>CM030044.1:17830189-18325668 GCA_017639485.1 Pluvialis apricaria
CCCCACTGTTTTAAATGGTAGTCAAGATTATTACCTGCGGTACCCAGTGACGTTCAAAGCATGTCTTTGCAAGAGAATTTTGTATTTGTCTGTGTTTTCTATTTGAAAGTGCATTAATTTTACTTGTTCCAAAACACAAAGGTGCGGACCATGAGTCACTGACTTGCTACCTCTGCACATGACTCATTCTTTGCTACGGTGCGTTACTTCTGTTTTTTGCCCACTTGCTTCCTCTTCACCATCTTTGTGTTATCTTTGATCATTTACTGACTTCATTATACAGGTCCATGAAGTCATAAATTATATGGAAAAAACCAGGGTAAACATTTGGGGATTTTGCACAATGCAAAGTAAGAGAAAACAATGACATAATTAGGCAGCAGATTTAAACTAAAATATCAACAAAGGGGAAAATTTTTCATGCTGCAGTTGTTAAAATGGGGAGCTTCTAGACACAGGTTTGGGAGGTCAAAAGTGGAAATACTTCTTTACTAAAATGTTCAAACCACTTCTTGTACATGCATGACTATTAAATCCTGTGACACTTTCTAGCTCAGGATATCTGTAAATCACTGGTTATTTGAAGCTTGGAGGGCACATCAGGAGAGAAATTTCTTCTTTGCTTTCCACATGCATCTGCTACTGACCCCAGTGAGTGCTGGGATCCTCGACCATGTGGGTGTCGGGTCTCACCTGCTGTGACAATTCTGTTCTTTAGTTGCATTTAGGTATTTAGGGAATCAGCTTTTGCTCATAAACAATTAGCAAAAGACAAAACCACAGCAATGTATGAATGAACAGTTGTGGAAGGAATGGCCCTGGAATGCCTTTGTAGACTATGTGTGAAGGTTTTCTGTTTTATTCATGGATATAGTAAGCAGATGCAAATATTTACAAGTAATACACTTATAAAAAGGAAATTAGTTTCTTACACCAATTAAGTTCATTCATTCAAATAGAAAAATACCATGCGTCTTTGGTGATCTGCTAATCGGCTCAAATAATCTATAACTGAACAGCAAATTTTTGATTTCCAGTTGGCAAAAAATCTGTGGCCTAAAATACTTGCACAAACTTTTCACTGTAGAATAAGAATGACGACTAAACTTGGGGGGAGGCAGAGAAGGAAACCACACTTTAGCAAAATTCTGTAATCTGCAATTTGCTTCTTTGCTTATGTCAGTAGGTCTTGTACGGCTGCGAAGGGCTATTGTAGTAACTGTAGTGTTTCTTTCTTTGTGAGGCTACCCTGTCATCTTGATCTCACAGTCCTCCATGTAGAATTTAGATATCGGGGGGCATGTGAAAAATGTGGAGGTGCTATCAGGGATTAAATCTTCTTAGGTGGATTTAGGCAATGTGAGAAGTAACCACAAAACAAAAATTTGAGGTTTTCTTTGGTTTCTGTTTTTGTTGCAAGCAAAGGAAGGAACTGAGATGAAGCATGAAACCTGAAATACAGTCTAGGAGTTGCTTAAGCAAATTTGTTCTTGTTCTTTAAAGTGCTCTCATGAGATTTTCTTTCTGGAGGAAAGCAGTCAGTGTTGTGGTACCTCAAACCATGACAGTCAGTCTTATGGCTTCTTAAATCAGTTTGTATGATGTGACAGGACAAATAGCTATGTGCGGTGTTAAGTAGTCACTATCAGAGTTTTACTTTCTATTTCTGGCTAAGTTGTTTAATGTAACTGTTTAAAATACAGTTGGTTTATTATTTTGGTTTGGGTTTTTTAAAGGATTCTTCTTCTTCTGGCTTCTGTTCGTTGAATTAATTCTTTTTATCATCAAGTCCTCAGATGAACCATAGATGATTGTACTAATGCCTGCCTTGGTGTTACATTTATTGCCTGAGCAATACTTTTGTTAACTGGTAGCCTATCATCCTCTGTTTTTGGGGTAGAATATGTATGCACTTCGCACTTTAAGTATTTTATTTTAGTGCATTTATGTACTTTCTCACATAGTTAGGGACAGGTTCAGATTTGTATGCAGCAGTTCAATTAAAGAATAAGGTGATATATATCTCTTTCCCTGTGTGTCATTGGTTCAAATTCAGTTCACATGGATAGTGACAAATTGCCAACTATGAAATAAACAGATACTTTCAATCAGAACAGTTTTAATATAAAATGTAGCACCACTACTTGACTCAGCAGACTGAGGCTTGAATGTTTGTTAAAGTGAATTTACATTTCCATCAGTGAGTTTGTCCCCTGGTACCAAGGTTGCATCACTATTTTATGGAGACACAATTTCAGGCTCTTGATGTATTACTAACACTGAAATTCACTTTAATGTGAGTATATTCAAATAAAAATTCATTGCTGAAACACCTCATGCCTTTGGGCCTGTCGCCTGCAAAATGTTTGTTGGATTATTGCTGTGGTAGAGTGGACTGTTAAAGTTGAAAAGGTAAAGTAAGTCACAGTCAAGAAGCCACACGCTTTTCAGAGGGCTTCATAGCACTGCAAATTACTTGCAGAACCTCCTAGCTACATGGCATGTTTCATCTTTAATGCTCATCACCTTAAAAAATGCCAAAAATGGTCTTTATAGCACCAGAAGGTGCCTTAATTGTGAAGTGCTGTACCGATGTTACCCGTGTACTGATGAATTTAATAATTTAATCACCTGATTTGATGTTTCCGAACTTATTGTCTGTTCATTATTGTTATCCCCACCATTCTAACAATTGTTGAAAAATTTAGCATGCTTATTTTTATTTTTCCTTTTTCCGTGCAAATAGCTATCAGTATGATATTTGGTCAAGCTCAATTAGGTAAACCTTGGGGGGGGGCTCTCTAACCATTAGAGCAGTTACACCTACTTCATTCTGATATATGTGGGATAGGAAATGAGCCCAAGTTTGTGCTCTCTGAAAGATATATGACTTCTGTGATTTAAGCATGAGTCAACAGGGTAGATACAACCTGTTCCAGCCACCTGGAAACTGGGCATCGCTAACAAAGACGACAAAATGGAGCCAAGATTATGGTAGGGTACTTTAATCTAACACTGTGTTTTCTCCAGTTGCAATTTTAGACCTGGAGCAATAATTCCATTTGATTGTGGTGCATGGAAATATTTTTTTTTTTCCCAGCTAGAACTCTATCTGTGTTTCTTGAAAATTAGGCTGAATTTTCCAGGTACCCCAGCTTGATACCATTTACTCTGTATTTTTGGTTAAACATGCTTTCCAACATCTCAGGCCTCTCTAGGAAAGTCCTTATATTTTTCCTCAGGCTCTCTCTACAAGTTACACTTAACCTGCTCTGACATACAGTCTTGTCAAGTAGCTAGAGCACTGTCTCCAAAAGAGTTCTGTGTATTAAATGTTTTCTGAACACTTTCTTCAGCTGTTTCATTTGTGGGCATAATGGCATTTAAAACTAGATATGTTTTCACTTGTTTCTCTTGCCTCATCTGCTCTGAGGGACAGATCCTTCTGTTCCAGTCTGTTGACAGCTGTATAAATTCATTACATGGGTTCCTGATTATGATGATCTTTTTCTTCTAATGCCCAAGTTATTTCTCCTGTTCTTTTTTGAAGTAAGTTAAGATTTTTTTAGTACCTACCATGGCTGCGAATATTAATTGATCTATTCCACAGAGTGTTCATAGCATTATTAGATATGTTGCAGGAATTCCTGCAATGTTTCACTCTAGCTATATCTGTGGCAAACCATAAAGCTGAGGCTTTTTTAGAATGGGTTGCAAGTACTCCAAGAAAAACAAACTCTTATTGGAGTATTCCTCTTCCTCCCCCTACCGCTATCATCCCAAAGGTTTTAAGCAATGTTATCTTCTATTTTTATTTTTTTAATCTTGTTTCCTAGACAGAAGAGTTGTGGATTGCTGCCACCTTGAATGTCATGCTGTGAGGTATTAAAGATTTCTAGCCCTTTTTAAGGCTGATTTATCTAAATGCCCAATTGCAAGCGTCACACTAGTCTATGGAACAATTCAGCGGTTCAAACTATGTATTTCCCTTTTTAAGTTCTTTGGCATTCATAAACTGTGGATTGAATACTAAATGAACACTCAAGTTCTGACTTTTTTTTCCTTCTTCCTCTCTATCTACTATAATTACAGATTTCTACCAAACAGATGGACATAAATCAACAGAAGAAATATAAAGAAGATCAACTTAGTCCTGAATCAAGTCGTTCTGACCATTAGAATTAGCTAGATTTCCTGCTGTGTTAAAGTGTTTTAAATTCCAAATGTTATCTCAACAGATTAAACTGCAACAAACTGAAACTATCTGTCTATGGCTTTTTCCAAAAGAAGGGACCAGATTCTACTGCTGGAAATCTTGGCAGGACCTATGGGGGTTGCTTCAGGAAGGAGTCATCTTCACTTCACATCAACCAGTCTCTGGTTTTATTGATGCACCTTGCTGTTTGTGTAAAGCCTTTCAGACAACCTCTGCCACTTGCTGACAAACTGCTCCTAATTCTGTCATGTAACTATTAATTGGAGTAAGACATGAGTTTTCTTTCCCCTCCTCTTTTAGTGCAAATACCAAACAGAATCACAGAGTCACAGAATGGTCAGGGTTGGAAGGGACCTCTGGAGATCATCTAGTCCAGCCCCCCTGCCACAGCAGGGACACCTACAGCAGTTGCACAGGACGGCGTCCAGGCGGGTTTGGAATGTCTCCGGTGTGGGAGACGCCACAACCTCTCTGGGCAGCCTGTGCCAGTGCTCTGCCACCCTCAGAGTAAAGAAGTTCCTCCTCATGTTAAGATGGAATTTCCTATGTTCAATTTTGTGCCCGTTGCCTCTTCTCCTGTCACTGGACACCATTGAGACTGTTCCCATCCCCCTGGCACCCTCCCTTTAAGTATTTATAAGTATTGATAAGATCCCCCCTCAGTCTTCTTTTCTCTAGACTAAAAAGCCCCAAGTCCCTGAGCCTTTCCTCATAAGAGTGATGCTCCAAACCCCTAAGCATCCGTGTAGACCTTTGCTGGACCCTCTCCAGCAGTTCCCTGTTCTTGAATGGGGGAGCCCAGAACTGGACACAGTACTCCAGATGTGGCCTCCACCAGGGCAGAGTAGAGGGGGAGGATGACCTCCCTCGACCTGCTGGCCACACTCTTCTTGAGGCACCCCAGGATGCCATTGGCCTTCTTGGCCACATTGCTGGTCCATGGTCATCCTGTTGTCCACCAGGACTCCCAGGTCCCTTTCCACACAGCTGCTCTCCAGGAGATCAGCCCCCAACACTATATATGCAAATTGTTTCTCGGCTTCTTAGCAGGAGAGGTAACAATGAATCCCTCTTCCCTGCTCTTACCTTCCTAAGGAGTGGAACTGGGCTGGAATGTGGAGGGGATGCGGAGAGGGGGAACTGAGGGGGGCTTGACTGTCAGGGTTGTGTTTCTGGGAGCAGTGACTGTCAACGGCACAAGTTACTTGTCTCCTTATCACAGGAGGAGCAGTTTGCAGCAAGTCTAGTTGCCAGTTTTCTCACATAGTCACTGGAGCTGTTACTGTTTTCCTACCCATCGTGGGGCAAACAGGCACCTTACTCTGGCTCCAGGCATGTGCTGGCTTCAGAGAGGAGTAGAAGTATGACTTTTTTTATAATCACTTTCTTAGGACAACCCACAAGTTGTTGGTGTCAGCAGCAGCCCCAATCAACCATGTTTTCTATGGCTGCTGCCCTGAAGACCAGAGTAGTAGGTTACCTCTGCCAGCCACAGGCTAAGCTAGTCATGCTCATAACTGTGATACAGCTGCATCCCTGGACTATTCCCCAGCTTTTTTCCACATAATTGAATTTATTCACATGTGGTTTTGTTTTTCAGCTTTTAAAATATTAATGTGTATATGAGCTATATAAAACTTGCCTTTTATATCTACGTAAGACTTGAACTTCTTTCCTGAAGGTAGCGTACAACACGAAGATTTAATCTTACATAGGACATATTGTGGGCGGTATCACTCTGTGCTTGTTCTTCTCCTTACTTCTTTCATAAATGTTTGCTGCTGTCAGACATGAAATATTGAGCTAGATGGACCTTCAGTATAACCTTGCATTGCTGTAAAAATGTTAGTGAATGGAAAAAGGAACACCAGGTTTGATTATCAGCCATAAAACACTGAACACGTAAAATGGATGGAATATAGTTGATATTCTAAGTACTTTTATAGGGTATGCAGTCAGATTAGATAGTCTAGTTAATGCCCAAACCACGACAAATCTCAGTTTCCAAACATGGAAAGTTATGGTAGAAAGTACTAGTTATGTCCTATTAAAGTGATCATCTAAATTATAGTCTGGCTCAGGTTAACTGATTCCTCTGGAAGAATAGAAATGTTTAAACAAATTGCTGAACTAGGTTATTAAACTTTCGTTTCTTATTCTGTAGTTTGTTATGAAAGACTAGTATGTAACCTGAAAAGAAAGGACAAATTCAGGTAAAGTAAAAAAAAAATGCAAATGGGGTTGTAAAATATTTAATTCCTATCAGTATAGATGCATTTCCTACCTGAATTCCAGATGTTGCATGTAGAGCTGGCATTTACTATTATGTATATATTAGTATGAATTACATGATCTGTTAACCTGCCTGCACACTAAGAAAAAATTAAAAAAAATATATAAATTATTCATAAGTGTAGTATAGAGGGTATAGTTCATATGATAGTTAATAAATGCTGGGTTTAACTAGTCAGTACGAATGTGTATGCATTTTAAACTGGTCATAAATGCAATGTTGGCTGTGGCAGATTGACTTTAAATTATTGAGCCTAATAGAGGCAGGTTCAGCTCTATCAATTTCTTGACTTCTTACAGGAAGTGTCTTGTTTCAGATAATGCCACTTCTCTGATACTTCCTTGGTGACTCCAATTAAATGACAGAAATACCAAATTCTCAAAGAAATCTTGAATTACACTGTGAAATGTCATCTGGACTTGTCTGATTTCTTGCACCACCATGACAGCAGGATACATGGCAGGGCTGTCACCTCTATGTTCTGAAATATATAAAGTTAATAGCTGTGGGTGGAGGTGGCAATGCTTCCTACCAGCTCATCAAGCATGTGGAACTAGTTTAAGACTGTCTGCATTTGACCATGTAGTTTTCCTGTGTAGGTGGAAAGCACTAGTACCTGCTTTAGTAAATAATGTTTGCAAAGCATCTTTGTAGATACAAATATTAAGGCAACCAGAGCCACTGTTTGCAAAATAGAACTAAAGCTTTTTGAACACAGGACTGTGAATCACATCTTTCTCTCCCTTTTCTTCCATGTAACTTATCAAGTCTACGAGTTTACCTTTTGGAGGTGTTTTCCACACTTTTGCTTAACTAGTATAAATAGTTATGAAATCCCTATGGAAAGGAGGATTTGAAATTATGTGAAACAGACTGACAAAAAAACAACACTCTTCCTAAGTTCACAATGAAGCATCCTGCTGTCTGTTGCCATACTCCAGTCAAGATCTCACAGAATCACAGAATCACAGAATGGTCAGGGTTGGAAGGGACCTCTGGAGATCATCTAGTCCAACCCCCCTGCCACAGCAGGGACACCTACAGCACATTGCACAGGATGGTGTCCAGGTGGGTTTGGAATGTCTCCGGTGTGGGAGACTCCACAGCCTCTCTGGGCAGCCTGTGCCACTGCTCTGCCACCCTCAGAGTAAAGAAGTTCCTCCTCATGTTAAGATGGAACTTCCTGTGCTCAAGTTTGTGCCCGTTACCTCTAGTCCTAATACCTCTTTCCTATATGTGTCCAAATGGAATTATATGTAGGAGTAAAGTCTCATTTTAACATGCTGAGAATACCTTTAAGGGAAGGATGAATTGAAAAGTCAACACCATTTGTTGTAGCTGAGTGTTGTTTCAATTTGATTTTTACCACATGAAATGAAATAGAATCCCAACAAAAAGGTATAGAGGGTCTAGATAATAAGTGGAAAAGCGTTGGTAACTTCATGGAGCCCGGAGTGCTGCACCCTGCAATGAAAGGGGATTTAATGCCAAAAGAGCAACTTTGCTTCTCTCGGACTTTTTTCTAGGTACCAGTGCCTCATTCCCCTGTTTCTGGTAAGTGTTAAATTCTGCTAGCCATTGAAGTGCAAATACACATTTCTGTGAAAGGCAGACATGCTTCTTCCTTGCAGCATTTGCAGCATTCGCAGAATTCACTTTTCTCCCTTAATTTGGTGGTTATGCACTTGCTCAAGCTTTGTAGCTGGGAACAAACAAAGTATCTTGCCAATAACAGATGGTGGTGAATGGAAATACGGAATGTATTTCACTGAATCATTTGTTCATTAGTTACAGTTTGGATAGATAGAATTATTTTTGACTCAAGCATATCCCTTGGGTGTCTAGTTTTTCATTTGCATATCTTTTACTAAATTCTCCTGGGTCCCTGTTAAAAACAAGATAAAGTACACTAGAAAAGTCAACTACATTCAAGCTTATGTGACGGGCATTTTTAGGTGGATCATGGGAATGCTTACCTCCTATTTCTCCATGGTGTACACCCACTGAATTCATTTTTCTGTATCAAAAGAAAGACTAGAGACATCGGTGATGGTTGATGATGTTAGTGAAGTCCACAAGGAGACAAGTTACTTCACAGTGAAAATGCAGGAGTGTCATACAGCTGTTTTGCACAAACAGCGAGTATTTCAATCTCTGAAGTGATGAAGTGAAGCTTTATTTACATCTTCAGTGTATCATGAATAAAAGATGCATTCTGTATCACTGCTTTGTAACTTGAAAAAAAGAAAAAACATCAATACTGTATGCTTGCCAAAAATAGCTGATTCCCCCATCTGCTACAGATAGGCTGGAATATAGCCGTGTGAATCCTGCCAGCTCAGTTTTGATTTGAATAACAGCTCCTGTAGTAACTGAGCAACTCCCAAAGTAGCAAATCAGTAAGCGGATAGAAAAATGTAATGGAAAGGTGGTAATTCCTCCAACCACAGCCAAATGCTACGAATACCTGAGTTTTCCCTCCCTATTTCAGCTGAATCAAAAGATATTGAGGAGTGTCATTTTTACTTCCTTTCTCTGCCTTTTTTTTTTTTGCCTCATTTTGTCAATCCGTTCCATTTTCTAGTGTTGTAAAATAGCAAAGTCAGAAAGAGAAGATTCATTTTGCACATAGGCTGTGAGATTAGTGGTTTTTTTCAATTTTTCCAATTACAAGTTACAATGCTTTGATTTGATTTTTGGCATAAACTGTCTCTTGCTGTCACAAACAGTCCTTTAGGCTGAGAAATTTCTGGAGCAAATCATGCTCAGTGGATGTCATCATTGTGGCAATGGCTTGCTTTCGTTATGGACCATCTCCATGTGGAACCTTGAAAACTTGGAAGGGACTTCTAAGTTACATTTTATATCATATTAAATGAGGAAACAGGGTTGTGAGTCACTGAAGTGCTACCATAAATGATGAGAATATGCATTACTGTGTTTTGTAGTATATGCTGGTACACAAAATAAACACTGTGTAAGCTATTCTTAGTGTCTGTGGTTCCATGGGGACCCTGTGGGATGTGCACAGGTGACAACCGGTGGGATTGTCCAGATCAACATTTGTCTGATTCCTGCTCTACTGTTATTTGCTTTTCTGTGCTCTTGTATGGCGCATGATAAATCAGATTCTGGGATGAAGGTGTGCAGTATAAAACAACCTTTAAATTCTCAATGCCTCTGTATGCACACAGAGGGGAGCAAATTGCACTGGAGAGCAAGCTTCGATCCTGCCCACTCTCATGACTTTCTGTAATGCATTAAAATAGTCAACTGTTGCTTCAGGTAACTTATGTGATGTATGGAACTGCAGAGTGTGTGATTCTGCATGAAACAACAAATAAAGATAATTTTTTATGGGGAATGCCTATGCTAATCTTCTGGAATTAATCTTTTTCAGCAAAGTTCCCATTCATGCTACACTATTGCTTCATAATTTCCATGAGGTTTTCTCTTCTCCTACATAAAAATAAATAGCAGGAGAAAACTACATGGGTTTGGAAAATTACCTAATAAATTTAGAATGCCTTAATTGAATCACAGTTTGTAAAAACACGTTTTATGAAGACTATGTTTTAAATTTGGAACAATTGTTATGTGTACCTGGAAATAAAAGTGTTTGCTGATAGATCAGCTACACACTTGGTATATTTAAGTGTTTGCTTCTTAGTCTGTGATTTCTGTACACTCTAGTCAGAGCTGCTTGGGGTTTTTGTTAGCAATGGTTTGGGGAAAATTGCTAATAGATGATAACACTTCATATCTTTATTTGTAATATATTTTTTATATGTGTTAGGCTGATTCAGAGGCTAAGCCAGTTATTTGTGAATTCTATTATTATGAAAAAGCTCTAGCTCATCAAAACATAGTAAAATCATGGTAGGTTTAGACTTACAGCTCTGTCAGAGAAGAAAAATAGATGCAGAGGCTGCCTGAATCTTATTACCAGCAATCTGATATAGCACTGCGTCACTGTTGCTTAAAGGTGTAAAAATTATTTAAAAAGTGTATTCAGGTAGATAAATGCCACAGAAGTGTTTTTATCATACTGATAAAATATCAGTACTTTCATCATAATAAGTTGATGTCAAATTTCCAGTTCTCTTCCATACTGTCTGAATATTCACATGGTTGTTACTGGAACTTCCCTGTCGTCAATCCATTCACCCGGATATTCATCTAGAACAATCTAGAGTGTACTCTGCACTGCAGTGTCTGATCTGTACAAGTTTTGCTGAACTTGTTCCTCAGAAATATTGCATGTAGGTTTATGGTGGTTCTCTTGCTATTTATCATCAGAATGTCACCGGGTGAGAACAGCTTGAGAGAACAGAGAAGTAATAGCCAGAGTGTGGGTATCTCTTCTGAATTGTCATACAGAGCCATGTCTTAAAATACAATCTTACTTAAAATAATGTGAAAGACTCAGTCTTAAATACTGGTGGGGGTGCAATAAATCTTTAAATTCTATCTTATCCTATGTAGTCTGGTCTTTGGGCAGCAAATATGGTTTTTTGGAAGACGGTAATGTCTAATTGGGGCTTGTACTGAAGTTCAAGACACAGATCATAATTCCACACTAAGAGTCACATTATGACAAAAGGTCAGCCTGCGGGCCACCTTCTGAATGACAAACTCATCTTAATCTTATTACTCATTAATAGCTAAAAATTCTCAGGTTACAATTACAACCAAATGGTTATTTGAGTTGCTCACTAATGACAGAGTGACTTTGTACTGAGCTGGTGGTGGATTCTCACTGATCTTTAACTGAGTGACAAGGAAGGGAGTCTATTTAAAGTTACTTTATCCTATTCACTGGGACATCTTGCCTCATGTCTAAGGTAATGTTTAACCTCTTGGTTGCCACACTAGGCTTCAGAAGGTGTGCTGATTGATCTTAATTACCATGTGTCCTTTTCCTATGATGTGCTGAAACGCATAATAATAACCTGTTTAAGTACACTACTTGATCCGGTAACATGCACTCATCTTAGCTGAAGTGTATATTCCCTTAGAAGTCTTCTGTTGTGACAAAGAGCTGCCTTCATCTGAACAGTTCTGCTCAGATTGCACAGGAAAAAGAACCTGGCTCATTAAAATGTATTTTGTCATCTCTATGTAAATGCTGTATTTTCGGGACCTGAAAATACAAGGAATTATTCAGAGCTGTCAGTAGGGGGAATGACTGGATGATTTAATTGGTCTCTTCCATGTCTAATTCTTAAAATTTCATGAATACAGATGAAAATATAAATTAAGATGTATGCAAAAATGTATTTTGCACTCTCGTCTTTCGTTAGTTTGATACTTTTCAGTCAAGGACATAGAAATTTCATAATTATGGCAACTGAAGAACAGTTGTATTAATCAAGATCTTAAGGGCAGAGTGAAGGAAAAAAAGGACTAAATTTGTCCTTTATTCTTTTTCCCCACCTCTTCTTTTCTCTGCTTAAGACCTTTATTCTATCTTCACTCTAATTTCCAGGTATCATTTTAAAGTACAACAGGGCTTTTTGATATGAAAACCAGTGGAAAAAATGATTATTTTTTTTAAACCCTAAGACACAATCTCAGGAAAGAGTGTAATCACTATGCAGTTTTTAGATGTAAGAATAATTTTCTTACTCTTAAGGGGATTGCTGACAAGTTTGAGAAGAACAGATACCCAAGTAATACACGATCTTAGTAAACTGTCACTAGCTATCTGATGTAGTCTACCTTTCAGATTTTTTTGAGCGTATTTATTCTGTAATCTATCCCAATGAATAAAGCAGACCACTATAGGCTTCTCATGAAAGCAGTCCCTATTTCGTCTTGCAGGTAGCATCTCCACAGAATTCATACATTGGCAGCTACTGGAGAGGCATAGTGTTTGGTACAAGGAGCCCGAAAGAACTTGCCATTGACTTTAAGGAAAATTATCACAAAGATATTATTTCTTTATTTTTCTTGGTGGTTAGTACTGTATGTGTTTATGTTGGGGTTTTTTTTGTCTGATTTATTTGTTTATGTCTCTGTATGGATGACAAGTCAGGACTAATTATCTTTCTGTAATCATTGTCCTTCACAGGGAAAAAATCTTCCTGTTCATTTTGTGAGTTTATTACTTCTGGGTATTGTAAAACAGGCTCCATGAATCTTGTTTTGTATTCTCTTGGTACTTGCTTGCAGTAGGGATGGAATAATACCATCCATATTTGAAACTGGAGGCATGTCCCTTACATTTATTTTTATCTTATTCAACTGCTTTTGAACCTACTATATCTTCTCCTTTTGCACTTTATTTTTGTATGGAAGATAGAGTTATCTCGGACAGCATTGTCCTTTTTCTGACAACATCGCAGAGAATGCAGTCAACATGCTCACTGCAGAGTTTACTTTTCACTGTCATATCCCCAGCAGTATGATCTCTCTCTGCATCATGCTGGGAATTACACATTCTTCAGAAAGAAAGCCGTAGCACACTGTGTGTGGCACTGTCATTTCTATCAAAACAGGAATTACCACTGCAAATACGGCCAATGTTTTAATGTCCAAAGGCTGCATAAGGCACCATGTAGAAATAATGTATTAAGTTGGCAGATCCTGCAGTATTTTTCCCTGTAACATATTTTCTTTAGTCTTTTCATATAGAATTCCTTTAGTGTTGATCTTCACTGTAATTCTGCTTTTAAATTTACTGATACTTACATGTGTGGCTAAATTCTCCTGTTATGTTGTCTAAAATCTCACAGTCCATTCCAGTTGTGGGTGTTCTTAAACCAATCAACCCTCTCCATTTTTAATACCTGAAAGCTGATAGGTATCTTGAAATTGTGGGGGTTTATATGTGAATTAATTATAGATCCCTGTATAAAAATATAATCAAAACTTAAAGTACAATTCCTTGGAGTTATATAAAAATTACTGTGCCAGCCTCAAAGTTTTTGAACTAAAGCACAGATAACTTCAAATATTGAGCCTCACCACCTAGATTTTAGAGCAGTAATTATTACCATGATCTTTCTCTGCTGTCAAAAGAGGGGAAAAAAGAACAGAGGATCTGTCTCCTGTTGGTTTCACTAAAACAGAAGTTGACAGACTCAGAACTCCTGCCTGGTTAGGATCTTTTATGTGCCGGTACTTTCTGTGGCAAGAACAGTTCTTACCATTCTTCTTTCCTTTTGCATGTCATCTGCATCTCAGAAGAGCTATCTAGCATTTGTTGTTTATATCAATATTACATTTCATAGGCTGTTGCAGAACTGCATTCGCTTATAACTGTGATTTAATATGCAATCAGCTTTTTTTTCCCAGCAAAAAATATATTTTCCTTCTTCAATGCAACAAGCTATTCACTTACCATGAAACTACGGGAGCACTAAGTGTCTGCATATCATTTGTAAAAAAAAAAAAAAAGGAAAAGGAAAAGGAAAATGCAATTTTGCAATTGGAGTCAGCTCTCTTGTTAATGAGGAAAAAATGTAGCACTCATTTCCAGGACATTACCTATAGTGAGAGAATTTAAAATTCCGTCATCATCTATGCTGTCTTCTCGTGATTTGTGAGATACAGACCAAAATATGCACTCTGATCTGGCATAAACATGTCCACTTTTAATGGTGGTGCTATTCAGAGATCTAGTTCATAGAGTAATATGCAAACATTGCAACCTCAACTTTTCCAAAAAAAACCCAAGAACAATGCAATCCTCCTGGCTCTGCAGAAAAGCTTTTATGTGCAGGTCAAGCATAATTAATTTATATAGCCTGGATACTTCACTTGGGAAAACGTGAGCATAATCCTCCTTCTCCACCTCCTCAGGCACCAGAGCAGGACAGTGAACACCAGATCCCTACTGCTCTGTGTGTCGCTTCAGCATCCCTTAGGAGAGAGCTGTGTGTGTGCACAGCTGCTCCCACCTCTAAGCAGACAAAAATGAATAAGTACCACAACACAATGATGGGAACAGCCAGCTTTCATAAATGCTTCTTCTAGAGCAGAGTGTTCTTGCTGCTTCTGAGAATGGAGAGGACAAAGAGGAGCTGTTCCCTTTAGGGACCTGCAGACCCTACATCCTCTGATGGCCTTGGGTAGCATGTGGAAAATGGGAAGACACATTCCGCCATAGGGTGTTTTGAGCCCAGAGAGATTTATTCAGCACTATATAATCAGAGCTCTCTAGACTGCTGAAAAACAGCAAAGAGGAAAAAGTACACAATGACTTCACAGAAAAGCGAGTTAGAGATGCAGCAGATTACCTGGGATGTTACCTTCCAAGGTAATGACCTGTGATTTGCAGGATGTTGGCGTTCCCACCTTGCGAGCAGTATTCATATAACATCAAGATGTGAAGCCTTGTTAAAGATGTGAAGTTCTTGCTAGGACTGGGACCCTACGTACCAAGTTTGCCTAGAGCTTACAGTTGTATCAGTTTTGGACTGGTTTAATATATTAAGTGACTTGATGCTGTAACTCAGTTGAGCTGGATGGCTAATTTGCAAGGCTTAGAATGTGCTACAGTAGCATGATTATGAAGGTTTAAGCTCTCCTTTCACACAAAAAAAATGTAAACTGGTACAAACAAGTATTAAAAATATTGTAACATTATGTTTTGTAAATACTTCTGAAAACATTAATTCAAGAACTGTGTGAGTATGGGTAGACTTCCTATAAAAATAGCAGACTGTTGAGGGATGATGAGTCCTTATATCCCTAGAAAAGCCTTGTCTTTTCAAGAACCTAGAAATACTCTGCAGTGCATATGTACAGAACTTCAAACGAGATTTATTTAATCCGCACCTCATGGGATAACAGGTAAGGAATTTTATATGCAGATTAAAGTGCAGTTCCCTTTAGGAATTATGATGTATTCCTCATGAATACTGAAATTCTGAGAGAGCTCATCACACCTCCTTTCCTGTAGTTCTCAGATTCACTGCATGAGTTTCAATTGCCTGTCTTGCTGCAAAGCCCATGTGTCTAAGGTAAAGCATACATGAAAGATGAGATAATTCCCCAGCCTTCATTTGGGTGTACCCATTCACATCTGAAACATAATAGTCTTGTCCAGGTTATTCCATAATGTGTTTTGGTATTCACTAGTTTTGCATTACAGCAATCGGTGCATCAGCTCTTCTAACCAATTAACTCCAAATAAATCCAAATATTTATCATTCTTCCTATTTCATTTCTGTAACTGGGGAGTACAGCTCTGACAGCCTTCCTGAAATCAGAGCTTTGTTTTTTAAATCATAAGAACAAAGCTTTCAGAGAAGCAGATACAAGACAGTCACAGTAGGGATTCTCAAACCTGAAGCGTTGGTAGCATTAATGTACTTGAGCTGTTTCTGAAGTTCACATGTCTCAGCAGAGATCTGGCAGCGCAGTTGCTGTGGGTGTCTTGCAGCACTGCTGCTAAGGGAACACCTGCCAGCACATGTGTGATCTTTGGACCAAAAGCAATTCTTTAGCCTAAGCAAAGGACTGAGTTGTAATATTTACTCTCTGACATTTAGTAGGCATGTTTGCGGTTATTTTCTCAGGTTTGTTCTGAAGTAAACCTGTCTAGTCCACCATAAACATCCTGATAACATTGTTATCATACAGTATTTATAGATAATTACAAAGAATGCACAATGCTACTTTTTAATCTTATGTTCTGCCAAGTAGGCAAGAAAGCTGAATGTTTTTGGTGTTATCTCATGCTGTTGCCAGGTATAGCTATATGGATCAGAGGCAAAATGTCAGCACTCCTTTGTCAAGAATCTCCGAGGTGAATGTAGGAAGAGAAACACAGAGAATCAGATACAGCTGATGATGAGGAGCTTAAATTTCTTCCTTAAACTCTCTCCAGTTGCAATGATGATGACCTTTCAAATTTATGGAACATACTGGCAGAGGTATTTGGCAAAACCACATGAACATCCTGAAGTGGAATAGTTGAAATATGAAGAATAAACATTTGTTACACTTCTTTACAATGCTTGGTTTTCTTCTATCTGTCTAATAATATGTAACAGGAAGTGACTTTACCTTGAGAGAAGTTAGCAAAAAAAAGCAAAGGCAAACGTGTCTAATTTGTTCACATAATTACTGCAATTATACATTCACACAGGACAGTTGCACAGGCAATACCTGTAATTGGCTACTTGTGTGTCCCATAAGCAGCTAGCTCTTATCTTCATGCAATCATAGTAAATCCACATGCAAATTAAATTCAGGGTTACAATCTGTTATTTCAGCATGTGTGATGTGTTGGTCTCCCAGGTCTTCCTGAAAGCTGGTCTGGTCAGTTAAAAATAACCAATAACTTTGTCCAGCCAATGGAAACATATCAGCCATGACCACTTCAGTTTGAATATTTGTTAGGATTGTTAGCTTCATTTATTGACTACTTAGACTTGTATAAAAGAATCACTTACATTCTTTGGGAGCTTCTGGGATACACCAGAAAAAGCCTTATGCTGGATGTTACCTTTTCAAGTTCTGCCTTTCAAATAAATCCATCATGAATTCACTTTGCTTTTCTTTTAAAAAAATCAAGGAGGAGATGTTGGAGCTTCGCTGATTTCCCAGCTATACAAATCCACTGAGTTTGTAGGATCCTACTGAGCTTGTAGGATCAAGCTGCACATACGTAATTTTCTTCAGGGCAGGCTTGGACAGCACTACTAAGTCTCAGATCACAAAATGCCATTACTTTCTATTACAAATTGGATACAGAAGAACTTGCAATTTTCTGTTGCATTTCCTTCAAGACTACACAAATTCTGCATGTGTTAGAAAGAGCAGTTAGCAAACTGTCTGGACTCTGAAGACTAAAGGTTCCCCAAGCACCTACATGTACTGCAGACAAATCCTACCTCTAGGTCCTGACCATTTAAGTATGTGATGTGGATTTTGCCATTCCTTTTGTAACAAAATAAGTGGCCCAAACAGGCACTGTTGCTTTTTGGGGGAGGAAGGACTGATGCTGATGGAGAAAGAAGTTCTACTTTGCTCAGCCTAAATAATGGTCTTCTGTCTTAGACTAAATAAACCTTACCCTATTTTTAGCAATAAAAAGCTTTTGATGCTATTTCTGTGTATGCTAAGGGATGTTTTTATCGTAAAAGGCCTCATTCTAAGTGTTGTGCATGGTGCAAAAAGTATGAAGGACAATTTTATTTCCGAGCCCTTTTAGCCATAAGGCTAGATACAAATCACAGAATCACAGAATCATAAAATGGTTTAGGTTGGAAGGGACCCTGAAGATCATCGAGTTCCAAACCCCCTACCATAGGCAGGGATACCTCCCACCAGATCAGGTTGCCCAAGGCCCCATCCAGCCTGGCCTTAAACACCTCCCGGGATGGGGCCTCAACAACTTCTCTGGGCAACCTGTTCCAGTGCCTCACCACCTTTAAAGTGAAAAATTGCTTCCTAATATTTAATCTAAATCTACCCTCTTCCAGTCTGAAGCCATTATGCCTTGTCCTATCACTACATGCCTTTGTAAAAAGTCCTTCCCCAGCTCTCCTGTAGGCCCCCTTTAGGGACTGGAAGGCCGCAATAAGGTCTCCCTGGAGCCTTCTCTTCCCCAGGCTGAACAGCCCCAACTCTCTCAGCCTTTTCTCATAGGAGAGGTGCTCCAGCCCTCGGCCCTCCTCTGGACCCACTCCAGCAGGTCCATGTCTTTCCTATGTTGGGGGCTCCAGAGCTGGATGCAGTGTTCCAGGTGGGGTCTCACAAGAGTGGAGTAGAGGGGCAGAATCACCTCCCTTGATCTGCTGGCCACCCTTCTTCTGATGCAGCCCAGGATACGGTTGGCCTTCTGGGCTGCAATCACAAATTGCTGGCTCGTATTGAGCTTCTCATCAATCAGCACCACCAGGTCCTTCTCCTCAGGGCTGCTCTCGATCTATTTCCTGCCAACCCTGTATGTATTTGTGCTTGGGATTGTCCCAACCCAGATGTAGGACCTTGCACTTGGCCTTGTTGAACTTCGTTGGCCCACCTCTCCAGACTGTCCAGGTCTCTCTGGATGGCCTCCCTTACCTCCAGCGTGTCTACCTCACCAAAGAGCTTGGTATCAATGGCAAACTTGCTGAGGGTGCACTCGATCCCACTGTCCTTGTCACCAACAAAGATGTTGAACAGCACGGGTCCCAGTACTGTGGGAAAAATAAAATTGTCTGGTGATCTCTGTGACGAGGTAGCAAGTCCAAGGAAGATCACTTGGTCTGAAATTGTTAACTGGAAGTACAAGTGGAAAAGGAGTTTGAAACATTTAAACTGCACTGCCTCTGAGTAGCCCCTTTGCCTGACGTTACTGGAAATTTTCAACAGCCCAAATGAGTTGAAGCTGTCTTCTAATTGTTCATTATTTAATGGATATTCTTAAAATTAAGAAGCTTGGGTTTTTTCTACAGTGAATAGTTCTATGTAAGCAAATATATTTGTTTGCAATGGTGCTATAGGATCACTGAATAGCTGAGGTGCGAAGACACCTCTGGAGCTTAGCAAGTCCCACTCCCCTGCTCAAAAGTAGAGTCAACTAGAGCAGGTCACCCAGGTTGCTTCTCCAATTGTTTTGTTCACTCTGTTTTGGTCTTTTTTAAGAAAAAAGTAAAGATTTTGAAGAGCAGTGCTTCTAATGAAACAGAGCCTTTTAAAAATTATGTATGAGTGACAGGAGAGTAAGTCCCTTGTTAATGAACTCTGTATCTCTTGCGTTTCATTATACTTGCTTATGTTCACTAAGTGGCTTTAGGTAACTTTATTTTGGAGCCATGCTATAATGAATAGTATAAACTCTGTACTGTTGGTGTGAATAACAGTATCAATACTTAGTTTCGTAAATAGTTTTTTCATATAGCTGCTGCTTTAGAATTGCTAAATATACAACCCAGCGCAAGTGCCTTTTTAAGGTTAACTTGAAACCAATCTGAGGTTGTTAGGGCTCATATGTAAAGTAAATAAAAGGGATACTGGCCATCTGATATTACCTGTTGTTTTACTTGTATCTCCTGGCATAAACAAGGGACATTTAGCCACATGATACCCTTTCTGTTCTCTTTTCCTGAGGCTTCTCAGGTCACTGATATTGCTGTCTATAAGAATGTGATGAAATATTCGTAGGACTGGCATTTTAAATGTCCTTCATTGTACTCTTCCCATCGTAAATGTGAAGACATAGTATGGATCGATTTTCTCTCTTCTTTATGATTATGTAGGTTGTCTTTTTTTTGAGCACGGTATTACCCGGGAAAAAAAAAATACAGCAATTGCCAATATGGAAAAGCAATCATAGAATCATAGAATGGTTTAGGTTGGAAAGGACCTTGAAGGTCATCGAGTTCCAACCCCCCTGCCATAGTCAGGGACACCTCCCACTAGACCAGGTTGCCCAAGGCCACGTCCAGCCTTAAATACATACATAAATAAATACAGCCATAAACACAATGGCTGTATTTATACCAGCTGAAGTACATCTTAGCAGTATGAAACAAATGCAGTTTAATCATCAAGGTCTCTGGGTTTGCCATAATCCTTGACATCTGAGAAACTATTTTTAATATTTCCCTATCTTAGATTTTTAATTTTAAGCTTAGATAACATACAAAACAATAGAAATTTTCAAATAGTTAATGAGGCTTGAAGATTTTATTATATTTTGAAGAAGGTGCATAGTATTTTAGACAATTAATAGAGGATGTGAAACATATAGTACAGAAACTATTTGTTTTTTAAAGTAATTCCACTACAGTGGCAGCATCCATAAGGTTATTTGCTCAATAACTTGTCTTTCACAATCGTATTTATTCATATAGGACTGTATTAGGTTAACTGAAGATAGAGTTTGGTTTCAGATTTTTTTTTTACCTTTTTCCTAAGTTTTATAATGTATTTTTCAACTCCCTGGATTATCTGCTTAGCTGATTAAAAGAACAGTTGTTATACATAGCTCTAGTTCATACTTTCTGTCACTTACATATCTTCTTTCAACACCTATGGGTTACTGCTCTCTAAAATTTAGAGCAATCTCTTAACACTTATTGCTTGCATGGTCCTTTGCAGTATTGCAGTATGTTCAGCCAGTAGGGTGTGTATGGATATATAAACAAACCTCCTTCTGTGAGGGGATATACATAAGTAATATCTATCTGTATATTGATACTGTATCAATACTTCAGTAATATCATAGATTATAGAATCATACACTCATAGAAATATTCAAGATCACGGAGGCCAACCATTACTAAACACTACCAGATTCACCGATAAACTGTGCCCCTAAGTGCCACATCTACGCGTCTTTTAAATACTTCCAAGGATGGTGACACAACCTCTTCCCTGGGCAGCCTGGTCCAATGCTTGACAACCCTTTCTGTGAAGATATTTTTCCTCATATTCCACCTAAACCTACCCTGGTGTAACTTGAAGCCATTTCTTCCTGTCCTATCACTTGTCACTTGGGAGAAGAGACTGACCCCCAGCTCACTACAACCTTCTTTCAGGTAGTTGCAGAGAGCAATAAGGTCACCTCTCAGCCTCCTTTTCTCCAGGCTAAACAACCCCAGTTCCCTCAGCTGCTCTTCATCAGACTTGTTCTCCAGACCCCTCACCAGCTTTGTTGCCCTTCTTTGGACACACTCCAACACCTCAATGTCTTTCTTGTAGTGAGGGGCCCAAAACTGAACACAGTACTCAAGGTGGGGCTTTACCAGTGCTCACCAGAGTACAGGGCAACAATCACTTCCCTAATCCTGCTGGCCACACTATTTCTGATACAAGCCAGAATGCTATTGGCCTTCTTGGCTACCTGGGCACACTGCTGGCTCATCTTCAGCCAGATATTCACCAACACCCCCAGGTCCTTTTCCGCCAGGCAGTTTTCTGGCCACTCTTCCCCAAGCCTGTAGGGCTGCATGGGGTTGTTGTGACACAAGTGCAGGACCCATCACTTGGTCTTGTGGAACATCATACCATTGGCCTTGGCCCATCAATCCAGCCTTTCCAGATCTCTCTGTACACCCTTCCTACCCTCAAGAAGATCAACACTCCTGCCCAACTTGGTGTCACCTGCAAACTTACTGAGGGTGCATTCAATCCCCTCATCCAGATCACTGATAAAGATATTAAACAGAACAGGTTCCAACACTGAGTCCTGGGGAACACTACTTGTGACTGGCCACCAGCTGGATTTAACTCCATTCCTCACCACTCCTTGGGCACGGCCATCCAGCCAGTTTTTTTGCCCAGGGAAGCATACACTCATTCAAGCCATGAGCAGCCAGTTTCTCCAGGAGAATGCTGTGGGAAATTATGTCAAAGGCTTTACTAAAGTCAAAGTGGACAACATCGACAGCCTTTCCCTCACCCACTTAGGGTGTCACCTTGTCACAGAAGGAGATGAGGTTCTTCAAGCATGACCTGCCTTTCATTAACCCATGCTGACTTGGGCTGATCATCCAGTTGTGCTGTACTTGCTGTGTGATAGCAGTCACGATGATCTACTCCACAACCTTCCCCATCATCAAATCCTCCTTCTGACCCTTCTTTTAGATCAGTGTCACATTTGCTAATCTCTGGTAAATTAGGACCTCCCCAGTTAGCCAGGGCTGCTAATAAAAAATGGAAATTGGCTTGGTGAGCACTTTCACCAGCTCCCTCAGTACCCTTGGGTGGATCCTGCCTGGCCCCGTAGACTTGTGTGTGCCTTCCCCTTGGATTATGGGGGCTTCATTCTGCTCCTTGTCTCTGTCTTCCAGCTCTGCAAGCTGGGTACCCCAAAAACAATTGATCTTACTGTTAAAGACTGAGGCAAAGAAGGCATTAAGTACATCACCTTTTCCCCACCCTTTGTCACTATGTTTTGCCCGCATCCAACAAAGGATGGAGATTCTCTTTAGCCCTCCTTTTGCTGTTAGTGCATTTATAGAAACATTTTTTATTGTCTTTTATGGCAGTAGCCAGATTAAGTTCTGGTTCTGCTTTGGCCCTTCTAATTTTCTCACTGCATAGCCTCACAACATCCTTGTAGTCCTCCTGAGTTGTCTGCCCCTTCTTCCAAAGGTCATAAATGCTCTTTTTTTTCCTGAGTTCCAGCTAAAGTTCTCTGTTCTGCCAGGCAGGTCTTCTTCCCTGCTGGCTCGTCTTACAGCACATGGGGACAACCTACTCCTGCACCTTTCAGATTTCCTTCTTGAAGAATGTCCAGCCTTCCCGGACTCCTTTGCCTTTCAGGACTGCCTCCCAAGGGACTCTGTCAATCAGGCCCCAAAACAGGCCAAAGTCTGCCCTCCAGAAGTCCAAGGTAGCAGTTCTGCTGACCCCCCTCCTTACTCCTCTGAGAATCGAAAACTGATCCCTGTGCCCAAGACAGCCTCCAACCATCACATCACCCACCAGTCCTTCTCTGTTTGTAAACAACAGGTCCAGCAGGCTGTCTTCCCTAGGCGGCTCGCTCACCAGCTGTGTCAGGAAGTTATCTTCCACATGCTTCAGGAACCTCTGTTTCCTCTCCACTGTATTGTATTTCCAGCAGGCATTGGGTAAGTTGAAGTCCCTGTTCTAGTTTCAGCTGAGATAGAGTTAATTTTCTTTCTAGTGGTTGCTGTGTATGTGTATTTGGCATGAAGGGAATGTCAGTGATGCATATTGTTTTAGTTATTGCTAAGTGATATGTATACCAGTCAAGGACTTTTTCAGCTTCCCATAGGAGCTGGTAAGGAGCATAGACAGAGCAATGGAATGGCCAATGGAATATTCCATACTATAGATGTCATGCTCAGTATGTAAATGGGGGTTGGCCAGGGGGAGGAGGAAGGGAAACTGCTCAGGTCGGGCTGGGCAACCAATTCACCGGGCAGTGAGAGTGACTTGCATCCTGTATATGCTTTTACCATTATTATTGTTATGGTTATTTTCCTTTTCTGTTATTGTTCTATTAAACTGTCTTTATCTCAACCCATGAGGTTTTTTCCTTTTCCCCTCCTTTTCTCACTCTTCCCCCTACCCTTCGGGGTAGGGGGGGGGGGGGGAGACTTCTCCCAGCAGCTTATAGAATATTTCTTCTGCCTCTTCATCCTGGTTGGGTGGTCTATAACAGATTCCCACCATGATAGCTGCCTTGTTGACCTTTCCCTTGATTCTTACCCATAAACTTCAACCCTTTCATCACCATCATCAAGCTCTAGACTGTGAAAATTCTCCCTAACGTACAGGGCTACCCCACCGTCTCTCCTTCCTTTCCTATCCCTTCTGAAGAGTTTATAGGCATCTATTGCAGTACTGCAGTTGGGTAAGTCATCCTACCACATGTCCATGATTGCAATAATATCATAGTTTTCCAGCTGCACAATGGCTTCCAACTCCTACTGTTTGTTGCCCGTGCTGTGTGTATTGGTGTTGATGAACTTCAGTTTGGCTATTGATCCCACCACCTTTCTGGGGGGAGAAGTCCTAATTCCCATGTTCCTGTTCTCAGGTGTTTCAGTGGTCTCTAATATATCAACAACCCTTGCATCTTTGCTGCTGCATAGATCTCCATCCCCTGCTTCCACTGAGATGACTAAGGTGCTGTGCACATTAGTACAGAGACATTTCAAATGTGCTCCAGTGTACTCAGCACATCATGGAGCAGACTGAAGGACCTCACAAGCACACCATCCCTCAAACATTGTCGTGCTGCCCTGTGGCTTATTGCTAGTGAGCCTGGTTTTATCCCTTTCCCCCTTCAAATCTACTTTAAAGCTCTTTCAATGAGCCTGCTAACTCTTGCACAAAGATACTTTTCCCCTTTGAGAAAGCTGTACCCCATCTGTCGCCTGCAGGCCTGGTGTTGTGTAGACTGACTCGTGATCAAAAACCCAAAATTCTGCCAGTGACACCAGTTTCAGAACCAGGTATCAATCAGCTGAGTCTTCATGTTTTTTTCCAACATCATTCCCTGCAACTAGAACGATAGAGGAAAAAAATGCTTGTGGTCATGACCCCTTAACCAGTCGTCCCAAGGCCCTGAAGTCTCTTTTGATCAACCTTGGAGTTCTTACTGCAACTTCAGCACTGCCTACATGAAAGAGCAATAATGGATAATAATCTGAGGACCATACCAGGGTAGAAATTTTTCTTATAACATCGTTAAACCGTGTCCCAGGGAGACAGCAGACTTCCCTATGAAGTGGGTCCAATCAGCAGATTGAGCCTTCTGTTCCTGTCAGAAGAGAGTCTCCTATCACAATGACCTGTCTTTTTTGCTTAATGGAAGTGGTTTTGATGCAGGGCATAGGCTGATGTAACATTGGTGACACCTCCAATGTAGATGGACCATCATTCTCATCATTTTTTGGTTCCACTGTCAGAGCTTTGTACCAGTTGTACCAGGGCACCTGGGAAAGTAAGGTGGTCACAGTGGAGGCACACCTGCTGCACCAGGCAGGAACTTGTCACCATTGCTCCCTATCCCTTAAGTCACCATTTTCTGCTGGAGGAAGACAGCATAGGCAATCCTCCGTATCATGTGTCATAGAATCATAGATTCATAGCATAGTTTGGATTGGAAGGGACCTTTAAAGGCCATCTAGTCCAACACCCTTGCAATGATCCTGTCTGCCTGTTGGGCCTGTTCCAGGGACGGTAGGGTGCAGTTCCAGTAGTCAATCTTCTTCTCAGACCCTCCCTATACTCTTCAACTTACCTCCTCCCGGAGCTCTGGCACCCAGCAGAGGAGTTCCTCCACCTGGGCACACCTTCCACAGGTGTGCTCACTATGACCAACCAACACTGGCAAAAGAGCAGGGCACAGCCTGGCACCTGGGTAGCAGCACATTCCCGTAGGACCTCTGTTTGGGAAGCTGCACCAGTTGCGGTGGATGAGGAGTTTAGAGAGGACACGGCCTTCTGCTGTGTAGGTACCATTGCTCCCTGACAGAGCCAGCAGAGCTACAGACCTCTGCCGCGCGAACTGTGGTGCCATGCCCGGTTTGCCCATCCTACTCACTAGCGCTCCCCAGGGGGTTGTTTTACAGTGGGGGAGCTTGCCCACCGTTGCTCCTGGCCCTGCCTGGGTCTCCTCAGCTGCTCTTGCCCAAGCTGTGGGTCCCTGATGGGTCTCCTGGCTCCCCAGAGGTTCCCCGGGTTGAGGAATTCCCCCAGTATGCGTGCTAAAGCAGACCACTGCTCACTTCGGCAACTGACGTGAAATAGTAACAGCACAAGCCTAATTCGACTTATGGTAAGGCTAATTGTTGTAGCTGATACCCACTCCTCAGCTGTGAAGCCTGAGGTGCCAGAGGTTAGAAACTGAGCAATGAACTGAGAATTCAGGAGCCTCCAGAGGGTGAGAGACGTATGGCTGAAGACATATCAAGTCTGTAATTACCCCGCTTCTTTTTCTTTGAGAGAGGAAAGATATGCTTAGCCGAGATCTGCTCTTTGCTGAAGGTAGACTGAAGTGATTTTTGGCCTAATTAGTGAGAACAACTGGTTTCTGTGTAAAGGTTATTTCTGTGTATTTTTTTGACATATTTGCATAAATCACCCCCCTTTTAGTAGTTTTTTTCTTAAAAAGAAAGAAGGTAACAAACCTTAACTCTTTGAACAAAAGCAGCATCGTAAAACTGATTTTGCAGAACTTGAGGCTGGTATCTCTCCAATTTCTTTAGAAAAGCTTGAAAGTTTAATATTGATATAATTACGCTGTTATAAAACATGAAAAAAAATGAAGAAAAGAGAGTTGAGAATAGAGGCGGGGGGGAAGTGGGGTGTGGGGTGGGGCGTTCTTGCAACATTGAATTGGCTCTCCATGGAGGATTTGTCAAGTAGAACCAATCTAGTTTTGAAGTCTTACATTTTGAAAGCCTCCACAGTAGTGGTGTGTAAGAAAGACTATCTTCTCTGATAAAAAGGGAAAATCCTCACCTTAGAGAGAGAGGATTATAGAAACTATTTTTAAGCACTCTGTGATCTCTTGTTGAAAGTTATCAGTAGTGGTGTGAAATGAGAAATTTCCTGAGAAAATCCTAAAATATTAACCATTTGATAACTAAAGGACAACATGAACTTTCACCTTGTTCTCCAGTGTGAACACTGGAGAAGGTGTATATATAGGACAGGTATAAGTAAAAATATTTAATTTTTGAACTGTTTTGTGATTACAAAACAAATGAGACTCTCTGGGGCAAAAAGCCTCAAATCACTGTAAGATGCGGATATGATACGTCTTACAAGGCTTGATGAACACTGCAGATGGATGGATGTGTTGTACAACACTTCTGAGGTCTGTCTGGTCTGTCCCTTAACAAAACAACACAAACATGCCTGATATTTGAGAAAAATCTGTAGTATCGAGGCACCTGGAAAAGTTATCTTTGGAAATCTTGAAAAGGAATTCCAGGCAATTAATGAAAAACTGCTGAAGATAATGTTGAACCATTTAACTGAGGTCTCTAATACCTTGACAATGCAGCAAGGTGGGAAAACTGGGTAAATCTACATAAAGAAGTGCACAACTATTGTGTGCTTGAAGCAGATGTCATTAATCTACTGTTCTTTTACCCTTCTCTCCCCAATTAGTAAAAAAAAACTTCCTTCTGGTATCCATAGAAGGGCAAAGAAACAAAATTGTTCTGTGAGCACTGGTCTCAGGTAAACCCTGCATCTTATGGATTAAAGGTTAACAGGTTGAAGTGTGAGGTCTGAACAAATCTTTTTCTATGGCTTGGGCAGCACCTGAGCTTTTCATCCCATTTAGGTTATCTGCTATCCAATCAGCAATCAAATGAACAGTTTTCCCTCTGTGGGAGTACAGGAAGACTGGTTTTCACAGCATTTTTGTGGGTTTATTACTTTTTTCATCAGCTGTGGCTGAACTTGGCCAGAATGTAAGAGGATTTTGGGCACACATTGCCACAAAATTCAATTTCCTAGGGAAGTGAGTAAAAGCCCAGTGTCAAACAGTAAATAGCCCAGTGTCCTAGTTACAATACTCTTGGGTGATGGGAACCACCTGAAAAAAACCCTCTATCTACACACTAGACTTATTCCAGCTGAGTTTATATTGGTACTGATAGTAGTTTACTTAAAACTGTTGCAGAATGCTTATTTGGATTGATAAACTGAACTAATAGTTTTGGTTACAGGAGATTGCAATTAACTGACCAAGACTCAACCTCAAACCAAGACACTACAGAAAATCAAAATGTTTTGTTAAAAGACATTCTGTTGGATAATTCATGGTCTAGGCTGTATTCAGAGTATGTGATTTGTGATAAAGAAGTTCCATTATGTTGGTGGTAAATTCTGAATTCCTCAGATTCAAAACCCCTTCCTAAAGAAGGAGGAATATCCAAAAATTATGTTCTTATTAAATGTATGAATTTCCACAGAAAAGTTTAATATGAATCAATTTTTATACTTAGGTTAACAACAAAAGTCCTCTGGATCTAAGCTTAAAGGTGGTGAGTGAAGTAGCTGAAGATTTTTTTGAAATTATGTTTACTGTTTTCCTTCAATTATCCTGTGGGCTTTGAGGAAATATATTTGATGCTATGTAGGAGTTTTGAGAAATCATCTGATAGAATCTAGAATGAGATGTCAAAGGATGGACTTAAACAGTGATTAGAATAGTTGACATAGATTTGGGAGTCGTCATTGTCAAAAGGAAAACTGAAGGCCTGAGAACTATGCCAGCTGTAAAGTAAGTATAAGACAAGCCTGAATCCTGAGTGTCTGTATGCACTGAGATGAAAGAGTTTATATTAAAAAACCATGGCTATATCTTTCCCCAACAGCCTTTCAACAGTACAAGTGTCAGAACCTAATCCTACAGACAGCGAGGTGATGATTTAATATTTTATTTCTGGCTGGTCTTTTGGTTCTTTCCTTCTTGACGGTTCCTTTTAAAGAGTTTCCCTATTTGTTAAAGTAGGCAGTTATAAGTAAAGATAGTAAGTTTGTATTGTTCCTAAGGAAACCTGGGTGTCTCTGGACCTGCAAGTGTTGTGGAATGAGAGAAAAGGCCAGGCTCATCACCTGCTTGACCGTGGCGGGGTAGTGTGTGTAGCAGGTTTTTTGAGTGTCTTTTTAGACACTCAAGAATTACATGCTGCAGAGGGGTATATCTGGAACTAACTTGAAGGACATAATTTGCCCCAAGTCCATCTATAACAATAGCTAGAAAACAGCCTTTTTTTTTTTTTCTACAGCTCTTGACTTAGAGTTAAGAACTGACATCTTGCCCCAGTTTTATATGCCTGTGGATCGTCTCTGTAGGTTGGTGATTACCACTATTCCTACCTACTCTACTGTTTTGCTATAAGGCAGTGAAGCAAGGGAAGGGAAACTGCCTCTAGTCAGTATTAGAAGACCTTGGCAATGAAAATATTTTTAGTTATTCTTCCTTAAAAGACTTACCGGTTATACAAAATAGTATATGTGGATAATAAAGCTTTGGAGGACTGAAGGACAACCTGTTTGTTGACATCAATTTTGATGTCTGTCAGTTTTAAGGAGCTGGAAGAGGTACAATGACATTTAGAGTAGCCAGGTTGTTGGAGCATCTTGGTGTCAGTGAGTCATTTTGCTCTCCTTAGCAGATTGCTTCAATTGCTAAGTCAAAGACTGTTCTACTTGCCAGAATAATTTTGTTGCTAGTGTATGTCAGATTTTCTGACATCTTGAAATATGCTATTAAAGTCCTGTAGGTATAAAAACCAGATGTATTAAAAAAAAAAACAACAAACCAAACAAAAAACAAGCAAACAAACAAACAAACAAAAACCACAAAAAGAACACCTAACAAATATAATTCAACAAGACATTATTTTCAGCCCGCTAGAAAATGCTGCTCGCAGTAACCCCATATTGGAAATGTATTTGCAGTTGTCATGATGTAATTAGTAGGGTGTTTCAATGTAAGTGATGTCCTTAATGATCTTTGCTGCTTTTTTCATAATTTTTAAGGTTTTTTCCTATTTCCAAGAGTAACTAGAAAAGTAATCTTAAAAATAATGATGAAATGTCTCTTCATTATTCCATTCTCAGCCTTCAAAATGTCGAGAGAAAATATTACTAATAAAATTAAAGAGACTCTAGGAGGCCATGTTTCTGAACATCTGCAGTATTTTTGCAGAAAACTTTCTATAACAGGGTCTTTCTGTCTCTCTCTGAATATGTGCATGTGTGGTTTTTATTTTCAGGGTTAGAATGACTTCTGTAGAGCAGTTAGTGTTCTGGAAACTGGCTCTGTACCAGATCAGCTTTCAATTTTAAAGAAATTGAGGCTGCAACTGATAGTACAGTAGCATGTGCTTGGGACATTTCTAAGCCCTCCCACAGACCCTGTAGAAAGTACTATGTGATTTTTCCTTAATGTCTGATGAGCTTATCTATTCTGATTATATGAGAAACGACTGAACTACTCAAAAGTGCTTAAAAATATTGTCCTGAGCCTGGCTGTAGAGAATGCTGGTTGGAGCAATACACTAACCCAATGAAAAAAACAAGTACCAAACTTCTGAAATTTACGTTCTTTCACCTAATTTTATTATGAGGTATTTTTCTAGGGTTTCTTATGAAATGGAATAATAACTATTGCAAATTAAGTTAAGTCATTCATTGCAAGGAAGTAGCATGCCCACTGGAAGACTGAAGATTTAGAAAACCAAACTTTTTTGGAAATAGGTGGAAATAAAAGCCACCTCTAACGGAAAGAACTAAATACTCAGATCCTGAATACTTTGGTGATAAGACATCATATCAGAGCTTTGTTTTCATAGAAAATCTGTTATTTTATTCTTAAAATTTCTCATAAAACAGAATTTTAAAAATCATCTAACATTAAAACATCTGATAAAGTTGAATGTTAATTTTTTTTCATATTTACTTTTTAGTATTATATAGAAGAATATTTTTTTTGAAAGGATGCCTGAAATTCAAGTGAAGACAGGTTTTCAGCTGTAGCCTTTTGATAGCTTTATGGCTCAGCTAGTCAAGCAACAGTACCAAACCTTTATGCACATATGCTTAACAACATTCTTTTCCTCTGCCTTTTTTTTTTACTTTGCTAAATGTAAAAAAAAATGTACAATACAGAAGGCTGGTTCTAATTTCACCTCTCAATCTAATGCTCTTGTTTACCTGGTTTTTTTCCAATACCTCGGGTCAGCTGGTGGATTTTATTTTTTTAAAAAGTATACTCTCTTTTCTGGCTTATTAGCACAGGAAGTTAATGTAGTTTAAACTTCACACCTGATCAGAAAAACATTTGTTCTGCTGAAATGAAAAGAAAAAAGAGAGAAGAAGAGAGAATTGTGTGTTGGACTGAACATTGGTTCCTGTCCTGATGGTACTGAACCATTCCAGAGAGCTGACTCAGGTGTCTTGTTCCTCTTCATCAGACAATTAAGTGTTGCTCTAGTAGATCCTGGTGCACCACCTCACATCTGAAGACATAAGGTACTTGACAGTGGCTTTATCTAGGATGTTACAGTGATTGCTTTGCACCAACTGGCAAGGCTCCTGCAGGTTTTTCTAGCAAAGTGAGAAATCACTCATTTTATTGTCAGGCAGCAGATATTCAGTTTGATGAGAAAATATACCAGGTTGATTTGATGACTTGGTGCTTATACTGCAGCTCTGAAAGATTAATTTCTGGGTCTATAAGAGTGCAAATGTAGAAATAATCTCACAAAAGCAGTGCAAAGAGGTAATGTTTTTCCAGGTGAAATCGTAGAATTGTGTAGGTTGGAGAAGACCTTTAAGATCATCAAGTCCATGACTCTCATACTCTGAATTCAGAGAGCAACAGATTTCTTTATAACAGGTTTGCATTTGAATCTAATCTTCTTCACTGGAAGATTGCATTTGAAACTAATCTACTTGTAATGTGTGTGTGAGCAGAAACTACATCAGGAAACCGTGGATCTGAAGAAAATTTAATTTCTGATTTTAATTTGTTAGATTCTGACACTCTACTTATCTATTCCTTTCCAGATTAACACCTATCTTGTTCATCTTGGGTAGAACAGAAGCCTTGATAAGATATCATGAAAAGCTATAATAGCATTTGTTCGCATTTATTCATGTGCAAATAATCTGTTACTCAGCCCCTAAGATTTTCCATATCAGACCTGACATATATGGATTACAAGTTTCCACTTTCTAATTGTCAGCTTTCTCTAGAACTGTTTTTCCTCTTAGGAATGCTTATATTTAGTGACTTCACTTCTGCTGTTTGCCATGCATTTTTTCAGAGGCGCGTTTTTTTAAGGCAGGAAATATGAAAGGATTCTTTTTTTCCTTTGAGAGAAGGGATAATACAAATTACCATACTAGGAACCTAAATAATGTTTATTTCATCTGGTATGTTATCTTAATGCAGATCTTGCTCTGGCAATTGTCTGTCAGTTCAAAAACAATCGTTTCAATGACTATTTACTATTGTGGATTAATATTGACAAAAGTGGACATCACTCATGTGCTCTGGTGCTATCTCTGTGATGATGTGAACAGATAGCCTCACTTCTATGATGACACGAAGAGCTAGCCACCTCCTTTGTGTTCTGCATTGCAAGGTAATGGCTTATTAACAGGGGAGCACTAGGGTACAGCACTCCTGAAGCCGGTGCGTTAGACTGGATATATGCTGCAGCTGCAGTGCTTGGTGCCTTCTAAGAGGACATGGCATGAATGCCATGATACTTCTTTGATGTTTAGTTCAAAATTCTAATTTCATAAGTATTTCTGCTCTGAGACAATAACATTTGGTTAGCCTGTCAGCTAAGACCCAATTTTCATTATATTCTTTCTCTGAATATTGCGCCAGACTGTTCCAGGAGATGCCAGAGAAGCTTTGTTTGTAAGTACAGGGTGTGAGAGACTTGGTAAAAATACACTTCTAGAGTGGTAAGAGAGTTTTTCAAGCAGCTAGGGAAATGTCTGACTCCGGATGTACATATTGCATTAAAAATACTGTGTAGAAAAAAATGTTTGGGCTTTAAACAAATATCTATGAGCTACTTAAATAAAACACAGAGCTGAAAGATGAGGGATTCTGTACGTCGATGGCGTTAGAAGATCGGATTATCCTATATCAGTGCAGTAATAAAGGAAGAGCAAACTAAGGTGGGTAGAATAGAGAATGGGAAAAGATTTTATTTAAAAAGTTTTGTGAAATGCCCTTCAGAAGGCATGAAAAGAATCAAAAACACTCCCCCCACCAAAAAAAAAAAAAAAAACAAAACTATTAAAAGTGTCAAGTCTATCATCCAAAAAAACCAGTGGTGCTACATAAGGACAAAGTATACTAATGTCAAGTTACTAAAGTACTACTCCTGCCAAGGCAGTGTAACATCATTTGTTACCAGAGTCTGCCCACTGGGTCATGTAACTACTGGAGTGGGGCACCTCCGGAGTGACTGTGCAGTCACCAGGGAGTGCTTTTTGAGAGCACAGGATAAATAAGCAGAAAAGCAACAAGCAGAACAAGGCAGGGATGGTTCAGGGGAGCTGAAGCCACAGGCACCAGGGTCTTGACGAAGGCAGAGGTGAGACTCTTTGCTGGAGCTTTGAAAGGGGCTATTGCTACTCCACCATACAGTTCCTGGACTGGCAGCAAAAATGGGGGCAGGGTTCTGCTTACCAACACGAACACAAAATGCAATTGTCACCTTTATGTTCTGTCTCCTTATTAGTGTTTTAAAACATCATCATTCTAGTTGCTGCTGTAATAAAACCTGACTTTGTAGTTGTCATGGGCACATCTGTTTTATTTCCTTGTCCACATACTGAAAAGGTGTGTCTAGGATGCAGAGCCTTCATCTGGCCAAAGTGTATGTGGAAACTGTAAGAAAAAAATGAGAAACTCCACCTTCCTTCAGCGCAATCTTGAAAACATTGCAGGGGACAGTATAAAACACACGTAACAAGGGGAAAGTAAAATGTAGGACTAAGGAAGATTGTAGTACAGCAAAGAGAGAGAGACTGCTAAGGGGCACCAGAAGCAGGCACAGACCTTCAGGTGTGAGGGAAAGATGGGACAATGTAGAGTTGTTTATGGCTCAGGAAGCCCAAAAAAAAAAAAAAAAATTATGTGAGAAAAAGTCTGAAGGAAACAACCCGCCCTACAAGTCTACAATGGACTGAAGGGAGAAGATTCTTTGATCTTTTTTACTTCACTTGGAATATTGTTTGTAACATCTGCCCAAATAAAATCTGCCTTTTGCATGTAAAAGGCTGGGGTTTTTTGTCCTTTTGAGCTGCTCTCATTATTTTGGAAAGGCCTAGAACATCCACCTTCACCCCAGAGCCAATTTAAGGTTTCAGCAGTCATTGGTAATCTTGGTATGCTTTAAAAAAGGGTGCAGTTATATCTGCCTCAAAGCTCCAGCCTGGACTTCTGTCATTACTCTTATGCCAAGAAAATTTAGTGAAAAACAATAAAGAACCCTCAAAGACAGGAGGAGGGGAGAAAATTTTCTATTCTTGATTTCCTGATATCTCTGAGCCTGTTCTGTCACTATGAGGAAAATTATGAGAGCTACCTCAATACTTTCTGATCCCACTTGTTGAGACAGAGTATATTGCCTGTTTCATAATAAACTGCTTCTGACCTGAGATGTGGCTTTGCATTTGTACAAAGTGCAAAAGTCCCTTCAAACTTGGCCAACAGTACAGGCACTGAGAATCTGATCCTATACGTGACCCTGTTTGAGAAGCTTGATTAACCTCTGTTTCCACAGTTACAGTTACAGTGCCAATAAAGGGAAGTGGAGTCCTCCTAAGAACAAAAGTATAAAACTCCAATAACTGCACAGAGCACAAATCAGAGCATGAAGCTCTCTTTCCTTCTGCCAAATAAATATGATCTTTAGTATGTTGTGGTGACTTGCATACATTTGAAGCTTGCTTTGTAGCTGGCAGCAGAAGACACGTGATGGACTGAGGTTCACATGCAATTTTGTGAAAAGACACAATTGCTGCTAAGGTGAACACTTAGGGAAGTGAAAGAGACTGATCCCAGACTGCAGTCTTACCAAGATTAGAAACAGTGCATTAATTAAACAGTACGGTTTTTACTGTGGATATAACTGAATTGAAGGTTACATAAATTAGAGCAATAGCAACACACTTGTGCAAGTACAGAGCAAAAAGGAAAGCATACAGCTATCCCGAACAGAGATGTTCAGCTCCTAAAGGCTGTAACATAGATCAGCTATCAGATAGACAGGCAACAGATAAAAGCTTCTGAAATTGCATTGTTCTTAAATGACAAAAGGATGATAATGCCAAGAAATCCAGGAGTGGTGTAGGAGAAAGCAAAGTGGCTTCTGTGGAAACATGGTGATAAGGTCAGTTTGAAGCCTTTGGTAGATTGCAAAGGAAAATGACCCAGGAGGGCAATGAGGAAATAATTCAGATTTCCTGGGAATATGAAAGACCTATGGAGTAGATGTATATGCTGTTGCTCTGTGTGAAATTGCAAGATTTTTAGATGCTTTCTCTCTCAAAACTCTCTTGGGCTTATTAGTTTATAAAAATTTTGCAATCTGAAAAGAAATAGATCAAGATGAAAGTTATTCTACTCATCACTGGAAGCAATGGAAACACAAGACTGTCCTTTATTGAGAATTGGGAAGGTGAGCAATTCTAAAGTCTGTACTTTGAGCCCCAAATATTAAGAAGCAATACTGGTCCTTTTTCTTGAATTCAAGAAAATAGATACCTTCACGATACTGAGGCTGAACAAAACTGTTGTCTCACAGGCATGGACCTCTTAAGGTTGACCAACTGTTCTAGCTATCTTTCTGCATTGGGTGTAAAAATGAAGTTTGTTTGGCCTAACCAGGTACAAAGAACTTATAGTTAGAGCAGAACCATGTATGAATGTATTTAATTTGTGTAGAAATACTCAAAGGAGGATTTGATTCTAAAACTGTGTGTATTCACACAGTGTAAGTGTAATTCACATTGTGTAAGTGCAGTCACACAAGCCTACCTTATCACAAAAAAACACAGAGTTGAAACAACATTTTCAAAGGTGGTACTGTAATTTTGGAATTCTTTTTAAAATTAAAAAAAAAAAAAAGGAGAGGGGAGGGAACCTTTGATGCTACACTGGAGTCTTTGAAAACAAGATGTGGATGTTTTCCCCAGCCAATTTCAAAGTAGTAAAACAAGGAGAGACAATGACTTTTTTGGAAATAAATTTTCTAAAGTTGTAATATGGATGGGATGTTGATGAGTCAAATGCATGTCTTGAATATTATGTTTTGCCATTACAGCATTGCCTTTTAGTGGCATTCATAGGCGGTCCTCATGGTATGCATTTACCACAGGCTTATTAAGAACAGAAGTCCTGCAGAAGTGGCCAGGGAGGGCAGGAAAGGGTCGTGTGGGAGTGGTTGCGTGTTCTGTGGGAAAAGGGCAACAGAAATCAGGCTTGTGGCCAGTAGTTGCTATGCATATTTTTATAAAATCTCAAATTTGAAGCAGCTGTTGGGCATGAATACACCAGTGTGAGCTTTCTTTACACTGATCTAGTCTATTGGTATGTGTCAAAAAGCAGCAGAGTGAAGCTGACTGAATAGTTTTCTTGCCTGATTTAGTTTGTCTGTCCCAGTTAACCAACCATAAGAAAGATAAAAAACAGTCCTTTGTCTAAAGGGACTCAGGTTTAGGACACAGAAATCCTTGTAAAAATTCTGGAACCATTGAATTTCTGGGAACAGACAATAAGCTGAGGTTCATGTTCTGTTATTTTTGCAATTAAACTTATACTGCTTGGAGCAATTAAACTTGGAATCTAATGCAAGGTATTCAACAGCAGTAAACTGGAGTAACTGTAGTCAGTGTGGACCATTGGCTATAGAATGCATGTAGGTGTGGTAAACACTTACCTGTTGTCTCACCAGCTCTCCCTGTTTTCTAAACCCATTTTTTTCCTAAAAGAAAAAATACCTGTATGTATTGTTAATCTTGAAGGATGGTATCTTAAATTCTGGCAAATATAAAAATCAACAAAACATTTTTAAAGCTATTCTGAGCAAGTATCTGATAATAAATTAATAGTACACACTACATTTTAAGCATTAATTATGATAAATATTATACTTGTTATGGAAATTTAGAAATGTTTTTCTTGTAGTGTCAAGCATCACAGATGCCATAATTAATAAACAGGTTATTTGTCTGGATATGTGCATAAGTAAACTTTTTCTAGAATTTTAATATCTTTATTTGCAACAGCATATGTTCACTGTGAATGTTTTACATGCAACCTTCAAAAAGTTGTGAAATATTAAATGTAATATTCACAGAACTGATAGAACCAGGAAAACAAAAAAAAAAATTCTTCTCCATTTTTCTCCGTATGATATAATCAGGAAAAAATATACTCTATAGAATATGTAAATAGTGAGCAATAATTACTTGCTATTTATAGAGGGCTGATGCATGAAAAGCATTAAGTATCATGGTTAAGGACACTATCATCATCCATCGTAAAAGGACAACATAACATATTCCCCCAAACTATAATACAAATGTAATATGTCATAAATGGGACCTTCATTCTGTATTTTCTCCCAACAACTTAAAGTGTTTCATCAGCAAAACAGTCTTGCACAGAAGATGATTTGCTGACAGATAGGAGAAGGTATGGCTGGGGTGGGTCTGGTTTGTGAAGAAATACATATGCAACTTGGAAAAGTTGGTCTTGCCATCTCCTTTTGGTTTGAAACACACAGCCTATGATTTCAAAGCCTTATTACTACCTTTAGTCTGTGAACTTCTGTTAGCATTCATCCATGCAGCTGGGGGTAGGGGCTGAGGGGGGGAGGTGTTGGAGGAATCCATGTGAGATTCTGGCTGAAGTGAGTCAGGTGCTTGATGGCATCTCTCCTTTCACATGGCAATATACAGAGGCTCCCTCTGAATATATGGAGGATTTCGGTACTCCCTGTCATTTGATCATCTCTATGTATAACTCTGCTCCTTTGCCTGTGTGTATGTATTGTGAAACATTTTATTATATTTCTGGCAGCTGTTATTCATGAAGCAACCCTATGTCATGGTACTACAAAGAGCAGTCCTATTCTGGGCAGCTGGTCTAAGGCAACTGGTCTATACTGTACTGTAGTCTGATACGCAGTGTTGGTGTACTTTGCACCTTCTAAATTGCATTGTAGAAACAACTGCGTTACGTGGAGTGCTTTCTAAGGCATTCTTTGAGTATTATCTGATTACCTTATAAGTGGTGATAGATTTTTCTTCCTAATCTCCCAGAATGATTGGGAAGTATCATTTATTTCCATTTTATAGATGTACAACCAAAGGTTAAAGTGACTTAATTGCCTGTGACCATGTCACAGAATATCTGTGGAGGTTTTCCTGAGGTAGGGAAACGCTGGGGCAGCAGCGGAGACACCTGCTGGGAGCCGGCAGCCCCGGATGGGAGGCACTGAGGAGGCCTGGGCCTCACCACAGCAGTGGTGGGGGATTTGAATGCGGTGTACCAGAAACGGGCCATCAGTGACTGAGGGGACCTGCTCCAAAGCCAGCCTGGCCCACAGTGGAGCAGCAGGTGTCGGCACACAGGGGAGGTTTCCTGAGGTGGGGAAACACCAGGGCAGTGGAGAGACCCAACAGGAGCCGGCAGCTCTGGCGGGAGATGCTGACAAGGGCCCCTCTGCCCATAAACAGCAGCCCAGAGACTGCAAGCAACCAGAGTGGGCAAACAGGGCATGGGGTGGCAGTTTGCCTGGCAGGGCTAGCAGGGAGGGTGTCATCACCTCTCCTATGAGGAGAGGCTGAAAGAGTTGGGGCTGTTCAGCCTAGAGAAGAGAAGACTCCGGGGAGACCTTATTGCGGCCTTCCAGTACCTAAAGGGGGCCTACAGGAGAGCTGGGGAAGGACTTTTTACAAGGGCATGGAGTGATAGGGCGAGGGGGAATGGCTTTAAGCTGGAAGAGGGCAGGTTTAGATTAAACATTAGGAAGAAGTTTTTCACTTTAAGGGTGGTGAGGCACTGGAACAGGTTGCCCAGAGAGGCTGTTGAAGCCCCATCCCTGGAGGTGTTTAAGGCCAGGCTGGACGTGGCCTTGGGCAACCTGGTCTAGTGGGAGGTGTCCCTGCCTGTGGCAGGGGGGTTGGAACTCGATGATCTTCAAGGTCCCTTCCAACCTAAACCATTCTATGATTTTGTGATTCTATGATCACCGTACCAGCTCAAGAGGTGACTTCAACTGGTGGTCGTGACCCTCTCAGAAGATTGGAGGCAGCCTGGGCTGCAGTGCTCATGCACTGATGGAGTTCACAGTCCTGAGGGATATGGGTCTGGCAAAGAGTAAAGTCAGGAATTTTAGGAAAGCAAACTTCAATGAGTTAGTCAATAGGACCCCCTGGGAAACTGCCCTCAGGGACAAGGGAGCAGAACAGAGCTGGCAGATCTTTAAGGACACTTTCCGCACAGCGCAAGAGCTCTCCATTCCCAGGTGTGAGAAATCAGGAAAGAAAGGCAAGAGACCAGCACTGCTGAGTCGAGACCTGCTGGTCAAACTAAAGGGCAAGAAGGAAATGCACAGGCAGTGGAAGCAGGGACAGGTATCCTGGGAAGAGTATAGGGACAGTGCCCGGTTGTGTAGGGATGGGGTCAGGAAGACCAAGGCACAGCTTGAACTGAACTTGACACGGAATACAAAGAATAATACGGGCTTCTACAAGTATGTCAGCCAGAAAAGGAAGGTCAAAGAAAGCATACAGCCCCTGATGAGCAAGACTGGCAAACTGGTAACAATGGACAAAAGGCAGTCTGAAGTACTCAATTTTTTTGCCTCAATCTTCACTGGCATTCTTTCTTCCCATACCTCTCAAGTGGATGGACCGCAACGCAGGGAGTGGGGGACAAAAGTCCCTTCCACTGTAAAAGAAAATCAGGTTTGTGACCACCTGAGGAACCTGAACATAGAGAAGTCTATGGGAGCTGAACAAGACGCATCCCAGAGTCTTGAGGGAATTGGCTGGTGTAGCTGCCAAGCCAGTCTCCATGAGATTTGAAAAGTTGTGGCAGTCAGGTGGAGTCCCCGGTGATTGGAAAAGGGGAAACATTGCACCCATTTTTACACAAGGTAGAAAGGAGGACCCTGGGAGCTACTGACCTGTCAGCCTCACCCCTGTGCCTGGGAAGATCATGGAACAGAATCTTCCTTGAAGCTATGCTAAGGCACATGAAGGACAGGGAGATGATTTGAGACAGTCAGCATGGGTTCACTAAGGACAAGTCCTGCCTGACCAACCTAGTGGCCTTCTATGATGGAGTGACTACATCAGTGGACAAGGGAAGTGCTACAGCTGTTGTCTACCTGCACTCTGTAAGACATTTGACACAGTAGCCCGCAACATCCTTCTCTCTAAATTGAAGAGATGAATTTGATGGGTGGACTGTTCTGTGGTTAAGGAATTGGTTGGACAGTTGCATCCAGAGGGTACTGGTCAACAGCTCAATGTCCAGATGGAGATCAGTGATCAGTGGTGTCCCTCAGGTGTCCATATTGGGACCAGTACTGTTTAATATATACATCAATGACATAGACAGTGGGATTGAGTGCACCCTTATCAAGTTTGCAGATGATACCAAGCCGAGTTGTGTGGTTGACATGCCTGAGGGTTGGGATGCTATCCAGAGGGACCAGAACAAGCTTGAGAAATAGGCCCCTGTGAACATCACGACAACAAGGCCAAGCACAAGATCCTGCACATGGGTCAGGGCAACCACCAGTATCAACACAGGCTGGGGGATGAAAGGATTGAGAGCAGCCCTTTCATGAAGGACTTGGGAGTACTGGTGGATGGAAAGCTGGACATGAGTTGGCAATGTGCGCTCACAGGCCAGAAAGCCAACTGCATCCTGGGCTGCATCAAAAGAAGCTGGCCAGCAGGTCAAGGCAGGTGATTCTGCCCCTCTGCTCCACTCTCTTGAGACCCCACCTGCAGTACTGCGTCAGGCTCTGGAGCCCTCAGCACAGGAAAGGCATGGGCCTGTTGGAGTGGGTCCAGAGAAGGGCCAGAAAAATGATCAGGGGGTTGGAGCACGTCTCCTATGACGACAGGCTGAGAGAGCTGGGGTTGTTCAGCCTGGAGAAGAGAAGTCTCTGGGGAGATCTTATTGAGGCCTTCAGTGCTTAAAAGGAGCTGATAAGAAAGATAGGGACAAACTTTTTATCAAGGCCTGTTGCAACAGGACAAGGGGTAATAGTTTTAAACAAAAAGAGGGTAGATTTGGACTAGATATAAGGGAGTAATTTTTTACAATGAGGGTGGTGAAACAGTGGCACAGGTTGCCCAGAGAGGTGGTAGATGCGCCATCCCTGATAACATTCAAGGTCAGGTTGGACGGGGCTCTGAGGAACCTGATCTAGTTGAAGATGTCCCTGCTGATTGCAGGGGGAGGTTGGACTAGACGAACTTTAGAGGTCCCTTCCAACCCAAACTATTCTATGCTTCTATTATATGATTCTATCTCTGAAAATCAGTAGACAATTCTAGATCTGCTGAACCTCAGTCCAGTGCCCTAGTCATCTCCTCTTCCAAGACAACTGAGAAATGATTGTAGAGTCTACAATCAAGGGAGTTTTCAATATTATGGAAAAGTCACTTTTCTGTTTTGTGGGAAATAGGAAGAAGAGGCACTTTCACTTTTAAAAAATAGAAAGAAATTTCTCACAAAAACAACTTTAGATCCTAGTGTGACTGGCTTTGGAGATGCCAGAAAAAACTCAATAGTTTATCTACACATTGCCAGGTGCCTGAGTTCAAATAGCAACATCTGAGAAATCTGACCTAAATCTGGACTCTCACATTCAACAATGCTATGAGGTGGATCTGCCTGTGTGTTCTTCTAATGACCTCCCTAAAGAAAATGAAACGGCATAGAAACTCAAAGACAGTTCTTATTAGATCATAAATTAAATTCATTAGCTTTTGTTATAGAGATGGCATAAAGGAAATTCAAAGCAAGTAAATGAGAACAGAAATCAAAAGAGGTTATAAATAAGTTCCCTACTGCCCATTGTGTCCTTGCAGGGCAAGTACTTGTTTTCTGGCAAGGTTTCAAACAACTCGGTGGCTTTGTCTTTTTCCAAGTTCTGCTCACTTCTTTCTAGTTGTGGGCAGATTCTTCCCATGAGGTCTGGCTGTCTACACCCTGCTCAGCAGTTCATAGGCTCTGCATGAGTTGCAGGCTCACAGGACCTTGCAGATGTCCTTGCTCCTCTTCTCCTGTTCTGTCACTCTCTGGAAAAGACCCATTTCCCTCCCTTATTTAGGGGACTTCCAAACTGGCAAACTATCTGGTGAACAGCTGATGTCAGTTGTCTCTGAACATCATTGCTACCACCCTCTTATTTCGTAGGGGTAGCTCTAAAGGATAGCCTTTTAAATGGCACTTTTCGGAGTCATTTACTTTCTTACTGGGATCAAAACAGAGCAGACTGTCATGGTGCAAAACACAGGCTCATGAGGGCTGTTTCCGAAACCCAATTCATCCACACATTAGGCCCGTGAAAAAAATTGTGGTTTGCTTAAATAGCAGTCTGCTCATGGATTGCTACTGAAATCTGGGGTGCTTGGGGTTAGAGCTTTGCTTCCCTAACAGGGATCAAGCCAAGACAAGAGGCTCAACAAAAGGCCCTGATTCCCCAGGAGTGGCTTTTGGGAACCAGTGGTAGGGTTTGGGTTGGAGGAGCTGGGGCTGGTGTTGTAGAGAGGAGTCATGGAAAGGCTCTGACTGGTGTGACTGGCTGGAGGATGACGGGGGCTATTTGGGTGTGGAGGCACCAGTAGGAAGACACGGCAGGGACAGGGCTGTCAGCCGCACAGTAGTCACGGCACCTGGATTAGCAGGTCTTGAGGACCCGTAGCTTGGCAGCTGCTGCTCAAAGGACTTGGACACCCTGGTGCTTGGAAGAGGAGGCTGGGAAAGTAAGAGCAATGCCTGCTCTCTTGCAGCACTTACATTAAATAACATGGCCACTCCCTCCAGGGAATTCTATATTGTTGGGACAACGTTGGAAAAGTACTGCCGGCAATGGGTTGTTCTTTGGTTTTGAAAAGATCCCATGTGAAAAGCAACTGGTTGTTTATTGGGGTCTCCGAAAGGAGAGCTGGATGTGCAGGGGTGGCAGCACCAACATGCCAACGTGGACGTAGTCTCCATCCCCAGCGCTGACCACATGCTCCCATGCACTTGGTAGGGTTCATGCCAAGGACCACTGGGTACAGGAGCGTGATGGGAGGTCGTGTTTGGGGGCACTGGAGCTCTGTCACCCCTCGATGCCTGGTTGCTCCCCACAGGCCTCTTCCTCTGAGGTGGGTGCTCATTGGTCATGGCATATCTGACCAGGACATAGTGCTGCTGTGGGGATCTGCTCTGGGACCACTCCCTGGCTACATTCCTCTGGCGGCAGGCAGGAGAACCGTCCTCTTACTCCTTGCCATCTGCTGGCAGCACTTGCAGGACAGGATTGAAAGGCTGCCTGCAGAATGGGCACATGGCTGCCATTGCAGACCATGACAGGATGCAGCCAAAGCAGAAGCAATGGAAGCACAAGGCCATGCAGGCTGCGTTGTTGACTTCTCCCAGGCAGATGGGGGCATGGGTCATCTTCTGATGCTTCTGACTGCCCTGCCCACTGCAGCTGGCTCCTGCTGGCTGTCACAGCAGAGCTGCTCTCCTCTGGAGCTTCCTCAGCATCTCACACTATGTCCTGCAAAGACAGATGTGCAACATGCCTGAGCTTTCCTTGCACAGGCAGTACTTGAAGGAGGAGGTGCTCAGGGAAGACAGAGGAACTCATTAGGAGTCTTCAGTGGGTCCCGTAGCCCTGGGACAGCTGATGTGTGGGATCCCCAGCACCCCACAGCTGAGCAGTGGGGAGAGGAGCATGGGAAGAGGCAGCCTTAGCTCAGCACCCAGAGCTGTTGCTCTCCTCAAAGCCTACCAGAAAATAATGAATGGAGGCAAGTCTGTGCTAGGGGAGGCAAGCAAACCCCTTCCTTGCCCACCTCCCCTCCCCAGGTGCCTCTGTGCAACAGGTATGAGGCCCTGGGCATGGTCAACCAGCCAAAGAACAATGAGGCTGACGGTCCAGGTACACCAGAAGAGTTGCTGGGACCGGAAAGACCTACTTCCCCACATTATGACCACCTCTGGAAGGAAGAAAAAGAGAGTTATAGTTGTGGGTGACTCAGCTCTGAGGGCGACAGAGGCTCCAATATGTAGGTCAGACCCCACTCTTAGGGTCTTCCCCCACCCCAGGGAAGTCTGCTGCCTCCCTGGGGCCCGGGTTAGAGACATCATAAAGAGACTCCCTAGCCTGGTGCAGCCCTCCGATTACTTCCCACTGCTTCTGTTCCATGTAGGGGGCAATGAAAGTGCAAATTGCACTGTGAGGATGATGAAAAGAGATACCAGGGCCTTCCGACAGCTAGTACGGGAATCCGGAGCACACAGTATCTTTTCTTTCCTACTTCTGGTTGGGGGAATGACATTGAAAGAAACAGACAAGCTCAGTCTGTTAATACGTGGCTTCATGGCTAGTGTTACCACAATTTTGGGGTTTTGACAATGGAATGGCCTACACAGCACCAGGCCTGCTGGCGTCAGATGGGGTTTGTCTCACTCAAAGGGGGAGAAGGGTCTTTGCCCAAGAGTTAGGGGCCTTATTGACAGAGCCTAAAACTAGACTCAATGGGCTAAGAAGGTATTATCAGGCTTGCCTGTGGCAAGCCAAGGAATGATGCACCAAGGAGAGAGGAACCGGGTGCTAGCAAGGGCCTGCAGCCGTTTGCTCCAAGACGTGCTGGCTACACTGCAGCACACTTGAAGTTTTATGTAGATGAGCCAGGAGATCCTTGGGTAACAGGAGGCAATTGGGAGGCACCATTAATGCACGGCAAAGGAATGCCACCTGGAGAGCAGCGCAAAGGAATTGCAACCACTCCAGCCAAGTCATCCTCAATGAGGACACGGCTGAAGTGCCTCTGTGCAAATGCATGTAGCATGGGGAATAAACGGGAGGAGCTCGACACATGTGCACGCCTCCAAGGCTACAATCTCACTGGCATCACAGAAACGTGGCGGGATAGCTCCTATGACTGGAGTGTTGGCATGGAAGGTTACAGGCTCTTCAGGAGAGACAGGCAGGAGAAACGAGGAGGCAGTGTTGCCCTATATGTCAACAACCAGCTGGAGTGCATGGAGCTTGGCCTAGAGAAGGATAAAGAGCTGATTGAGAGCTTATGGGTTAGGATTAAAGGGAAATCAGGAGCAGGGGACATGACAGTGGGGGTCTGCTACAGACCACCTGAACAGGAAGACTGAGCGGATGAGGCCCTCTATAGACAAATAGCGGTGGCATCATGTTGGCAGGCCCTGATCCTCATGGGTGACTTCAGCCACCCTGACATCTGTGGGAAGGGTAACACAGCAGGGCATAGGCAATCCAGGAGGTTCTTGGATTGTAGTGATGACAACTTCCTTCTCCAAGTAGCAGAGGAGCCAACGAGGAGAGGAGCTATGCTGGACCTTATCCTTACCAACAAGGAGGGGTTGATAGGCAGTGTCAAGCTCAAGGGTAGCCTGGGCTGTAGTGACCATGAAACGGTGGAGTTCAAGATCCTTGAGGCAGCAAGGAAGGTGTGCAGCAAGCTGACCTCCCTGGATTTTAGGAGAGCTGACTTTGGCCTCTTGAAGAAGCTGCTTGGTATGGTGCCCTGGGATGAAGCGCTGGAGGGAAGAAGGGCCCAAGAAAGTTGGTTAATATTCAAGGATCACCTCCACGAAGCTCAGATCCATCCTTACAAAGAAGAAGGCAGGCAGAAAAGCCAGGAGGCCTGCATGGATGAACAAGTTGCTCCTGGATATGCTCAAAAGTAAAAAGGAGTCCTATAGGGGGTGGAAAGAGGGGCGGGTAGCCTGGAAGGAATACAGAGAAATTGTTTGAGCAGCCAGAAATCAGGTTAGGCAATCTAAAGCCCAGATTGAAATAAATCTGGCCAGGGACATCAAGACAAACAAAAAATCCTTTATAAGTACGTCAGTGAGAAAAGAAAGACTAGGGAAGGTGCGGGCCCTCTCAGGAAGGAAATGGAAGACCTGGTCACCTGGGATAGAGACAAAGCTGAGGTATTCAATGACTTTTTTGCCTCAGTCTTCACTGGCAAAGACTGCAGCCACACTACCCATGATGCAGAAGGAAAAGGTGAGGGCTGGGAAAATGAAGAACTGCCTACTGTAGGTGAAGATCAAGTATGAGACCACCTAAGGAACCTGAAGGTGCACAAGTCCATGGCACCTGATGAGATACATCTGCAGGTCCTGAGGGAACTGGCAGACGAAGCTGCTACACAGCTATCCATCATATTTGAGAAGTCGTGGTGGTCTGGTGAGGTTCCTGCCGACTGGAAAAGGGGAAACACAACGCCTATTTTCAAAAAGTTAAAAGAGGAAGACCTGGGGAACTACAGGCCAGTCAGTCTCACCTCTGTGCCTGGCAAGATCATGGAGCAGATCGTCCTGGAAACTCTGCCAAGGCACATGGAAAAAAAGGAGGTGATTGGTAGGAGCCAGCATGGCTTCACCAAAGGCAAGTCATGCCTGAAAAATTTGGTGGCCTTCTATGAGGGGGTTACAGCAGTAGTGGACAAGGGAAGAGCAACCGATGTCATCTACCTGGACTTGTGCAAAGCATTTGACACTGTCCCATGTGATATCCTGGTCTCTAAATTAGAGAGACATGGATTCAACAGATGGACCACTCAGTGAATAAAGAACTGGCTGATCAGTTGCACTCAAAGAGTTGTGGTCAATGGCTTGATGTCCAAGTGGAGACCAGTTATGAGTGGTGTTCCTCAGGGGTTGATACTGGGACCAGTGCTGTTCAACATCTTTGTTGGTGACAAGGACAGTGGGATCGAGTGCACCCTCAGCAAGTTTGCTGTTGATACCAAGATGTGTGGCGATGTAGACACACTGGAGGGGAGGGATGCCATCCAGAGGGACCTGGACAGGCTGGAGAGGTGGGCCCAAGACAACCTCATGCAGTTCAACAAGGCCAAGTGCAAGGTCCTACATCTGGGTCGGGGCAATCCCAAGCACAAATACAGGCTTGGCGGAGAATAGATTGAGAACAGCCCTGAGGAGAAGGACCTGGTGGTGCTTATTGACGAGAAGCTCAACATGAGCCGGCAATGTGTGATTGCAGCCCAGAAGGCCAACCGTATCCTGGGCTGCATCAGAAGAAGGGTGGCCAGCAGATCAAGGGAGGTGATTCTGCCCCTCTACTCCACTCTTGTGAGACCCCACCTGGAACACTGCATCCAGCTCTGGAGCCCTCAACATAGAAAAGACATGGACCTGTTGGAGCAGTTCCAGAGGAGGGCCACAAGGATGATCTGAGGGCTGGAGCACCTCTCCTATGAGGAGAGGCTGAGAGAGTTGGGGCTGTTCAGCCTGGAGAAGAGAAGGCTCCAGGGAGACCTTATAGTGGCCTTCCAGTCCCTAAAGGGGGCCTACAGGAGAGCTGGGGAAGGACTTTTTACAAGGGCATGTAGTGATAGGATGAGGCGTAATGGCATCAACCTGGAAGAGGGTAGGTTTAGATTAAATATTGGGAAGCAATTTTTCATTTTGAAGGTGGTGAGGCACTGGAACAGGTTGCCCAGAGAAGTTGTGGAAGCTCCATCTCTGGAGAAGTTTAAGGCCAGGCTGGATGGGACTTTGAGCAACCTGGTCTAGTGGGAGGTGTCCCTGCCCATGGCAGGGGGGTTGGAACTCAATGATCTTCAAGGTCCCTTCTGACCGAAACCATTCTATGATTCTGTGGCTCTATGATTCTATGATTCTATGACTCAAGCCCAAGCTCACGGTCCTGCTCGAGTGTGCATGCCATGTATGTGCACAGGAGCCCTGAGCACAATGCACTGGGATAGTGATGGGCACTGCTGAAGTGAGGTCACAGGCAGTCACAGGTGCTCTACTGTGATATCAAAAGGGTCTCAGGGGCTGCCCCCAAACATCCAAGTTGGGAAAGCCCTGCTTCACAGGCCATCTTCATGTGGGCTTGCCTTGTGCTAGGGCATGGCTTTTGCCTTAGGCTTGTCGGGTCCTGTGATGAGAGGCTGGTGCCCTCGAGCACAAGGGCCATCAATGGGCAGCCCAGTAACGCAGGTGGGGAACCCTGGTGACCTCCATGGAGCAAACAGATCACCCTGACTTGGCTCCTCCGAGGGCTGTCTGGGGCAAAGGACTCATCCTTTGACAGCAGTGGGAAAGCCCCAGATATGACAGAAGGCTTGAGGTTGTCAAGGACCTCTGGACATCATCTGGCCCAACCCCCTTGCTCAAGGAGGACCACCTAGAGCCACTTTGATCAGAACCATGTCCGGTTTTGAGGATCTTCAAGGATGGAGATGCCACAACCTCCCTGGGCAACCTGTTCCTGTGCTCATTGTCGTGGTTTGTGCCCACGGGTAGCATGTCCATCTTGAAGAGTTTGCTGGATGCCACTTGATGAAGCTAGCTCAGGTTTCATCACCACTATATTATCCTGAATAACACTCATTGAACACTGTTAGTGTTATGTAGTAATCAACATCATATAGCTCAGAATCCAGTATTCTCACCCAGGGTTAATTTTCCTTGAAGTACACATTGAACTTCTCCATTCTTCAGCACCAGCCATCAAGTACATCCAGGTCCTTGAGCAAAAACCGTCCCACAAACGGGTTTGCCTTTGCCTGAAGCAGGAAAAACCCAAACAATTTTCCCTAACAAATTCCTCTCATGCACCACAGGGACTTTATCCCCTTTTACTTTTATGTAAAAGATCTGATTGAGCACGACCTGCTTGATTGATGGATCCCTTGGTGTTAACTAACCAGGTAGCTTGTGCTAAATGCTTTCTCAATTTTTAAAGGTTCCACCCCCTATTGCTTTTAGGGTGGTTTTTAACAGTCCCTTGTATTGCTCCATTTTCCCAGAAGCTGGTGCGTGATAGGAGATATGATATATCCACTCAATGCCATGTTCTTTGGCCAAATTATTTATAAGATTGTTTTTAAAATGAGTGCCATTGTCTGACTCAATTCTTTCTGGAGTGCCATGTCGCCACAAGACTTACTTTTCAAGGCCCAGGATGGTATTCCGGGCAGTGGCACGGGGCACGGCATAGGTTTCCACCCATCCGGTGCTTGCTTCCACCATCATAAGCACACAGCGCTTACCCCGGTGGGTTTGAGGGAGTGTGGTATAGTCAATTTGCCAAGCCTCCCTATAGTTACATTTCAGCCATCGTCCCCCATACTACAGAGGTTTTAACTATTTAGCTTGCTTGATTTCAGTGCATGTTTCACAATCATGGATAGTGTCCATGGTTAAATCCACCCCTTGGTCATGGGCCCATTCATATGTTGCATCCCTTCCTTGATGGCCTGAAGTGTCGTGGGCCCACGGAGCAAAGAATAGTTCACTTTTATGTTCCCAGTCCAAGTCTGTCTGGAAAATCTTAGCAGCCTTATCCACTTGCTGACTGTTTCAATGTTCCTCAGTGGCCCGACTCATGGGTACGTGGGCATCTACATGACGTACCTTTATGACTAGGTTCCCTAGCTGGGCAGCAATGTCTTGCCACAATTCAGCAGCCCAGATGGGTTTACCTCTGCGCTGCCAGTTGCTCTGCTTCCACTGCTTTAACCACCCCCACAGAGCATTTGCCACCATCCATGAGTCAGTATAGAGATAGAGTATTGGCCACTTTTCTCGTTCAGCAATGTCTAAGGCCAGCTGGACAGCTTTTACCTCTGCAAATTGACTCGATTCACCTTCTCCTTCAGCAGCTTCTGTAACTTGTCATGTAGGACTCCACGCATCAGCTTTCCACCTTTGATGCTTTCCTACAATACGACAACATCCACCAGTAAACACAGCATAGTGTTTCTCATTATCTGAGAGTTCATTATATGGTAGGGCTTTCTCAGCATGTGTCACCACCTCCTCTGGTGGCATTCTGAAGTCTTTGCCTTCAGGCCAGTTTGTGATCAGTTCTATGATTCCTGGATGGTTTGGGTTTCCTATTCGAGCTCGCTGTGTGATTAAGGCAACCCACTCACTCCAGGTAGCATCTGTGACATGATGCATAGAAGGAACTTTACCCTTGAACATCCAGCCCAGTACTGGTAATCGGGGCACCAGGGGGAGCTGTGCTTCAGTACCAATTATCTCTGAAGCAGCTCTAACTCCTTCGTATGCTGCCAAGATTTCTTTCTCAGTTGGAGTATAGTCGGCCTGGGAGCCTTTATACCCTCGACTCCAGAATCCTAGGGGTTGACCTCAAGTCAATCCTACTGTTTTCTGCCAGAGGCTCCAGGTAGGGCCATTGTCCCCAACTGCAGTGTAGAGCACATTTTTAATGTCCCATCCAGTTCGGACTGGTCCAAGGGCGACTGCATGCGCAATCTCTTGTTTAATTTGCTCAAAGGCTTGCTGTTGCTTGGGGCCCCACATAAATTCATTTTTCTTTTGAGTCACTTCATAGAGAGGTTTCACAGTCTGGCTATAACCTGGAATATGCGTTCTCCAGAAACCCACAACACCTAAAAGGCTTGTGTTTCCTTTTTGTTAGTAGGTGGGGACATAGATGTTATTTTGTTAATCACGTCCATTGGGATTTGGCGACGCCCATCTTGCCACTTAATTCCCAAAAACTGGATCTCTTGTGCAGGCCCCTTGACCTTACCTCTTTTTATAGTGAAACCTGCTTTCAGAAGAATCTTAAGTATTTTCCTACCTTTCTTGAAAAATTCTGCTGCTGTACCCCACACAATGATGTCATCGATGTATTGTAGGTGTTCTGGAGCTCCACCCTTCTCCAGTGCGGTCTGGATCAGTCCATGGCAAACAGCAGAGCTGTGTTTCCACCCCTGGGGCAGTCGGTTCCAGGTGTACTGGACACCCCTCCAGGTGAAAGCAAACTGTGACCTGCACTCTGCTGCTAAAGGAATAGAGAAAAAGACATTAGCAACGTCAATTGTAGCATACCATTTGGCTGCCTTTGACTCCAGCTCATACTGAAGTTCTAGCATGTCCGGCACAGCAGCACTCAGTGGTGGTGTGGCTTCATTCAGGCCATGATAGTCTACTGTCAGACATTCACACTGGCCATATAGGCCTGTTAAAAGGTGACAGAGTCTTGATGATCACTCCTTGGCTCCCTAGCTGACAGATCTGATTATGGATGGGAATCAGGAACTCTCGGTTTGTGCAATACTGTTGTCAATGCACTGTTGCAGCAGCAATTGGCACCTGCTGATCTTTAACCATCACCAGTCCCACAACAGAACAGTCACCTGAAAGACCGGGCAAGGTAGACAACTGCTGCCCGGGCTCAGGCTGCCCAGAGAGGTTGTGGAGTGTCCCACACTGGAGACATTCAAAACCTGCCTGGACACTGACCTGTGCAACGTGCTGTCGGTGTCCCTGCTGTGGCAGGAGGGTCGGACTAGATGATCTCCAGAGGTCCCTTCCAACCCTGACCATTCTGTGATTCTGTGATTCTGTAATAGCCTTAATCTCTACAGCTGCTATACCAATAGCTGCTATACCAATACCTAGTCAATATATTCATCAATAACCTGGATGAAGGGATAGAGTGTACCATCAGCAAGTTTGCTGATGATACAAAACTGGGAGGGGTGGCTGACACGCTGGAAGGCTGTGCTGTCATACAGCGTGACCTGGACAGGCTGGAGAGTCGGGCAGAGAGGAACCTTATGAAAGTCAACAAGGGCAAGTGTAGGATACTGCGTCTGGGGAGGAATAACCCCATGCATCAGTACAGGTTGGGGGCTGACCTCCTGGAGAGCAGCTGTGTAGAAAGGGACCTGAGAGTCCTGGTGGACAACAGGATGACCATGAGCCAGCAATGTGCCCTGGTGGCCAAGAAGGTCAATGGCATCCTGGGGTGCATCAAGAAGAGTGTGGCCAGCAGGTCGAGGGAGGTCATCCTCCCCCTCTACTCTGCCCTGGTGAGGCCGCATCTGGAGTACTGTGTCCAGTTCTGGGCTCCCCGGGTCAAGAAGGACAGGGAACTGCTGGAGACGGTCCAGCAAAGAGCTACAAAGATGATTAGGGGTTTGGAGCATCTTTCTTATGAGGAAAGGCTGAGGGACTTGGGGCTTTTTAGTCTAGAAAAAAGAAGACTGAGGGGGGATCTTATCAATACTTATAAATACTTAAAGGGAGGGTACCAGGTAGATGAGAATATCCTTTTTTCAGTGGTGCCCAGTGATAGGACTAGAGGTAATGGGCACAAACTTGAGCATGGGAAGTTCCATCTTAACATGAGGAGGAACTTCTTTCCTTTGAGGGTGGCAAAGCAGTGGCACAGGCTGCCCAGAGAGGTTGTGGAGTCTCCCACACCACAGACATTCAAAACCCACCTGGACGCCATCCTGTGCAATGTGCTGTAGGTGTCCCTGCTGTGGCAGGGGGGTTGGACTTAGATGATCTCCAGAGGTCCCTTCCAACCCTGACCATTCTGTGACACCACAAGCTCACTGATACCCTTTTGTGTCTTTCAAATACCCTCTCTTGAGATAGTCTATGCCAAGGATGCACGGAGCATCTGGGCAAGTCACAATGGGGTGTTTCTCCTGTTTATTCCTAGTTAGGCTCACTTCAGCCTCCAATACAGTCAGTTCTTGAGAACCTCCTGGCACTCCAGGAATAGTGACAGTTTCTTCTCCTTTATGATGCGATGGCAACGGGGTACACTGTGCACCAGTGCCCACCAGGGCTTTATACTTTTGTGGCTCTAATGTGCCAGGCCATCGAATCCACACAGTCCAATAAACTCAGTTGTCCCTCTCCTCCCCATGGCTGGAGGCAGGGCACCTCTGATGTTGAGCATAGTACATACGATTAGCAGATGGGTTCCTACCTGCATGAAAGCATTGCTCACTGTAAGTCGCAGCAGCCATCCTCCTGTAAGAATTCTTCTGTCTGCTTTACCTTGCAAGTCGAGCACCCGTGTCTGTAGAGCTGAGGTAGGTTCTCCATCCCACTTCCTCATGTCCTCTCCATAGCCACAGAGGTAAAACCACGGGGTATCTCAGAGAGGGTTCTGTTTCTCTTGAGTCAGTCTCATAGGAGGGCATTTTTTCTTAATGGCTGCAACATGGGTCGGTCCAGGGGAAGAGTGGGATCTTTCCTCCATCCTGGACAGTTTACCAAAGAGTTTCTTATTTTGCTCAGCTATTTTCTTGGTAATTTTCTCGGTCATTTTCTTAGTTTTCTCAGCCAGCTTTTCCACAGCTGCCATAGTGAGGGGATGAGAGACACTGTCTTCTTACTGTCGTACTTTGTTAGCCACTTCATTTACAGTTGGTGTGTCATCATCGGATCCTCCCCAGATCATTGTTGGCAATGTATGGGAATATGTTGATGGTGCACTCTGTACAAACTTTCTCAGCATAGATCGTTTGCATGGCATTTCATCAGAGTCTACAATTGCTTACCAGTCACTATAAATCACCCCGCGCACAGCCCGTTCTCTCAGGTACTTAATACCTTTGTCCATGCTGGTCCATTTTCTTGTACAGCATTCAATATCATCCTTAAAGGTATACCTGCATTTTACAGCTGACACCAGTCATCTCCAGAGGCTGAGAGTGTTTGTCTTTCTCCCAGTCACTTTATTGATACCTCCATCCTTGGCCAGGTTTCCCAATTGCGTAGCTTCTCTGCCATCTAAGTCTATGGTATCGGCCCCACTGTCCCAGCATTAGAGAAACCAGGAGATAAATGTTTCACCTTCATGATGACTAAAGTCCTTCATAGAGAAGGATTTAACACCTTTCTCTGTGTCTGAGTCCTCCTGCTGCATTGACACTGCCCGAGAAGGATCCTCCTCCAGATCTACTTTAGAAGGACTATTTCCTTTATCTGTTTTAAAAGGTCACTTTCCTTTGTCTGGTTTAAAAGTACCCTCTCCTGCATCTGCTTTAGAAGGACCTTCTCCTGGATCTCCATCAGAACTCTCTCCCAAGCTATCTGGCTTGAGCTGGTCCTTGTCGTAAGGGACAGGGGAATGATCTGACCTCTTTTTCTGCTTCCTTATCACCAGGGCAATTTGTACAGGTTCTGATGGAGTTTGAGTAGCAGTGGCACTCATAGGAGCAGCTGGAGTAGTGAGGGTGCTCACTGGAGATGCTGTAGTAACTTCTGCCAGGATGGGCAGCGGTGTGGCCTCTACTGCTACAGGTCGGGGGGCAGCTGGTGCTGGTACAAATGGTGGCAGCATGGCTTTTGCTGCTGGCTGTGGAGTGGATGGTGCAGGCAGGGACATGGCTGGTGTCAATACAGGTAGGCGGGTGGTTGGTGCCGGTACAGGCTGAGGAGTAGCTCCTGGGGTTTGAGTGGCAGCAGCGCATATTACCCTATAGCTACTCCTGCCCAGGTATTTCATAAGAAACCACCCCTGCAACACATTCAGCAACACCAACAACAAAATCATGATCTTAAGAAAGTAACAATCCTTATCATCACAGGCCAAGCGGGTTCCATCCCCCTGATAGTGTCACTTTGTTATAAGCATCAAAGGGCAAAGTAAACTTTCCCCAGGTAAAACTGAAAGTGTAATTAGTAGCAGAATCCATCATGCGATGCCCAAGATATGCAGGTAGAACCATTACCCAAGTAATCATATAATACATCTGAATTGTGAACCACACCAAAACAGCACATTTAAACCTTTGCATAAAAACACGAAGAGTAAATAAACTATGCAATGTATTTGGCAGGTTAAACAGAGTTGACTCAATTAACTGCAAACAAAGTTCTTTAAAGGCACAATGTAACATTTCGTTTAAGAATGACATGATGTGAGCTGTCTGTTCTAGTCTTTGAGCAAGCTGGAATTCAAACTATTCAGGCAATCTATCACAGGTCTGGTTGGGTCCTGTTCATGCCCCACATTGGGTGCCAATAAATCTGTCGTGGTTTGGGCCATATTGGCCACACAGGCAGAACGACAAATGCTCTCCCCTACCCTCTTCAGAGAGAGACAGGAGAGAAAAAGACACTTACGAGTTTAGAAGAAACTAAACTACTTTAATGAAGTATAAATAATAAAATAAAAAGGACATAATGAAACACATACCAAACTATATCAAGCTCCCAGGATGATGATCACGACACCGGCTGGCACTGGGGCAGTCCCAGGCTGGACTCAGTGATGGATGCAAACTGGATTTCAGATCTGGATTCAGGATTGGGGTCAAAGGCAAACAAACAGACAGAATCCTCCTCGGACACCAGCCATTGAAGAAAGAGAGCTGACCCTTTGATCCCTCAGTTTTTATACTGAACATGATGCAGATGAGATGGAATACCCCGTTGGTCAGTTTTGGGTCACCTGTCCTGTCTACTCCTCCCCACAGGTGGGACCCCTCTACGCTTTTCCACTTCCGACTCTGCAACGGGGCAAATAGCAAAGTTCGCTGGACTTGGGTGTTATAGCAATAAATATAAGCAGGAGGCTCTCTGCATACCATGCCTGGGCATCAGCTATAAACATCGGTCTTGTCACTCTGAGAGCGAAGAGTGTCTGCAAAATACGATGTTAATTTCAGTAGTTAGAAGAGGCCCAGATAAAAAGTAAAGTTACTGAACAAAACTGGTCTTGTTTTACCTCAAACCAGGATACTCATTCACCCTCAGTGGGGAAAAAGTTTTCTGTATGTTCATGAAGAGCCTCCTGTGTTTCAGTTTGTGGCCATTACCTGTCAGTGGACACCACTGGAAAGAGCCTGTCTCTGTTGTCTTTGCACCCTCCCTTCAGCTCATAGAGATCTCCCCAAGACTTCTCCATACTGAACAGTCCTAGTTCTCTCAGTCTTTCCTCTTATGGGAGATGTTCCAGTCCCTTCATCATCTTAGTGGCTCTTCTCTAGCCTCTATCTACAATATGCCCGTCTCTTTTATTGGGGATATCGGAACTGGACAAGCTGCTCCAGAAGTGGCCTCACCAATGTTTAGGAGAGGGCAAAGGTCACCTCCCTCAACCTGCTGGCAACAGTCCTCCCAATGCCGCCTGGGATACCGCTGGCCTTTTTTGAGGCAGAAGCACATTGCTGGCTTATGTTCAACTTTGTGTTCACCAGGATTCCTAGACCCTTTTCTTCAGAGCTGAGGTGGGTCACCCAGAGAAATGCTGCTCACGAATATTGCAGACTGACAGCGGTAGATACCTCCAGGGCTGGGGGAGACTGCAGGATGCAGGGAAAGAGCACTGAAGGTTACACAAATGTTATGAGGGAATGTTGTTCAGAAGGTTGTGAAAATGATGTTCATCTCAGGATGTCTTGGGGAACGCACAAAGCTGGGAGCAATGGGATGGGCCCAGCTGGATGGGAGAGGAAGCAGTATGGGAAGAGAAGGGTAATCATAGTCTCACAGGAAAATTCAGGTTGGAAAGTACACCAGGAGGTCCTCAGTGCAACTGTCTGCTCAAAGCAACATCACTGAGGAGGTCAGATCTTGTGACTCAGGAGTTTCTCAAGCCTGGTCTTGAAAACCTCCAAGGAGGCAGACCACACAACCTCTCTGGGCAACCTGCCCCATTCTGGACTGCCTCGATGGGGAAAAAAAGTTTCCCTTTATATCCAGTTTGAACTTGCCTTGTTTCAACTTGAAAGCCTGGCTCTGTCTTCCCAATGTGCAAGGTAGGAGAAGGCTGCTCTGAATTTTCTCCAAAACTTTCCCTTCTCCAGGCAGAATCAGCCCCACCCCTCAGGCTCTCCTTGCAGAACAGGTACTCCAGTTGTCTCAGTGTCCTGGTGGGCCTCTGCTGGGCTCACTTAAGCCTGTGATTGTCTTTCCTGGACTGGGAACCCCAAACCAGAGGACACAGTATCTAGGTGGGGTCTAAGATGTGTGAAATTGAGGGGGATCATCATGTCCCTCCATCTGCTTGCTGTGCTTCTACTACAGCACCAGGCGCTGCTGGCCCTTACTGCTGCCAGCCTCAGGGTGGCTGCCATGCTGTGCACTGTACTCAGAGCCCTGGGGACTCTTGCAGAGCTGCTGCCTAGGCAGGCAGTGCTCAGTGCCTTGCACAGAGGGTAAGTTTATGTTGTTGAAGAGTTTTAGGAGTTATTTCAAGATTTGGCAGTCTTCTCAACAGTGTCTTTTCATAAAGCTTGGACAGAGTAACCTTCAGATATGTTATGGGTTCTGTATAAGCTATGATAGCATCTTTAGATTATAATGATAGGATAACAGAGATAGGAAGGGAACTTTCACAGTCATTTAGTCCAATGCTTGCTTAAAGCAAGACTTACTTCCACATCTTACTAGGTATGTTACTTAGGGTCACATTCATCTGAGTTTTGACTGTCTCCAATGATGAACTGTCGTTAGCCTTTCTTCTCTCTTTTTTTCTAAGTTTCCTGTACCTACCCTAGGCTGCATCAAAAGAAGCTGGCCAGCAGGTCAAGGCAGGTGATTCTGCCCCTCTGCTCCACTCTCTTGAGACCCCACCTGCAGTACTGCGTCAGGCTCTGGAGCCCTCAGCACAGGAAAGGCATGGGCCTGTTGGAGTGGGTCCAGAGAAGGGCTACAAAAATGATCAGGGGGATGGAGCACGTCTCCTATGACGACAGGCTGAGAGAGCTGGGGTTGTTCAGCCTGGAGAAGAGAAGTCTCTGGGGAGATCTTATTGAGGCATTCAGTGCTTAAAAGGAGCTGATAAGAAAGATGGGGACAAACTTTTTATCAAGGCCTTTTGCAACAGGACAAGGGGTAATAGTTTTAAACAAAAAGAGGGTAGATTTGGACTAGATATAAGGAAGAAATTTTTTACAATGAGGGTGGTGAAACAGTGGCACAGGTTGCCCAGAGAGGTGGTAGATGCGCCATCCCTGATAACATTCAAGGTCAGGTTGGAGGGGGCTCTGAGCTACCTGATCTAGTTGAAGATGACCCTGCTGATTGCAGGGGGAGGTTGGACTAGATGAGCTTTAGAAGTCCCTTCCAACGCAAACTATTCTACAATTCTATCATTCTATCATTTCTTTACTGTTCTATGTAATTGTTACAAACAAGAATGGCTATAAATCCATATTGGTGAGTGATGTTAATTATCCAATTATTTGTATGTGGTTATCTCTTAATTAATGGCAAGGATTTGAAATTGCATTTTCTCAGGTTATTAATTGCATTATCTCAAGGCAAACAATAACTTACTCAGAGACTGTACAGACTTGATCAAAATATCAGAAGTGTGAGAAACAAAGGTATAGACAACTTGGAAGGAATATAAAGTGCTGACTGAAAAAGCAAATATGTTATTTCAGCACTTAGGAATTTTCTCACATTATTATTTAAATTGTCCAAGCCTTGTTATTTTAAACAGAAACAAAACCAAAAAAAAACTAAACCAAACCAAAAAAACCCTAAACAAACAAAAAAATCCAAACATAAAAATGCCTAGAAATTTAACGAGAATCTGTGCTGATGAATGAGTAACTCTTTAATATTAGATCATACTCAAATGGGACATTCTCTCCTTATAGCACAAATTCTCTAGAAACTTGTCTGTCATTGTTGCTTTAGTGTATGGACTCTTGAGGTGGTGGAACTGATACAGTACAACAAACTCTAATGCTATAGTAACTAGTATTAACTCCCAAAATTTATTTTTGCTTTACCTTTTCCATTTCTTAAGAGAACTTTGAGCTTCTTTTGACTGCATCTAAGTGCCTATGCCACAGGGCTTTCCTCTATTTGTAAATGATATTGTATGGTTACGGCAATTAAATACAGGAAGTAACATATTTAAGGTCCATACAGTTGTTTCTAGACCTACTGCATTCTGAAAGTAACAGATCTAAAGGACATCGTTTGTAGAAAAAACTATCAATGGTCATTTCTAAAGACACCTGAAACAACCTAAAGGATTTCCTTTTATTTATTGTACATCAGGAATAGTGGTACAAGGCAGCTTGGTTATAAGAAGATGAAGCTTTGTAATAGAAAGAACCACAAAATCTTGCAAAGGAGGCAATTGTCTAGTAATGGTGTCTTCAATATCAACGTATGGGATACACTGGCACATCACCCCATTTTTACCTGGAAGACAGTGCATTGTACTGATGATTAAAGCACAGTGGAGCACATATATCTATCAGGAAGGTTAAAATAAAAAATAGGTCATGTAACATTTAAAGGAACATGAAGTAATTTCTTGTGGATCTTATGATAGACCCTAATACATCTGAATGACCCAAAACCATTTCAAAGGCAATAAAAGAATGTATAAACATTTTATATCTACCTTCAGTAGAGTTATTTCAAATAATGAGGCTGCTGTGCATGATTTAGCAATGATATAAAGCCCACAGCACTCTATATCCTGCATACAAAATAATTATGGATAACGTAGTAGTTTCCTTTTTGAATCTTTTTATTTGTCTTGCTTTGAGAGAATAAGAAGCATAAATTAGAAGGACAGATAGTGAAGACTTACTGCCCCCAGGCGTCTGTATGAGGAGTCATTTGATTAGGAGGCAGCAATATCCCTCGAGGAAATATCTTCCTTTTTCTGTCAAAGAAATTGGATTCTAGCCTTCTATCTTAGGTGTCCAAAGACTTTCATTTTGTTTAGGTTGTACAGTATCATTGTGAGAATTAGAAATAATTGAAATCATGTCTCAGACACTGACCAAATACCTAAGCTGATTTTTTCTCAAAAAAATAGTTTGTTTCTATTTTAATTGGGAATCGCCAAACTTTGACTATATGATCTGCATACAGCTGATTTTTTTGAACAAATCAAGTCAAATCTTACCCAGTTTACTTATAGGCACTCAGAGAACAAAACCGTGGGTAATTGTCAGTGGAGAATCAGGGTGAAACAGGAAAACAACAATGAAGGACCCATGATTTATGTCCCCAGAAACACCAACTTTTTTTAGAAAAAAAAAAGAGGTAAAGAAGGAATTCCAATTTTACTCTCTAGAGGCTAGAGGAGTAATTGGAACTATTTATACAGTGGAACCACTGGAGAATTAGTGCTTTATGTTCCTTATTCTGCATATCCATTGAGTTAATTCTCTGAACATGACTCTTCCCGCATTTCCTATGTGACACGTGGGTCACTGAGGAGGGAAGCGCCACTGTGTGACTGAAGCAAGCGGGCTTCCAGCGAGATCCTGTGCTCTCTGGAAGCCTCATGAAAAGGTAGATGTTAATGGCAGCCGCCTTTCACAACCCCAGGACTCTTCCCCTGTCATTTGGAGGCACATCTGTTGTATACAGACCCAGTGTGCCACCTTGTGCAGTGTCTCACAGGTCAGTAAGCTGAAGTGCCTTTACCTGCACTCATGCTCATACACCCCACTCATTATATATATATATATAATATATATATACTCCAGTAACACAGGCCTGTGCTGTGAGGTGCTGAGGGTCTCTGCCAGCCCCATCTTGCCATCTTGATAAAAGACCATCAGAGCAGTATATCATTTTCTTAAATGAATGTACATATATATTTATTTATGGTAACAAAAGCATACACGAGTAATGCTACTCCGGATTACTTTAGGACAAGCTCATTGTGATGCTTGCAATATAACCCAGCTGGCCCAGGACTTGAATGGAAAGGCGGAGTTTGCCAGAAGCTGTGATACATCAGGGGTCATCCTTCCCTTGAGATATACAAAACCTAATACATTCACCAGCATAACATGGGGAGCCGTACATAATCCACTGTTTTTTGGGTGATAGATTAATTCATGCGCTTTAACACTTGCAGTTACTAAAGATTTAGGCATTTTAAGGTTGGGTAACTATTAAATAATGTTTCCTAACCTACAAGGACATGTTACTCTCACTATGTTCCTATGCAAAATTTATAGTACTTGTCATAATGACCTGACCGAATTACACATAGACTGTTTACGCTCTATTTAGCAATTTATTGGCAGTTTAAATGGGTACAATACTCATAGTTAATTCTTTAACTAGACTGTTAAGAAATCTTTCATAAAAGCAGTGCTATATTCATCCTAGAAGTATTTCCACTTAAAGATACCTTAAATCTATCCTATACAGGGCTAATTTGCAGTTTCCCTGGGATGGAAGGTACTGCCTATACTGAAGATTTTATTCCCTACTACCTCTTAATCTAAATAAGAAATGATACATACATATTTAATACTAGATGAGAAAAGTGAAGGCAGTAAGGTTAGTAGAGGATAAATCCCTACCTTTAAATTTTTAAAATGACAGAAACAAAAAGAAACTCTATATTGACTAAATACAGTATTAGAGCTTCGATGCCTTTATTTGCCAGCACTTTTCTGCTTTCATCATCCAATTCAGAACTTCTGCAGCTCTTTTTAAGGGCACAAAATTAAAGCTCTAGCATTAAAAATAGAACCCAACAGATTATACAACTCCCTGTTATGAAGTTCACAGAATCACAGAATGATTGAAGTTGGAAGAGACATCTGGAGATCATCTCGAGCAATCCCCCTGCTCAAGCAGGGCCACTTAGAACCACTTGCGCAGACCATGTCCAGGCAGCTTTTGAGGATCTTCAAGGATGGAGACTCCACCACCTCCCTGGGCAACCTGTTCCCATGCTCATTCACCCTCACAGGGAAAAAGGGTTTCCTCATGTTCAGGAGGACACTCCTGTGTTTCAGTTTGTGCCCATTACCTCCTGCCGTGTCAGTAGACACCACCGGAAAAAGTCCAGCTCAGTTGTCTTTGCAGTCTTCCCTGCAGATATTTGCACAGCTTAATAAGATCTCCCCTGAGCCTTCTTTTCTCTAGGCTGAACAGTCCCGGCTCTCTCAGCTTTTCCTCTTATGGGAGATGCTCCTATCCCTTCATCATCTTAGTGGCCCTTCTCTGGACTCTCCCCAGTAGTTCCATCTCTCTCTTGTATTGGGGATCCCAGAACTGGACAAGCTGCTCCAGAAGTGGCCTCACCAATGTTGAGGAGAGGGGAAGGATCACCTCCCTTGATGTGTGGTTAAGACTCCTCTTAATGCAGCCCAGGTTTCCAGTGGCCACCTTTGCCACAAGGGCACATTGCTGGCTCATACTCAACTTTGTGTATACAAGGATCCCCAGGTAATTTTCTGCAAAGCTGCTTTCCAGCTGTTAGGTCCCTAGCATATACTGGTGCCTGGGGTTGTTCCTCCTCAGGTGTGGGACTTTCCACTGCCTTTTGTTGAATTTCTTGAGGTTTCTGTCAGCACATTCCTCCAGCCTGTCGAGGTCCCTCTGGATGGCACAACAACCTTCTGTCATATCAGCCACTTCTCCCAGTTTTGTATCATCAGCAAACTTGCTGAGGGTACACTCTGCACCATCATCCAGATTATTAATGAAGTTGTTGAACAGCACTGGACCCAATATTGATCCCTGCAGTACACTGCTAGTTACTGGAGTCCATCTAGACTTCATGCCATTGATCACAATCCCCTGGGCCCATCTATCCAAACAGTTTTCAACCCACCTTGCTGTCTGTTCACCTAGCCTGTATTTCAGCAGCTTCTCTGTGAGGATCTTATGGGATACAGTGTTAAAGCCTTATTGAAGTCTAGGTAGTCAAGCGGGCAATATCCACTGCTCTCCACATATTACCAAACCAGTTTCATCGTAGGTTATTAGGTTGGTCAAGCAGGAGTTCTTCTTTGTGAATCCATGCTGACTAGTCCTGATCAGCTTCCTGTTCTTCATGTGCCTGGAAATGACTTCCAGGATTTGTTATTCCATCACCTGCCAAAGTGTTCCCAGAAGCTGTTTAAGTAATCTAAAGACTGATGTATGTCTGAGTGCAGATAAAAAATTTGCATACAGTAGCTAAATTCTACCATAATTTAAATGTGGGAAAGTTGTGCTGAAAGTAAAAATACTAGTTCCTAGCAGGTATTCACAAGTGCTGTCACACTTTCTAGTAAAAAAAAAATACAAGCCCAACTGTTTGTGTCTAGCAACCTTGCCTTACTAGAGGAGTAACGTTCCCAAATGGGCTTTTTTCTAAGGATTCCAGCGTTGCTTAAGACAGTGCAGAGAGACATGTGCTGGTTATGCACAGGAGCAGCCATTTGGAATGTGGTTTGTTAAAGACAATAGGTGCTGTCCATCTGGAGACTGGTGGGGAATGGCATATCAACCATTCTTGGATGGCCTCACAGGATTCAGTGACAGTTTCTATGGATGAAAGGCAGTGAAGGGATCTTCTGACAGCATGTCAGCTGGCCTTCGCCCATGCTCATTCCCCAGTGGGCTCTCTATTTTCGTTGCTTTTACATTCTGTGAGCTCTGTGGTGTAGAGGGAATTTAATTGTAGAATGATCAGTGACAGCTCTTTCCATGATTCATTACAGACCCTGGAAATATGATAACATGCTTGCAGAAAGATTTGTGATCTCTCACAAATTCCGCTGTTATTCTGCTGCATATTGTACAAAGGGAAGTGCATTGGAAGACTAAGGCAGTCGCCCACTCCTTGTTTTCCCTTCATATGTCTGTATATCATATACCTTCAGGATATTGTACTTAGGGATAGGCCTTTAAGACTTATCACAGTATTTAACAAATTAAATTGAGTCATTTACCCTCCCTATCTTTCCACCAGGAATTTGGGAATTTGCCCAGCGCACAGGGTATGCGTTTGTGGTTTTTTTTGTCCTCTGTATAGAGGCAATGAATTTTTACATTTTGCATGCATCAAACTAGATATAGAGAGCAAATCAGCATAGTTTTGCTGACTGAACTAGAGATCTGCTGGTGATTTGTGTGTGTGTGTGCACGTGCACTCACATGTTTCCAATACTTGTACATGCAAAAGCTAAAATTTATCCTCTGGTTTTTGGCAATTGGTTTGAGATATTTAGCAAACTTGAAGTAAGAATTACATAATCTACTGATTGTTTCAACTGATGGTTGAAATGGTGTAGAAGACAACCTTGTCGTCAGCAAGATGGGTGAGTGCATTAATAAAGTCTTATTCCAGTGATACAGAACAGAATATAGAGATTTAAATATATATCAGTTTGTCCTTTGTGCATAAAGAGACTGATCAGCTAAAAAAAGGGAATTAGGAACATACATTAATTCACCAGTGTGCCTGTAGGAGAGTTTTTGTGCTTATGATTTTGACTTGAACTTTTTTTGTTTAGCACAATTACGTTCACAATAAATGCTTCTCTTACTGAGTTTGCCACCAGTACCAATTGCTTGTTACAATATGTAATATTTTTAGCATAGTTTGGGGATATGTTTTCCCTTTAAAAGAACATAAAAATATTAGTATTTTTAGTTAACATAATTGTGAGATAAAGAGAAATATCATCTGGAAACTATGTGAATTTGTGAACAAGCTCTCTCATTATTTGGTGAATATCTCAGAATACTCTTGAGAACACGTGAGTTTTTTTTTAAAACAGTCGTACTTCCTTATTTATCTTGAATGTATCTAACCTGGTTTATTCAGAGCTGATATTTGACTTTTCTGCAGCTTTTTTGTCACCTCATCTGAAATCTTTCCTCCTCTTTCTTACTTCCAAGATCCCAGGTCGTTTAGTTCCTATGGGCACACCCTCGTACTTTATATTATAAAATGTATGTTACTTGATTTCTGAAGATCACCCAGTTCCATGTTTCAAAAATAGTTGTAGTTATGCTGTCTTTCTAGACAAAATTTTCCACCTTTACAGTCTATTTCCATATTGCTGCTTTTGGCAAAATCTTCAGCGTGTTTACATTTGAGCATTAACCTATCCGGTGTACACCATGTTCTTTTTATCACAAGCTATTAATGTGATTAATTGCAAATTAATTGTATCTTGTCTCCTATTAGACAAACCCTTTCAATATAAATTGCATTACATGATAAATTTCATCTCTGAATAAATAAATGCACTGCTCACACCTAGACTATTTACCTATTGCTTGTCATAGAGAAACTATGGAAGGGAAATTCTTTACTTGTTGTGAAACAATTTATTTGCCTGTGATTTAGCTAAACTTCTTTCTGAAGTGGCCCTCTCATTTCATTTGTTCATGTAAGATTATAATTCAAGTGTCTTTGCAAGGATATTTAAACCATCAGCAATCTTCCTCCAAGATTTCTTACCTCATCATTTTATACTTAACAAAATCGTATGTAACAGGAGAGTCCTATTAAAAAATTTAGTTCTGCAGAACTATGAGACACATTCCTAGTACATTCTAGCTGCTTCTCAGAAAACAGACAAAAAATATGACTCAGTTTCTATAGCTCATCAGCTTTTAATTAGGTCTTTGAGTTGAAGTAGTTGCTTCTGCTTTTGAGCTTGAGTCACACAGTAGTTCTAAAAGAGACACAGAAAAAATATAAACATCTACACAATTTACTGTCCTAGTTGCAGAACTATAAGGAGAAAGGATCTGAAAATTAACCCACCTTATTTTTGTCCCTGCAAAAAGCATCAAAGTATTCTCTCTCCCATAAAACATATTACACTAACATTCATATTAAAATGATATTTTTTTTAATTGAAAAATAAGATGAAAAAGAAGACTAAAGGGTTATGTTTACATTCCTTATTATATACCTTCTCACTAACTTTTGATCAGTGCAAGAACTATGTGGTGTCCTAATGACTCAGTAGGTATATATACAGACAGACCTCTGGCATAGTCCTTCCTAGGGAGGAAAGAGCTCCCTCCTGTTAAGATAAACTTGGTAAGAGACAAAATATACCATAGATAGAACACGGTTTTTAACTTATTTACTATTGTTTTGCCCACCACAAATGATCAAGAAAATTATGATGCATTAGGCCGTGTCCTTTATTGCTCTTGATAAGATTATTGGTACTTTTACTCCATGTCTGCCTTGGTTTAGCATATTTTAGTTTAGGAAAGCAAGAGAAAAATGGTCAAAGTGAATCACTCTTTAGTAAACTCTTATGAGTCACTCAAAATTAATTGAGGCCCCAAAAAGCCCATAACCTTGTAACACAGGTTATCAAAGGGCATTTCTTTCTCAAAGGAAATCACTGTTTGAGAGAACCAGACAGGAAAATAGCCAGAGAAGATACAACATGTATAGCTTTTTGCCCTAGTATATTCTTTTTCCTTTGAGAAAGTAGTAAATACTAGCTCAACAGCAAATGCTGAGGGGAGCAAAGAAGAAACAGGATGAAGACAGGGTAGCAGTTCCCCAGGTTACACTTCCAATGTTTCATAGCTAAAGATCTGTCTGATTCAGATGTAGTATCTTGATGCATTTTTCTTGAACAAATGTTTGTTCAGCTGTTACAGATCCTGAATAAGCTTTTAGCATCTACAGCATCTTGCATCAAGAAGTTTGAAAGCTAGACTATAATTATATAATGACCCTAATTTTGATACTGGAACAGACTATGAATAGTTCTGTATTTGTCTTCTTTGTGCCACTCATGATTCAAGTTTCACATATGGGTCTCCAGTAAATCCTTTTAACAGTCACTTCTGGACTGAAGAACCCTACTGTAAATACTTTCTACTGTGAGAAATCCAGGACTGGGTATACCAGGGACAACTAAGTAGATAAAACTCTCCAGCCTATGGAGACTGTATTATGGGTTTGTGAAATCATGAGAGAGCACGAATAAGGAATGACTATGTTTTATTTTCCAATGTACGTGCTAGGAAACATTGAATGAAGCTGTTGTGGAAAGGATGAAAACAAACCAAAGGAGGTGGTCTTTTGCATAACGTTCCATTAAACCATGCAATTTTACTGCCATGAGCTTATGCGGACAGTGAAAGTTTGCATGGATTCAAAAAGCTTATGAACAAAGTAACGGGGAGAAAATCCCTTGCAAGCTATGAATACAGGTACATTATATGCAGTGAGTGAGTCCTAGACTTGCATGTTTTTGAAGGTTACAGGAGCATTTGGAAAAAGTACTGGCTGCTCACTCTGTTCTAATTTTCCTCCTTAGGCATTCGCTACGGTGAGCTATCAGAGCATGTGTAATGGGTAAGATGGACCTCCGATCCATGCAGCCTTTTGGATCAGCACTCTCATGATTTTAGTTTGGCATCATTACAGTTTCTGCTGGCTTTACTTTCTGTAAGCTTTTGCCAAAATTAAGAAAACATGAAAAGCCAGATTAGCATGATAGTCTTTTGTCAGGGACATCTAGAGTGAGGATTGCCTTCTAAAGATTGCAAAATTGTTTTGGTCTGTTGACCCATAAAGTGGGCACACTCTTCTAGCTGATGTGGGAGCTGCCAGCACAGTTAATTTGAGGTCTTTTAACTGAAAAATCCCTTTAGCAACATGTGCTCCTCTCTCTGCCAGGTCACTTGCCTGTGAAGCGTGGATGCTGACAGTAATGTCTTTGAAACCAAACTGCTCTTTAGAATTACTGCAGCAAACGTTGCTGTTTCTTATAAAGAAAATTTTTCGCACTAGAAAGTCTCATCCAGCAAATACAGCTCAAATACAGCTTGCTGTTAGTGGTTATTTCTCCCAGGATTTTAAAATTAATGGGATACATTTTAACTTATCTATGGGTCTAGCAAGAACTAGAATGTGTACCAATCCAAGTACAGATGCTGGTTTCTCGATATACAGAAAAATCCCTTTTCTTTTTACACACCTAGTTGCACTATTTCTTAGGGTTTACTAGCTAATAATGTGAGTATGAGTCCTCTTTCAGCTTTATCGTTCTACAAAATTATTTGCCCAATATCTTCACTTCCAGTGGTGGTGAGATAGAAAATGACATTCATAAAACGCTGTGAAGACATCAAGTAGATTATGACTTACTATGTCTTCTTAAACCTGCAGTTTGTACAGTGATTCCTCCAGCACAGGTATTTAATATAACTCAGGAGGCTAACATTGTTAAGCATTGTTCCATTGCCATTTTAAATTTAGATAGCCGATCCTGTAACTATAGTTGGCACTTTGAGTGTAGTAGATCCAGGCCAGAGAGGAGAGGATTATAATGTCCAAATTTGCACATGCAATCCGATGTCTGAAAGTTTGAAGCAAAACAAACATCATTATTTTAAAGATAAGGGTGCATTTAAAAACTTATTTACACAAATACTGTTAAAATCTTTGACTTACCTCTTACAGTCTTTTATGGTAGAGCAGCTTAAGAGTCTGCAATTCCCACATGTCTGGTAGAGGTTATTGCCTCTGAGAAGTCCGTCATTTAAAAAGGTCAAGGCCACGGATATGACTATTTTCTTTTCATTCTGTTAACCTCACCAATGAGAAAAGGAAGTGGTAGATAACTATCACAACCGAGGACTGATTTGACACTGCAGCTAAGCTGACCTTCCAGTCAGCTACTATCAAGAAGGGCTCCAACCCCTCCATGTGCGCTGCACTCTCATTCCCCTGATTTTCATCAACTGTCTGACTCCCTAATGCAGTGATCACCAAACTTTTTTGATCGCGCACCCCATCAGTAAAACATTTTTGAGCGCACCTGCCTGATATATGTATATATATTTTTTAATAAATTATATACATTTACTACTGCAGTAATGTATTATGTACACTATAAAGCATGCATAAACATAGAGATTAAAGAGGATGATATTAAGAGGAAATAAACACTTATTTTAAAATAAATTTTTAAAAGCTTTTTTATTAACAGTACAAAAAATATTTTCTTCCCAAAACTCAATGGACTTGCTTGTGCATGTACCCCACTTTGGAGACCACTGCCCTTGTGAGTCAGTGTACAGGCAAAGACTTTTGGAAAACTACCCCTGCAAAATGAAGTGGTTGATTATTTTTTTGCCGGATGAACTCTCCGAACAGGCTAGCTGAGAGCTCACAAAAACAGCAGTGGGGTAGGAAGGGTCAGGTCAGAAACAGGAAGGTGTGACCAGCCCATTTGTGGCAGCTAGGTCACCAGAGCCAGAGCGTCAGCCTGCACCCCACCTAACTGCAGGAACAACCTCGGCCCAGAGTTTTAGGCGCTCTTCCCATTTTCTTCTCATTTACAAATTGGCTCTAGTTAACCCTTCTAAGGACAAGTTTAACGCCCCAAGTATGACACCCTGTGTTGCAATATTGCAGCCTTAGTCCTTGAACCCTGGCAGAAGCATGTATTGCAGATTTTCAGGCACTCCAAAAATTGGATTCGCATTGGGAATGATACAGTGTATGTTTAGGTTCTGACCTCCCTAAGAAACAAAGTTGTGTGTTACAGATAAGGCTAAAAAGTGTAAAATTAACTTTTTGTGTGATGTCCTTGATGGCTATGTACTTTTTAGGAAAGACAGGCCAGTGGGGCGAGGTGGTGGAGATGCTTTTTATGTGGGCGAGCAGCTGGAACTTACTGAGCTCTGCCTAGGCTGGATGAAGAATGTGCTGACAACTTATGGGTAAGAATCAAGGAGCAGGCTAACACGGGCAACACTGTAGTGGGTATTTACTTCAGAGAACAAATCAGGAAGAGGAAGTCGATAAGGCCTTCATCAGACAGCCGAAAGTAGCCTGACCATCACAGGCCCCGGTTCTCATGGGGGACTTCCACCGCCCTGACATTTGCTGGAAAGGTAGCACAGCCAGGCATGCACAGTCCAGGAGGTTTCTGCAGAGCACTGATGATAACTTTTTGACACAGGTGGTGGAGGAACCAGCGAGGAGATGTGCACTGCTGGATCTTGTGTTGACAAACAAAGAAGGACTAGTCGGGGACGTGAAGGTTGGAGGTAGCCTTGGCTGCAGTGACCGTGAGATGGTGGAGTTCAGGATCCTGCATGGAAGAAGCAGGGCAAAAAGTAGAATTACAGCCCTGGACTTCAGAAGAGCTGACTTTGGCCTCTTCAAAGACCTGCTTGGAGGAATCCCATGGGTTAAGGTTCTAGAAGGAAGGGGGGTGCAAGAGAGCTGGTTAATGTTCAAGCAACGCTTCCTCCAAGCTCAAGATTGGTGCATCCCTATGAGTAAGAAATCAGGCAAAGGAGGCAAGAAACCTGCATGGATGAGCAAGGAACTTCTGGAAAAACTCAAATGGAAGAAGGAAGCTTACAGAATGTGGAAAAAGGGACTGGGCACTTGGGAGGAATATAGGAACATTGTCAGAGTAAGCAAGGATGCAGGAAGGCTAAGGCCTATTTGGAATTAAATCTGACAAGGGATGTCAAAGACAATAAGAAAGGCTTCTTCAAGTACATCAGTAGTGAAAGGAAGACTAGGGAAAATGTGGACCCTCTACTCAAAGAGGTGGGTGCCCTGGTGGTAGAGGATACAGAGCAGATGGAGTCACTGGATGCCTTCTTTGTTTCAGTCTTTACTGCTAAGGCCAGCCCTCAGGAATCCCAGACTCTGGAGGCAAGAGAAAAAGTCTGGAGAAAGGAAGACTTTCCCTTGGTTGAGGACGATTGGTTAGAGATCATTTAGGCAAACTCGACACCCACGAATCCATGGGCCCAATGGGATGGACCCACGAGTGCTGAGGGAGCTGGCAGATGTTATTGTAAAGGCACTCTCTGTCATCTTTGAAAGGTCATGGAGAGCAGGAAAGGTGCCTGAGCCTGGAGGAAAGCCAATGTCACTCCAGTCTTCAAAAAGGGCAAGAAGGAAGACCTGGGAAACTACTTCTGCTGGCTTTGTTACAAAGGTGCAATCAGCAGTTTGAGCCTACCTGGAAGCTTAGACTAAGAGGAGGGCCTAGTGCCCATGGCACTGGATGTTGCAATGTCTCCTTTTTAGCATTGACATTACACGACTCAAAGAAATTTATAGAAAAATTCATTGTGCTGATTTAGGAACCATCTGCACTCCATAGGATATATTAAGCTTTCTAATAGAAAATACTGAATACAGTGGTACTTGGAAACTTGCTGCTACCATATTCAAAATGCCTAACTGCAAGAACTGTCAGTGAGATTAACTCAGACATCCATATATACTAAGCTAATCTGTTTAATTTGGGCAGAAGCAAATTAGGAAAAAGAAACCTCTGCCTTTGGGAATCGGCACTGTCCACAGCTTAATTCTCCTTCCTGACCTGTAACACGACATATCTGTTCTTACTGCCCTATCTACACTGAAATAATATAAACTTTCCCTGGGAGACAAAAGTCCAGTTTTAAAGGACTGGAAAAGATAATGGCAAAATGGAAGCACAAACGTCTTAAAAACAGACAGACAATTTGATCTGTAAACTTAGAAAATTTCTATCTGAACCCTTTTTTTATGAAATTAATCTCTGTCTTCTGACCTCGCTTGTTCAGTTCTGCAGTCAGAAAATAATGTCCTTGTTCTGATATTTCAATTCTGTGTCTCAGTTTGTCCTTTCCAGATTCATTTGTTTGGATTGAGAAAGCTATCAATCATGCAGCTTAATCAATGTATGCTACTCCTTGCAGCTGTCAGTGCTATCCGAAGTGAGTCTCATGCATATTAATGTTGTAATTTTATTAAAGCTTTTGAACAAATAATATGATACCTGGTAGGACACTGAGGAAGAGAATACAAGACATCAGGACTAATAAGTGAGAGTGGTGTATACTAGAGAATGATGGCGAAAGTCCTTTAATCATTGTCCAATTTCTGTTTCCTCATGAAGAAACAACAGTACAAAAAAAACCCTCAACCCTATGAGTAACTTCAGCTTCTCTTCAATAAATTATTACCAATTTGATATTTCCCTCTTTAATTGCTGATGCATCGTATAAAATATTAATCACTGTTCTTGCATGTTAGGCTGGACAGCTGGGACTGCCTTACAAACACGCAGCTGTAAGGTTCAGGTCATTTTGAAACGGTGTCTCTGGGGATGTGGAGAAGTTTTTCTGAACTGCTGGTAAATTGGAGAAGACAGTAGAAATTATAGTGATTTCATTGGTTAAGTCAGCAGAGAGAGGTGGCTTGCAGGCTGCACGCTAATATCTATGCTGCCTTCAGGTCTGTCAGCTAAAATTAATGACTCGCTGCAAACTAGAAAGGACTGTTTTCTGTGAGCTGCTAGGGGATAAAACAGCTTTGCAAGGTCACATTTTGTGCACACTGTGTTCCTCATTAACCTCCGCCTGGCCTAATCATCAGTGAAAAACAAAATCCCAGTGTAGACATATGATAGAAGGCAGTAATATCTGATTAAATTTAGGAGACCAACAGGAGGTAAGTGAGCTTAGTCTATGAACAACATATTTAGCTAGATAAGACTTTGGCGGGGCAAACCTGTTTTTTAGTGGAATTAAAGGAAGCAAAATATGAATATATTCCATACCTAAGAACAAAGTATGGTCCTATGATATTCACTTTGGAACATGCATTTCTTTTTTTAAAACACAGATTTCATATGCATTTAACTTGCTTTCTCATTTTTCCACTGTCCATCAATATTAGCCATAAAGAGAAGTTTTCCTTATCTAAAATGATAGACATCTAAACTATCTAATTTGTTAAGACAACCACTTTTGTTGTCTTAATTTCATGGGATTTTGTCCATTTAGATTGCTAAAAGAGAGTTTGTAATGGGAGGAGAGAGAAGAAAAAGAGCAAAGACTTTAGATTCTTTGCCAGAAGAGAGTGCATTTTGACCTTTAGCCAGGATACTTGGCCCAAACTGAGTCAAAAGCTGTGTTCAAAAAAGCACTGCGCTGAAACTTAAATTTGGTGTTAAATTTCTTTAGATAAGAAAAGAATTGTGTTTCTCTCAAGGGACTCAGAAGAAAGCACATAAAGCAAACATTAAAAAAATAAATCCGTAAGCATTTTAGAACTAAAGATATTGCAAACTTTAAAAAAGCTTGAATAAAGCTAAAATAATCAAGATTTATTTCAAATAATAACACCTACTTAGTCAATACAGTAGAAAATCTATATTATTCATGCAATATAGATTGGCATAATGATTGTTTCAAATAACACATTCTTAGCCAATGAACTAAAAAATTTATATAGTTCACATGATAGACAATGATATTGTCTATCTATATATATCTCTCTCTATATATAATGATGCTACACCAGTTGTCAGCAAATTATGCCAGGCACTGTACACACAGTAACGCAGTCCATTTTCCAGTGAGTTTACAGACAGCTGCGACGCAGCCACGTTTTGGCAGCCGCTTGGAGCTGCTGTCTTTGTCAGAAAGAAAGAAGCTCCTGAGAGTTCCTCAGGAGTGTGGGGCTTTCTCGTTTTACAGTATCCCTGGTGGAATGCTGTGGGGTCAAAATACGTTTTGATTATGCTAATATTTTTCAGATTTGACCTATTGTACCTTCGGAAATAGACACCTAAAGTAAGCTTGAGGTATCACATGATTCTGGAAAAATCGTAAGAACCTGGTGTTTAAAATAAGCACAATGCTTTCCTTGTATTTTTTCCACACCTTTTAACAGTTTGATAAAGCATTACTTAAGATAAATAGTAAATTACAAAAGCTCTCTGGTATTCTTTTAATATGGATATGAGCTAGAGAAAGAGTTTGCCACCTTCTTTATCACATTGGAAAGGAGCAAACATACTCAATGAACTTTATTGTTGTTCCTAAATTGAAATATAGGGAGCCATTTTGTTGTTATTTATAATAAAGAGTGAAAGCATGCCAAGTAGCAGTTTTTCTGCATATACTGTGCAGTGTCTGCTACATATTTTTGTGCTTATAGAATGAGTGTGATTGCCTAATGCTTTGTTAACTCCATTCTGGAAGGTCATGTCTTTTATATTAGCACAGCATGTCATGAGCTAGCATGGTTAGTGACAGTGGGTTATAATGTTGGAATAACACAGTAGTGTTATTCCCAGTGATTCTAATCAGATCTGACAGGGAGAGTGTGTGAAGGCTTTGCAGAAGGTGACTATCTAAAAACTGCTACTCCCCAGAACATTTGCAAGGGCGTTTGCCCAGACATGGTACTCGCGGTTTCCTGCTGGTGTACCCGTGTTCCTTTTGGATAAAATCTGTGATGTTGGAAAAGAGTTGTAGAAGCAAGTGCACCATTGCCAGGGAAAAAGAGATCTACACTTTTAACGGCTGATGTTTCAAGCCTTGCATCCTTGTCTTTCCTTGTTTAAAAGGGCCCGTGAAGAAAAGATGGTTCAGATTCCTCCTGGTGCTAATGTCCAGCACCTTACTGCGATGCCAAACTAGAAGTCCTTTAGCTCAGGTTGCTTTGTAGACAGAGGGCAACTTTAAGGCTATCTTAAATATGAATTGCCACTGGAAGCATCTCTCTTTGTCTCTCCATGAAGTACAGAGGGAATAAGATAAAAAGATATCTAAGTGGAGAGGCTGAGTTAAGCGCCCAAAGTTAGGAAAGAAAACTTCTGGTCTGAGAATACACTGCTGCCGTTGCACTTCTCTAACATCCCGCTCGCTTCTCAGTGACATTGCTGTCTTTGGTCACACACTTTCTGTCATCTGTTATCTGTCAAGAGCAACACTCTCTCTTGTCATTTACAACAAAATAAAATTATTCAGGAACTTAAATAACTGAATTGTTTGGACAGAAAGAGGTCTTATGTCTCCTGTCATGCTGGGGCGGGGGGGGGGGGTGCAAAGTCAGTAGCAGTCCCTGAATGCTTGCAGAACAAAAAACGAGTACTAAAATGGGGGGACAGAAATTAGGGATCAGAAAACGGTAGCATCACTTAAAAGTATCAGAAACGAGAACGATGGGCACACTTGCAGGGTGAGTGCCCTTTCCCCTTTGCTGTCGGGCGGCCCAGCTGTGCGCAGCGGGCGGGTGGCTGCAGCCCCGGTGCTCGGAGCATCCCTCTGCCGGGCCGTCCCGGTGCTCGGAGCATCCCTCCGCCGGGCCATCCCGGTGCTCGGGGCATCCCTCTCTCCTCGGGGCACCCCGGTACTCGGGACACCCCGGCGCTGAGGGCACCCCGGCGCCCGGAGCGACGCTGCTGCCGCGCCGCCGTGTCCCGAGGGCTGCCGCGCTGCGCGGACCGACACCGGCTCGCCCTGAACCCCAAACGGCAAACTACGGTGGGAAAGTGACACCTTCCGGCCAAAGAGGAGAGTTGCACGACTCCCAAACACTTCTCTGGCGCCGGTGGTGTAGGGGTGGCTAGGGACTAATTATTGTCGCTCTTGCAGTCTCCGTTTGCTTTTAAAATATTGATAGCTAATTGCTTTCCGCTGATATCATTGAACCTCCTAATGCTGGTAATCTTAATGTTCTACTGCTGCTATTTGGCCACTGATGTTTTAGAACTGGGCTGAACTAAATAAATGAACTCTTGAGAGGCAAAAAACCACTTTTTTCAACCATTTTCAATTTTTTAAAAAAACCCAAACTCCTAATCAATATTCATTACTTAAGGGAACGGAGATACTAATACATCTCTAGTGATGTATGGTAACAATATCTTCATTACCTTGTTCTAATGCTGTGTGGCAAGCAAGGAAGTGCTCAGCACCACAGAGACTGAACTTCTCATGCAGCGTGGGTTTTCACAGATTATGACACAGATGGCAAATTCCAACAGCCAATTTCTTTCAACTGTCTGAAAATGGATGGACAGGTTAGGCTGCTGAGTGTCTGAAGTGTGCCAGGGTAATGTAGTTCAGATAACCTTTATTATTCTTTCTACCTACTGAATTTACTGAAAGTCTTCAGAAAGTCACTGTAAGATTTCCTTGATTGAAATGTTACCTATCAGTATAGACACTGATGAATAGAATTGGTGGTGAGAGCAGAGGGAATCAAATAACAGGGTTTTTTGTTGGTTGACTCAGCTGATGAGTCAGTTCTGTACCTTTAGATCAACTGAGACTTTATGAACTGCTGTAATGGAAAAAATACTGCTCTTTCAAAAACAGCCTTGCACTTAATAACAAGGGCAAATTGGTGATTTTCTTTAGAGTACTTGACCTTAAAGTGTTACGCCAGAAATGGGGGAAATTAAATAGACTGGCACCTCACTTTTTCACAAGTAGGGTGGTTGGGGATGTCAGTGATTAAAAAAAATCCCACAAAAAGAAAAAGAAAACCATTCCATTTTAGTAGTATATCGATAACCAAATAATAGACCTTGTTCATGCTCCTAGTTAGGTATGTTGGTGTTTTGCCATTGCCCTTAATTTCAGCAAGGTGTACTTTATATACCTTTCCCCTTGAGGATCTTAAATTATTCACAAAACCACTGCACAGAAATCTCACTTTTCCCTATAGGATTATTTTTCAAATGCTCTCTTAATATTGACTGCTTCCAGAAATCTCTTCTGCTGTAGTCTTTTCAGCAATGATCTCTACCTGCTCTCTTTCAGTAAAACCACTGCACCACGTCTCATCCTAGGCTGCGTTTTTGTCCTTGGGTCATGTTTCTGTGAGTCCTTCCATTCAGTGATGATGATGATGAGCAAGTCTTTATAATTAAGTGGTATCAGATGGTTTCAGTGAGAAATTGGGTGACAGCATGCGTGTACCTGAAATTTCATCAGCTTTTTCTTCACCATCATTAGTGTTACAGTAATAACAAGGCAGCAGCATTTTTACTTCAGTTACCAAGTTTTGATAAACAGGATGGAGGATTTCCTTCATTGGTATTTTTCATTTAACTGTCCAACAGTTTAAATGATTTCCTGAGAAATTCACATCAAGTGTCATATCACATTTTTTGACTGGCTTCACTGTTAAAGTAACTTCTCAGCTGGCTCACTTGGTCCCTGACATTTGGGAGTGCACAGCTTGCCATGTAGTATTTGCCATGCCTTTTGCAGTATTCAGCATTGTGCTACAGGAATTTCCTCTTCAGCGGCTGGGACTCACTTGTTCCTCAGGTTCATGGCTCACAGGGGAAAGGCACGAGAAGAGCAAGACGTGGTTCTATTTACAAGTGAATTTTTGTGTCTTTTTGACTACTGCAGAAATAGGTCTTCTCCAGTTTACACAGAACAACAACATATTTTTTGCTGGATAAACAAATTTAAACATAGGGTACCTTGGCCAGTAAAATCATTGGATTGACAAATGAATCAATAGAATTGCACCACCCAGCTCCAAGCCTGAATTTATCTTTTAATGTCCAATATCTAGTAAGCAACTGATGAAGAAACACATGTTGCACCAGTGCCTCAGGTGGCTTTTCTGTGACTTAATTATAATCAGGTAGGAAAACCCACTTGCAAGGTACATCTTCAAAGCATTGTGCAGTGTGAGGTAACTTGCTTTTATGAATAATTTTATTAAAGGAAATTATAATCTTGAATTCCCATCTGCAGAGAGCAGGGTTACGAGAACTTTGTTTTGCTTGATTCCTTCCCACGTATATAGATGACAATTTAGCTCTTTTCTGTGAAGACTGATTGTAAGGAAGGTACTTACGAAATACTACATTGCAAGATGGACCACAGATCGATCTCCCAGTTGGGCCTTAAACTTAAAGCAGAAGATTACATTTAATCTTCTGCTAAGGTTTATGGAAGAGAGATGAAAGAGCAAGTAAAAGGCTTAAACCTGCTATATTGCTGCTTCATCTTGGATGAAAAGTGTTTTGTTCTAGAAATCCCCCAAATCTTGAAAACTACCAGTAGCAAATACAGATTATTTGAAAAAATGTAAAAACCCCAAAGAAGCATGTTTTCCTTACTTACTGCCAAATATTGAATGACCTATGCCTTAAAGAATGGTACATTTTATATTTAGTATTTTCAGGGGAAGGGGGAGGAATATTCATTGTGTTTCTTAAATACTTGTTCTCATTACTTAGACCTCTGGGTTTGTGACTGCTGCTAGAAATGTACTGTCAATTAACTCGGACAGCAAGAAGCTTGATAGGTTTATGAGAGTTATATAAGAAAAAAAGAGATCTTGTGGTCTGCTTCAGGGCCAGCGTTGGAAAGGCGGCTCAGACTTGTAAGATGTTTGTGTGCGGGGTCTGGCTGGGGTGGGGTTAATGTCCTTCGTAGCAGCCCATGTAGCGCTGTGCTTCAAAATTGTGGCTGAAACAGTGTTGACAACACAGCAGTATTTTGGCCATTGCTGAACAGTGCTTCCACAGCATCAAGGCTTTCTCTTTCCCACCCTGCCCCTCCAGCGAGTAAGCTCGGGGTGGGCAAGACATTAGGAGGTTACCTAGGCAAGAGAGCTGACCCACACTGATCAAAGGAACATTCCATCCCATACAGCATCCTTCTCACCAATAGAAGCCCAGGGAAAGGAGGAGAAAGCAGGGACATTTGTCTTCCCAAGCATCTGTTACACATGCTGGGCCCTGCTTCCCAGGAAGGGTTTGGACATCTGCCTGCCAATGGCAGGTAGTGAATTTTTGCTTTGCCTGCATGCACAGCTTTTTCTTCCCCTATTAAAGTGGCACTGCCTCGATCCAAAAGTCTTTTTGCCTTCCTATTATTTCCTCCCTGTCTCACGAGAGAGTGGAGCGAGTGGGCGGCTGTGGGGGTGTTCGGTTGTTGGCCAGGGTCAAACCACCCCCACAGGTGGCTACCGCCCGACATTAAAAGTGTAGATTTTTGGGGCACGTATCCCTAATACAGCCCTTCTAATATAAGAAAAATAATTGAAGAAAATAAAATCAATGGCATTTTAACTGTCTCCTAAAATTTTTAGTGTACCACTTATCTTCATATAAGAAACCCACTAAAATTATAAAGTGAATACAGGTGAAGGGTCATACTTACATTAGTAAAAACACTGGTGGCTTGATAAGGTATATAAATGATTGCTAGATGGAGTTTTTCATTGGGAAAAATTAAAAAATGGGCAAACTGTACCTTAGGTTCTCTTGATCTCAAAAGTCTTTTAGTCCTATGTGGTGATAAACACAATCTTGAAACAAACAAATCAGTATGATGCAGTTCTATAATTATTGCCGTATTTACCCGTAAGAAGGAGCACAACCAAAAACTTGAGCATGTTTCTGCTAGTAGCCCTTAGCAGATCACTAGGAAAGGGTATGAGAGCACGGCAGGCACACAGCGATATGCTTCAGGTGTATCTGCCACGATTTGAATCATCCTTGGATTAGACTGTCCTTCAGACAAAAGCTCTAATCAGCACTTGGTACTGGCAGACTTTTCATTTGTGAATTTACATCATTACTGTTTAAGCTTGTCTAAACTTTGATATTCACAACATGCTGCAGCAGTTAGCTCTCAGTTTAATGACATCCCATGGGAAAACTACAACCAAACAATATGTACCTAAACTAGCTGCTGCCTTCCTTTTATCAACCTTTGTTATCTGCCATTCAATCTTGTTTAAAATGTTATTCTTCTACAATTCTGAGAACTCATTTTCAGATTCATAGTTAAGACCTATCAGCAAACTTTCTCATCTGAGCAAGCACTCTTTTTGCTTTTATAAATATTTTGAACAACATGGATCTTACCATTGATCTCTCCTTACACTGTGAAAGCTGAACATCATTCATGTTTCTTTGTTTCTTGTTAAATCAACTATATAGTGTGTAATAGTGCTTTTTCCCCACGTCTTTTCAGACATTGCTGGCATGGTATCTTGTCAAAATTTTTTTGGAAGTCCAAGTACACCATTCCACTCTCTTCACAAGTTTATTTTTTCCTTCAGATAACTCCTACAGATTTGTGTGGTGACACTACTCTTGTCCTGACTCTTCCTTGTGGTATCATTTACACTCACGTCTGCTGATTTTATTCTTTACTGATGTATCAACCCATTTGCGCATGAAGACTTGTCTATCACCTATAAGATTTCTTTCCAGATGCTTTCCAAACTTTAATAATGAACAGAGCAGGCTCTGATCCGGAGGACAGGTTTTCCTGTATCTGCCTCTTGTATGTCTCTCAGATACAGATGCGCTGCACTGTGCCTTACTTGGTTTATTCGTTCCAAGCTTGCCTGGTACCGGGAAGGGGAACTTTTCTAAAGGAAGTGTGCTTGAATTCACCACCAATGTCAGCTTTTTGCCATTCATCTCCCTAGAAATTTATCCAACACCTTACACTTCTTTGGCACACATCTTTGCCCATGCGTGTTCTCTCAGGTTCTCCTTCTTGATATCCTGTCACTTCTGTCCCTCTGCCCACTTAATGATGTCCTAAGGTCTGCATTAATTTTCTTCTCTTTTCCTGCAGCTTATGCTCTCTTGCTTGCCTTACCTATCTGCTGAGACGGTGGCCAGTGGCATGGTTCAATTGCAGCTTGGTTTATCCTTGCTGTGATGGATGAACATCACAGAGTATACTTTCCAAACACATTTTTTGAGAGAGAGGTCACTATGAGGACAAGATCAAAGGCACACCATTCAGCTTTCATAGAGGATATCTGTGATCTTGCAAAAGCATACATAAATTCCCTGGATTCAAGGGAAAAGTCAAATAATCCACTGTTGGAATTTTTTTCTGTCACTCAACATACATATTACAATCATGATCTTAGTAAAAGGACATTAGGACACCCAACGATAGCTTTCCCCAATGTACTGTGTAACTGTCACCTAGTGTATGTTGTAACCGTGTATGTAGGATGTGGCAGAAAAATTATTAGCCTCATTGTCTGAGTTTGGTATCAATTTCATCAAGTAGTAAACTGTCATGTCCTCTGCAGTAAAATTCTGCACAGAGGTGACTGCTGCACAGCACCTAATAGTGAACTTGTTCTTCTGTATAAAGACATAATTCTTCCCCTTATCCCCCCGTTTTCTAGGGCCTTTTGGTTTGTATGCAGGCTTTCCTTTGCCCTAAAGTAGCCCACAGATAACTTGACGTAACATCTATGCTCCTGTTGAATGAACAATGAGCGCACCATCCTCTACTCAGTCTGATGTACTCCATTATCAACACATGAAGCTGAAACAGCAGCTGATGTCATTCTTTCTAAAATGTGAGTTGGGGGAAAGCTTGCTCTCCCTTCTCTCCACACACTTGTTACTACCAATGCCAGAAAACAGCCAAGCAATGTAAAACTCTTCCAAAGGTGTGGAAGTCTAAAGGGTTACAGGAACTAACTCAGAATATTCCTTAGTTCATATGTCTGCACTGTCAATAACTGAGGCTTGGTAGAAGTGAAAATCACCTGAACTGCTTTCAACCATCATATCTTATTTGCTCATGATGGCGGTTCCTTCTGTCTAGCCTGACATAACAAACATCGATCGGGAAGCTAGTTTCCCCAAGTTAACTGATCTGACACAAATGCTTTTATTTGCTTCTCCAAGAGCAGGCTGTGTCAAAGTGCATCGCATTTTCTAAGTAATATCTATACATCTTCGGATGTAAAGAGGTCAGTAAGAACTTTCACATACACTCTACTTCTCTGAATTGATGGTTGTATCTTCTGGAATTTCTTTCCTCAAAGCATTTTCTTGATTCTTTCTTATACTTTCTTTCCTTCATTTCTCTGTCATAAAAGTTAATGGTCACAGAGATTTGCATGGACATGCGATGAGCAGAACCACTGCACCTGAACCTAGAACCATCCCAAGTCCTGATTACACAATTGCATGCAATAGCTGAGCTATGTGGCAAATTGAGATCAGTTCATCAAGAGAACCGTATCACCGTAAAAACAAAGTAATTCCTAAGTTTCATGACCTCACACCTTCTGATGGTCTTGGTGAGAGCCAAGAGTAACAGTGTAGGTGCCCACTTATAAAGTAATCTAAAGGCCAATGTATTTTAAGATGTCGGACATGATTATCAGCTCTTTACCCACAGAAACAGTAGAATTAAAGGGACTAAACAACATGGAAAGGCTACTGCTATTTTATTTGCATTGTGGAGGTGATTTCCTTCCAATCTGCTTATGTATTTGAGCTACTTTTTTTTTTTTAAGAAGTACTGTCCTATATACTTTCCTTTATGGTTTTCAGAAGTACACATGCATTTAGAAGACTCTACAACCATCAACAGAAAAGAAAAATCTATTCCCCTCTTTTGGAAGCACTCCAAACTTTGCCTCCCTGTTACTCTCTCTCTTTTCTACATACTGTCTTTTAAGTGTCTATGGTAGATTTTTAAATAAGACAATAGAGAAGTATATGGCATTAAAAACATATGGCTTCTCTCTTTTATTCTACTGCAGTAAGTTGTCCTCCAGGTATCTGCTTAGGATGTGACCATTTATTGGTAGCAGTTAGCTTTAACCTTTGATATTTTTGCCTAGATTGGTACTTCTGTACAAGAAATTCTAAGTGGCAGAAATACAGCTAATGGTACTCTATCCTCTTACAAAGGTCTGGCTGCCTGTCTTGCTCCCCTGTGCTAGGGGGAAACAGATACTCACAAACATTCAAGATAACTGCCAAAAGGCAGACTGAAGGTACACTTGCTGCTCTGCAGTTTTAGTTATTTAACCTTATTTGAACTCTTCAGGCACACAGGGGAATCAGCAATGATGAGGTGTGTTACTTACCACAGTTGATAGTATTAACATGTACTAAAAATTGTCATATTACATCTGTTTGTGATCATAGTAGAAGGCAACCTAATGAAATATCCTTAGGTTCCCTTTAAAATGATAATTGAGGAGAAGCTAGTGTATATTTCAATTTCCAAGACAAGTGCAGAGATTTTTCTTCATGGGAAGACTAACACCATTTTAAATATGTTTTGATACCTTGTGCTTTATAAAAAATTCACACAGTCTCAAAGGCTCTGAGTTACCCTTCTTAACTCCAGATTCCATTTAGGTTGTTATTTTCTACTGGAAGATAATCCTCCCCCCACTCAAACTGAGAAAACAGAGGGGACAGGTTCCTAACTTAGATGTCCAAACGAGAAGGGATGAATCTAGGCCAGATGCAATATGTGTATTTAGAAAGGAATTACTTGGACATCACTATCTTTGGCAATTTCTACCTAGAAAGTTATAGATCTGATTAGACAGTTTGGTACTCAAGCAAATGACCAGTTTAGGTCTAAAATAAGATCTGTGGGTATGAACAAATAAAGAGAAATGAGAGATTCTGATTTTGTTTCTCTAAGACACCAAGTACAAGTTCACTCTCCACTTTGTGGATTCTTCATGGTTAATTTTATTGGAATTATTTGCAAGTACAATATTATCAATTCACACTACTCATAACTACTCTCCTTGTTATTGCATATACATCAGAGGCTAATCCATTTTCCGTAAACATCTTACTGCTCAAGCAAAACAATAAAACTTGAGTGACCACAGAGTATAAAAATCAGAATGTAAAACAACACAAGCATGATAAAAGCATTAGGCTCATAGTCTTTCACTAGAAAAATAGATTTTGCTGTAAAGTTTCCTCCGAAACTTTTAACAAACATATTGCAGAAGAGAAAAATGAACTTTGCTATGGTAAACAATTTTTTTCCTTCAAGGCACTGTTACATAACCTTTAATGTCAATTTGAAAATAATTCAGGAAGTCAGTTGATAGAAATATTACCCTAGTAATAAAGAAGAACGAATATCTTTATTTGTTCAATGAAAGGCTGAATTGAAGAACAAATCAGATGAAATTGCTGTATGGAAGAAAAACAATCATCATTCTGGATAAGATGGAATAAACATTACAAGTTTGAAGTCTTATAAAATTCAACTAAAAAAGTGAACTCATTAATTGACAGTAAATTTAGACAACTTAAAGTGTTTTAGTAACAAGTTGTGAAGTTTGGAATTTGGGTTATATTTTTGATAAAGAATTGTTAAATGCTTTACATATGCATGTTCTGGCATAAGAGAGTAACAAGACTGCAAAACAATTTAAAACCATTGGAGAAAAATTTTCAAAGGATGTAACTTCCAATTCTCTTGCAGAGCATATCACTTGGCTTTGAGTTTTCACCTGTGCAAGTACTCAGCAATGGCAGATTGTTTTCAGTGACTGTACAGAACTTCCCACACAAGCACTCTGAATGACAGCTAAAGAAACCATTGTTTCTTCTACAGATTTGCACTCTATCTTCCCTGTATGCATCTAATTGCAAATCATGTCAGCTTCTGCTCTCTGTCCCTCAGGACCCCTATGGAATATCTTGAGGTCCTTTCCATGTCCCTACAACCTTTCTCAACAGGTTTCTTCCTCAATCCTTTCCCCGTCCTGTTTTTTGGGAAGGTCCCAGCTAGAACAGCAACATGATGGAGCTAACTGTGGTCAGCCAGCACATGCTAGGTAGCTCAGCACTTAGAGGACCACCCAACTGAAAAACTCTCCCTACATGGAAGATATCAGTCAGTTTCTAATTGAAATTGCTGAGCAGTGTTGAAGAGTTTTGAGGGTGATTTTAAAGACAAAATATAAACCTCATTTTCTTTGGCTGAAAAAACATTACAGGCACACAGATGCCGATTTCAGTATCAACATCAATACTGATGGGTTTTTCCTCTCTTCCTCGGGACTGTGTAAGATGACCTACAGCTAATCAATTATCTTGTCCCACTATTGGGTAATTCTTACATCTCCATTCTAAGGAAGTATTCATACGGTTCCATCTGATCTCACAGTTTGGAAACTCTTCTAATATCTGCCATGCTTCACTAGGAATCTGGTCTCAAAGCTGCTTGTATCTACTTCAGACCTATAGCAAGGAAGAATTTGGAACTTGGTGACCAGTTTGAAGCATTAGGAAACAGCCCTTCAGGATTCTTTTGCAGACTTTAATCTTTTCCCCTAAGAAACAGATAAGGCTTTTGTTGGTAGAGAAACCAGTAAACATATCCCCTCTTGCAAGAAAACAAGGATTTGATCTTTGGAAGACAAGATTTGCCAAACAAATGTAATGGTTAGGCTCAGCCTACCCATAAGGCAACTATTACAGACTAATGTTTGTTATTAAAACTAATTTTGTGAATCCTTACACTGAGCTCTAACCGCTGTTTGAAGGAAGTACCTTCAGAACTGTTTTGGCTCTCATTTGGTATCTCTTGGCTTGAATGAGGTAAAAAGTCATTGCCTAGAACTTTGTTTTTCTACGGTTGCCCAATTTTTTTTTCCATTGAAGGTTATGTTTGCATAATAGAACAGATATACACAGCAACTGCATTAGGAATGTTTTGAACATATACAACATATATTTCTCTTAAGACACACATTTTAGATTTCCAGAGCTTCCTATGTGGTATCTGGGCTAGAAAAGTAGGGTTTATGCCTTTGAACTTATGACCATTAACTATGCAAATTATTTACTATTTATAATATAGTATCATTTTATTATTCCCCTCTGTAGAAGAACCCAAGGAGGTTTGAACCAAGGCAGACATATGAGGAATTAAACCACTTACCAAGATGAAAAAACTACTTGCCAACCTAAAAATAAACACCAAACCCCTTGCAGACATGGCAAGCAGAACATGCTAGAGGCAGGTCAAAACAAAACTAGTTACAGCAGGCAATTTGACCAAACTCTAATATAGTCCTCATAGGAGGAACACATCATAGGCCTAAAATCCACGCTCAATCCAGGTTCTCCAGTTCGTGCCTGCCTTCAGTGCAGCCCTTGTCTGCTAACACCAAAAAAAGAAGTATCTGTTCATGTACATTGCCTATGTCAGCCAAGACTTCATACCACAATTTCAAGATCAGGTAGGAATGCTCAGTGAAGGTAGAAATAAGTTATCATTTCTGACTAAGAGGTGGGCTTTTTTATAGATAGTACCTAGACTCATTTTTGTTGCAAAATATATTGGTTCTGCTTTATTCAGAATCTAATTCTTAGCTCTGTAAGTAAGACTACTTTTTCACTACTGCATTTCCTACAAAAAAACCCTCTATTTTTTAAAAAAATAATTACGTCTTAAACAATTAATATACTGGAGCAAATCTTTTTAAACCGCAAACATTTACTTGCTAAAACAAAAATGTTGTTATATCGGTGATAAAGTCATAAAAACCTGTACATGCTTTCTGCTTTTTATAGTGCATAGGAATTCCAAGGCAAAATACAACAAAAACAGTATATTAGGAAGGGAAACCTTTATCAGTGTCTAGCCCTTACAGTCAATCACTCAATGCTTACGTACTTCCCATTGTATTTTTAATTTGGACTGTAACTTGTAGTTGTTAAAGCTGCAAAATAAATTACGAAAACCAAAAAAGCATAGATCAGACTGGATTTTGTTCCCATCTCCAACAAAACAGCCAATGCTAGACTTCTGATACTTTCAAACCCATAAGAACAGTAAAATAGAAAAAAAAATGGGAATTAAATCTTTAACTTATTTTTTCTGTATTCCTTATCTATACTCAAAGCGAAATGACCAGTTTGAGGAAATTCTATTTAGATATTATTTTGACTTCCCCAAATAGTTTGCAAATGCTGCCTGTTTTTGTCTTACATTTTTGTTGAGATAATAAGTTATTTTGAAGACTTTACTTTTCCCTTTCTTAAAAACAAACTTTCTTTTTTTCTTTTGGATTAGCAAGCAAAGGCAACTAATGCAATCAACTGTTTTTGTATTAGCTACACATTTTTCAATTGCTGAATGCATAATGTAACTAACTGGTATATTTAAAATTATGGCAACTAGCTTTTCTAAAGCAATATTGTAAGTCATAACATCACTGTCCCAATTTTATGTATAAAAAAAATAGTGATATTCATGTTGCATTATCCTATTAGCCTGAAAATGCTAATTGCTTAAGACCTTCTCTATGTTCAGAGGAGTTTAAGACACAATACAGCAGGCTGCAAGAAGTAAGAGTACCAACTCCACAGGATGTATGATAAGAACAATATAGAGATATTTGTGAAATTTATAGTTTACACAAAACACAGAATCATAAAACTTGTTTTCCAGACCTCAGATCCGGCAGTAATTTGTGCAAGTGTAAGCAATTATTTCAGTTATATTATGATATGGCACTGTATCCCCTTTGTTTCTTTCATCTACTCTGAAATACTGCTGAAATGTCCTATCCATAGAGTATTTAAGTGTTTAGTCTATTTAGAATTACAGTATAGTAGCACAGACATATGGCCAGACATCTTAAAAAAAGCCCTGTATCTTAAGTCTTCAGAGTGTACCTACGTTCCTTTTTCATTTAAATGAAGCGAAAAAAAGTTAGGATGAAGACATTTTACAGTTCAGAGCAAATTGCAAAACTGTTAATGTTTCATTTAAATCATGATAAAGGTTTCCCTTTGACTATTTCTTTGGTAAAAATGTCTGTGTCACATTCGTTTCATCTGCTAGTAAAAGGCATTTTCTTTGGTGGAACTACTTTTTCAATCTTACAAGTCCAGCTTTCTAACACATAGATAATAGGCGCATTCTATATTACCTGCTCATTCAGTGAATGCAAGGTTAGTTTCAATTTAGGACATAAAATCAAACAGATCAGTCCTACAACAACAGAAGTCTGATCACATAAACCCCACCTTCTATTAACAAAATGATAAACAACATTACAGACAGCAAAGGTCTAAATGCAGTATATTAGAATGCATTATCATCTGCATAAAATGAGCAGTTTCACAGCTATTTTAAAAGCATCTTATTTCTCATAAATGTAGAGGAGTTTACTTAGAAGCATAGTGAATGTTTGAAAGGCATAGCCACACACATCTTCTGTAGCTCTGTGATGATTTCCACTTCTGTTGGCTTAAATCTCCTGAATTAAAAAAGAATAAACATATTTCCTTATAACATGAATTCGGTTATTTTGCTGCTTAGTATTCTCCCGTGTTTGAAAATAAGTTTATTTCCAATTTATAGTTTACAAATTTTTTGAATGGTCCAATTTGTAAATCCGAATCCTTAGCGATTCACTGAGTGTCATGTGCCAAAAGGACATTACAAGAATAGGACCTTAGATCCAATATGGGATAAATCCTTGGGAACTTAAGTCACAACAATCAACAATAACACACAGGAAACAGAGGAGAAAATATACTCTTGGAAAGTATTGTCCTTGATTTTTTTCTGATTTGTTTCTCTCTTTATATGAATTTTATGTCTCACTTCTCATTCTGTTCATTAAAACAAAGGGTATGGAAACAATCTTCCTTCAGGTAGATGACCTGCGATGAGGAAAAACAGTACCAACAGTGACATGAATGCAAAGTCACTCATACCTCTCATCTTGAGATGAGAGATTGGGGTGCCAGATGCAGAGGGGGAATAACAAGGGGAAATAGCTAGTGTGTGTAGGATTGGCCCTCAACTGACAGATCAGCCTCTGACAAGCATTTCCAGCTGGCATAAGTAGAAGCAGCCTGTAATTAGACTGTAAAGAGGGCAGAGAATCAGCGAAGTTCATTATATAGCTTCCACAGGGCTACATACCCTATGCTTGCTTCTTCTACCACTAATCCCTTCAATCACCACCTATGAAACTCTGTCTTCTTCCTAGACTCCTGTAACCCCATGTTTCACATCTCTGGTACCGCCACATTCCCACTTGCTATTGCAATTGCATCCTTCCTCCATAAACTCACCTGACACTCAAAACACAGCCTGGAAGAGCAGGATTTTGGATACATCAGCAATTCTTATTGCTGTGTGAAGGCCTACCCAGGCCTTCACATAAGTGTTTCATGATCAGGATCCAAGAGACTAAGCAAGGTTAATTTGGGTCCTATTTTAAGGAGTGCATGGGTAAACAGAACTATTAAACCACAGTGATGATGACAATATTGAATTAAAAGGTTTTGGACTCATTTTCTTGCTGATATTACATCATGAATGACCATGACTTTATCTAAACAATGTTTTTATTTCTATGTTGTTCCCACATTAAAAAAAAAAACAGATTGGGATGGCACAGTGGATTTCTTTCTCCTTGCATTAGGCTGCTCAGCAGGAAAGTAAACACTGGTCTGTTTCATCTCATACTTACCTTTTGGGAACCAGATTAAATTTTTCTGTGCCTAGTGCTACTGTTTTCCAGACCATTGCTTTCTTCTGATTTACTACAAGAAAGAGAGGTTAAATTCTAAAACTCAACTTTTAAATATAGGATGAGCACAGTCATTCTAATCCTACAATCTAATCACAAAGTACATCTAAAATGCATTATATTTTCTCGCTTTTAGCAGGTGATGTTACAAGAAAAAAAGATTAAACAAAATTTAAGGAATCAAAATACTGGCTGTTGAAGACTTTCAGCCAAGTAGTAAAGGCCCAACTCAATCCCCCTCAAAAATCCCACAAAGTTCTGGGCAGAAGTTAACAGTAATAGTATTCCCAGAAATTATTGCAATACTAACATTTCATTCAGTGTATAGAATTTTTACATAAAGTGAATACCGAAATAACATACAAGCAATATACAGCTAAATATTCTCAGAACAGTCATATGATTGTTCCTTCTGGAGTACCTACCACTAGCTATATGGTGTTGGTCCCAATCAAAAACCAAATTAACAATTCTCTGATAAAAAAAATCTATTTCTGAATACTAGCCTCCCACCTTATACATTTTTGGATATGAGATTTTAATTATAGCCTCATCAACCAAGTTCAGCTGTAAATTAGTCATTGCTTGACATGACCGACCAGAAAAGTTCCTTTGGAACAATTCTCTCTGGTACACAAATCTATCTTCTACACAGTCAGTAATTGAAATAACTTTCAGTTATTAAAATCAGGCAAGAAGTACATGGTTTAATAGATTTTCCTCATATGCATTTATCTAAGATAGAACTCCAAAGTACAGATCAAGCAGCTGATCAAAGCCACATCCCACATCTCATCAAGCAAGAAAACATTATTTTAGTCCACTATACCGTGTTACAATCCTATTGTAATACAGTTTCAGCATGTTTATAAGAAGCAGGGCCGTGTGACAAGCACAGTTACTCAATTTTCAACCCAAGACATATCCCCAAACACTCAGCAGTACAATAGCATACTAGATTCAAGACATATCCCACTTAATAGTATAATTGAATTACAGCTTTAAAGCTGTTTAGATAGAGGGAAAGGCACTAAAATATTTTCAGCTAGCACTGGGAAAAGGAATGGGAAAGTGAATACAGCACAGGGAAACAAAGATGGTCACTGCAGCAAGAAATTCAAAAAGGGAGAGACAGCTCTACTCAGAAGGGAAGAGGGCGATACACATAGGAGTGGAAAAGGGACTGTGGGGAAAGAAAACGGGAGTAGACCAGACATGTCTAAAGAGAAAAGGAACTGCTAGGCTGCATCTTAAAACAAAAGGAAAGTTAAACAGGCCAAATGAAGCGACTGGGCTTCAAAGGACAGGCAGAGGGAGAGAAGCATAGCTTATTTCAACAAGCAAGCCTTCAGAAATGCATAATCCTAAGCAGGGGTAGCCAGCATGGGAGCACCGACCCTCAAGCAGCATAACAGCAACAGAAGTGCCTACACCTGCTCCTTTGGCTTCAGCAGTGCCACCGTTCCTGTGCCCAGGGAGCCCAAGCCATCAGCACAGGAAGGGGCCCCCACAGAGAGGGTGGAGTTACCACCAAAAGAGCCAACACCACCAGCTCCCAACACCCCAGCAACTACAGGCTTACCTAGGGCAGTCAGGGCTTTGACCACATGCAAGCGAGAGAAATGTATGTTAATACGGACAAAGAAAATACATGAGAAAAAAAAATTTCAAAGCCTGTTCTGTAAGATTTCCACCTGAAAGTGATTTTCCTCATAGTTATGGCCTTTTAGAATGAGTTTATAGTGAGGACACATGGTGCTCTCACAAAGAAGTGAAATATCTTCCAAACACCAAGTAGAAAGCAGCATTCTGCACACTCCAGAATTAGGAAGTCTTAAGGAAAGTAATAAACTGTACTTTCACATCCAACATAAACCCTTACCAACTAGGTCAACAACAAGGTGTAATTTTCTACAACACACTAATATGCAAGAGAGCAAATATTTAACAATAGTATATAATTCTTTACTTACAGTTGCTCAACTTGGTCAAATTCTTTTTCATCTTCTGCATAACAGAAAAAGGATTATATAAGGTCTCAATTTAACAAACACTGGAAAAGTTCTGTTTAATTATATTATTTCCTCCACATACAAGCAAACAAAAATATTTTTTCATTTTAGTTTTCTTAAATTTGTAATTCAAATTCTTTTGTTCTTCTATTCAATGGAATTACCTGCAAATTTGTCAAAAACTTACTTTGATCAAGTTTTATTAATCTTATTTTAATACATATCACATTATATAATATGTACATATATATAAAATATAAAAAATGCATATTTGTATAATACAGATACATATATACGTAAACTTTATATATATATATATATCACTTCTGTTTCACCTTGCACATCTAATTTGGCTCACCTATGTGTGCCTTAGGTTCAGCAACCAACATTAGTGCATTCTGTTTTAATGCATTTTTCCTTCTTATTCGATTTCTGCACAGAAGTTTCCCCCAATCAAGATGATTACAAGTTGCTTCTATTCCTAAGCACTCCCCAAACAGTTATAGCCTCTAAATCGCTTTGTCTTGTAAGGAAAAAATAAGGACTGTATCCCTTCATGGGAAAGTATTGCTTATTGAAAGCACTTTGTACCTGAATTCAAGACTCATAGAAAAAACTTAAAAAACTAAAATAATGCAGTGTTCCAGAAGTATTTTATCTGAAAAAAATACAGATGTACAAATCACACAGAACTTCATATATTAAGTGCTATGGGTCATACCGTTCTATCTTTGGCTGCAATTTCAGTGGAAAACTAGAAAAGACTGAAAAAAAGAAAGAGGCTTACCTGCACGTTTCTCTTTCTTTTTCGAATAGATCTCATAGAGGAAAACAATAGTTACTAAAATAACAGCTTCAGCCACAATCGCTAGAAAGGGTTTGAGAGGCACCATGAGGGACAGAACTCTAAGCTTCAGCTTTCCTTTACTGCTCCCTAGTTCAAAAGCAGCTTCACACCAATATACACCATCATCTTCCTTGGTAAGCTCCAATATCTTCAGATGGGTTACGTTGGCAGATATTTTATTAATTGCATACTTGTCTGCCAGCAAAGAGTCATTAATGGCAATCTGAAAATAAAAATGCATTAAAAGTCTTATTAACGCAATGAGAAAGTGTTTTATCATTTTATTTATATTATCAGATAGTTCTATACAGAGAGATGTAAAGTATGTTAAGAACAAATAGCATTTGTGAAGCATGTTTAGTCCACCTCCAAGGGAAGGACTTAGCTGGCCACCCTAGTTCCCTTTACATTCAGTGGGGGAAAAATACACGCTTTTAGTGAGCAAGTTGTCTGACTTATTTTAATCTATTTAAGATCAGAAGAAAGGTACCCTTGACTGACTCTCCACTGAGAAAGGCAGCCTTAGGTGTCAGGATCCAACGTCCAGGTTTCATCACAGCACAAAGCATTTCAAGGAAGCTGAACTGGGAATGCTGCTTCACCGGAAAGTATGTCGATAGTCTTACGAGCCAATGCTACTCCCCAGCAGTATAGAGACTGATCTATTTGCCTGTGCTCAGTTGACAGCGCTTCCCCCAGAAAAGGGCTAGAACAAAGTGGCTATGCTTCCGAAGCTAAGAGGGATCCTGAAGGTGGGTATGTGAAGGAGAAAAACTGCTGAGCAAGACTTTTCCTTGCAGCTTTTAAGGCAGGAACTAAAGTGAGAAGAGATTTCAGCTCCTTCAGAATCAAGTGGCACAGCAGTCTCACCATGGAATGACCTCCTTCAGGTCCAGTGCCCCAGGGAGGTCATACAGGCTGGGAAATACAGAATTACTGGAGGAGGAAGAAGCTCCTGTTCTAAGGTATTCAAGGCTTGAGGGCGATGTCTTTAAAAGATCATCCTGCTATGATAAGATTTCTTTTTTATATGAAGTAGTAAGATTTGAGCAATATAACCATTATTAATATAGTAAAACCAAGTATCTCAAGACTTGTCTGATTTGTTTTACTCTTCTCTGGGCTATAAGAGTATCACAGGGGCTTTTTGGAAAAGAAACGTCATACAAACCAGAACAAAAACTACATCCCTGTAATAATGAATACTTTAAATATCATGGAAATTTTTTTGCAGGTACAGAGATTTACATTAAATGTAACAGAAATGCAATCTGTAGACCCTAGAGTGAAAAGTCCTAATATGTTACAACATGTCTGTACTTGGTTTTTGCAACATGGTTTTGCTTGACCAACAGATGGAAACCTTACCTGTTCACTTCCATTGGTCATATACCAGGTCCAAGAAATGGGAGTATAGTCAGAACTTTTGCAAATCATTACAGCTGTATCTCCTTCATAACTGATTATGGCTTTTTCTTTTCCTTCAATTTTTGGTACTAAGAACAAATAGGAAAAAGTTCATCAAGTGAGACCTACAGGTTTTACAGTATTAGAAAATACTTATGTACATATATTTTATCTTTTGTTTTCTCATAAACACAGGTGATTCTGTCATTCATGACATGACCTAAATGAAGAGTTATTTCAGGCTGATATTCCATATGCAGAATTTGTGCAGAAAACCACAGGAATCCTGTTCTCAGGTGCTATATGATCTTAAGTTGCCAATTAATACTGTAAGCCAAGTGATAATCAGACTGTGATTTCTACCCTTGCCCATTTCCTCTTTCGCATCCTTGACAGCTGTGAGCTACATGCTTCAGTTCTAGTACACTAGAAAGAAGCATAATAATTTTTCTGCACTCAATCTGCAAACACTGATAGAAGTCTATTCTAACCATAATGCTACCACATAGTGGTACCTGGCAAGTTGTGCATGCAGAGAAATTTTTTTGTAATTAAGACAAAACTGCAGATTAAGGGAACTTTGTAGTTACAAACATTTTCTAATCTGAAGTGATGACTTCTGGGTGCATGCCAATAAAAAAAGACTTTTGGGCCAATCTTGCTAAGGACAGAACAAGACATTGGATTATAACTTTAGACCTACTTGTCCTAGCCATTATAACTGCAGGTGCCCCACAGCCCTCCAAGAGCAAAAGTCAAAAAAAAAAAAGGCTGTTGAATACGTTGAGGCATCCCACAGATATAAATTGACCTGAGCAAATATATCATGATGGAGTATGTATTTCCCCTTCCCCCTTCTTTCCATCTTTATTAGGGTGTTTATCAGCATGTTTTCCTCAGATCCATTTATTTAAAGTATTAATTTAAGTTTCATTGCTCTACCTTGTAAGTACAGCTCCAGTACGTTTTTTAAATTATAATGGTCACGCAAGACTAAACAGGCCAAGAATTTGCTTTCAGCAGTTATAATAGAACAATTTGGTATAAACTAAAGATTGTTCTTGTTGCCTCCCTCTCTTGACTGGCCAAGCACAAATTAATTGTCCCAAAATGTTCATGTCTCGTAAGTAGTCAAATAAAAATTTCCATTTTAGAAATATATATGAAACCAATTTGGTAATAAGAACATTGCTTACAGCCTCAGAATTCGCTGCACCATACATCAATCCAGCCTCATTATAGTGAAGTCTTCTCACTCCATATGTATTTGTTTTAATCATTAAACACTTTCCTTCTAAAGAGTAGTGGCAGAGTATCTTCACTGCTGTCACTAAGAGGGACAACTTTACTAATAACTGCTGCCACCTTCCTCACAATTTATAGAAGACCAAAAGCAGGTTGAGAAAAAAGAATGGCATATGTAAAAACAAATAAAAAACCCTTGTACCCAGCACAAGAGTTTTATGTGGCAGTCAAAAAGATTTAGCCATGCTGATCAGTGGCAAAGCACAGCTATAGCCATACCAGCAATACACGTGACCATATTAGCCATGATTAAGGACATGAATATCCATCATGAGCTCTGGGATCTGGGTTGGTAACAGACTGGTTAATCGTTGAATGCATGCAAGGAAATAATATGCCTTGTCCCGGGTATTTTTGCAAGTAGATCACCCAGAATTTGGTGACAAAACACTGCTGCTGCACAGAAAAAACAAACCGTTTAAGAGATAAACAAACAGGTAATCGCACCAGCATTTATGCTAGTCAGATTTCCACACTGGTTTAAAGACCAGAGTTGTTTCATAGTGCACATACCTGGACAACTGCTTAAGGATCCCTCAAAGGGCAAACACAAATCTACCTATTCTACCCTTTACATAGCTATTACAACACTTCACACCATTCTGAAATACCCATGAATGGTCTCCATGTTTAACAATTTGAACTTCCTATAAGCATCTCTTATTTTCTGCAGACCTGGGTAAAAGCTTAACTCCTCAAAATCTGCAGGGTTATGCCAAGCCAGGATGGGGGAAAGGGGAGGGGAGAGGCAACACATCCAATAGTGCCTAACTGCCTAGTGGAAAAGCTATTGCACTTAGTTACAGCAGTGATGACTTTAGCCACTGAGTCTATACCAACACATTACTCATCTTTCAGTTTGAGAATTGTTCTCTCTGCATTATTGACTGGAAGATTCAAGGACTTCTCTTTCCTATTTCCTTCACTCTTGCATTAATCTTGAAAAGTGTCAAGCCCGTACTTTTTATGGCATCAGAAGTGGCAGCATTCAACCACTGTGAAGCAATTCTCCCATCTTCTTACAATAAATCAACCAGTCCTATGCACTGTTCTGGAAAAGATGACTTCCCTGTTGAGTCATTCCTGTCCGTACCGAAATAGTTATTTGTATACTTTCAAAACAATAATGTCTCCTTTGACTTTTTTTAATCTAAACAGACTTAAGTAGCTAATCAACTAAACCTTCCCCACATGTTGACAAGAAACATATATAATCATTTTTAGATATTAAATGTTCTGAATAAACTACAATTTTTGTCTTTCTTCAGTATTGCAAGCTAGTCTCTCCCAGCTGAAGGTTTGAAAGCAGATATCAACATTACTATTCAAGATTTGAACATACAGAAGGGAGTCTCCTCAAGTCATATGACCAGATATCCCACTGAACAAAAGCAGCTTGCAGCACTGAGAGTTACAAAGCCCTGCTGGTTAGTTCAGCTGCGGTTAGGGTAGTTGTTTGATGAGTTAGGGTTTTCAGGAGCCTGCGTTCAGGAAGAATCTTCCTTATATATCAGTCTGCTTGGTTTTCACAGAACAAACGTTTGCCTTGCTCTTTGCAGAATTTGTATGGTGGGAACAGAGAAGGAAATAGCTCTTATTAGAGATGAAGGTTCTCAGCAGCTCGTATTTGTTTTATTTCCACATCTTCCATTCAGATGGATTTTGCCTGCTATTGTCAGGGGCAACATTATTGTAGAAGAGATACAAAGCAGAAGAAAGGGCACTCATACTGCCCAATGAAGCACGCTGACTTTTAATATAAGTGCTGTTCATGTATTATATAGGACGGAAGATGCACTAAAGCAATAATTTGGTGTTTCAGAAATAAAACCGAATTTGTTCAAAAACCTGCCTCTGTTCTCCCAATCATTGCAGTTCTCATAACACCAAATCTCAGGCCAAAGTTTCACGATATTAGCTCTGCTTTTTGAAGAATTTATCTGAGATACCCTCCTTTCCTCCCACCCCCTAGAAAGTGATGAGTATTCACTACTGCTGTAGGAATGGAGAGGGAAGGGGAAACCAGTCACTCATTTAGGAAAAAAGTAGGCTTATATGCTCTTTTGGTTGTTAACAGGTTTTGTTAAAAAGGCTTTCAGTTTTTGCTTCAAAATTCTTCTTCCCTCCATGCTATAGAAATGCCTTTGACAGAGATTCTCACTTAGCTTGACCATATTAGTCTCTGCTTATCAAATTAAGTTGCAATTTCCATACTATCCAGCAACCATATTAATACACGATTTCAATGGTCAAGTGAAGCAAAATTTAAAATAAATTAATATTAAATAATTAAATACAAAAAAATTAACATTAAATACAATTACCTTGTAAATGAAAAACAGCACTGATTTCTTCTTTGCCTTTCAGAGTACAACTGTAACTTCCCAGCTTACTGTTATCCAAGATCCTCAATCTTCAAAAAAAGTTTCACCGATTTACCTTTTTGCTTGTATTTTCTTTTGTACTACAACTATCAGTGAGTGCTACTTAACATTGTAAAGAAACCAGCAGAGATTAGTAAGTGGAGCAGAGAACATACATTGCTGAAACACTCTGATCCAAGTTTAGTGTGATGTAGAAACAGCATGATATTTTTAAGACAACAGAAGAGCACAAGCACACCTGGGAACATAAATATAATTTTCACCCTTGTTGCTTACAGAAGGCCGAACACCTTTAAGCAGTATGATCTACAGGTTACTGAATTAGACGTGGGTTCACCATGTGAACTATATAGGATATGTTATGTGGGACTTAGACGAGATTACTGAAATGGTTTGTTCTTTCTAAAGCCAGTCAGTCAATGGCTAGCACAGCTTGAACACAGAACAGTTTTAAAGAGCTCCCATCTAATGAAGTCCAGCATTTTCTCTGCTAGTAAACTATACATTTTACAGGCACTTTGAAAAAGATTTACACAGTTGTGTTTGTGGATATGGAGTAGCAGAAAAGTCACAGTACATTCTCATAATATTTGCTATCATAGAAGTTTTAAATAAATATTACTGATGTTAAGAAACCAATGTGATACAGAAACCAACTGGAGACTACCTGGTTAAAATTAACCCATTCACAGATTTTGAGAGTCCAACAGTAAAAATGTACAATTGAAGAAATTTTTCTACAACGTTTCTGGAGTCTCCATAGATACTTGAAAGAATTAAGAAAACCTTTAAAACAATCCAAAACATCTTTACTGTAAAGCTAATTTCTTCCCTCTCTTCTGCTAAGTATGAAGAAGAAAACATGGCCATTGATGCCTTTTAGGCTTCTGCAAAGTTGCACTGAGGTGGAAAAGAGAATGTGGAAAATGGGGGAGTGGAAAAAGAAATGGGAAGTATTTTAGCAATCTCACATGGAGATTACTGTTTCACTTACTGAACCTCAAACCACTATGTCCTTATTCTACATTCTTGTCTTTAAGAAACCTTGTTTTTCCAGCACTGGAGGAAGAACAGGAACTCCTCCTCCAGGCTTGATGTAACTGCAACCTTTCTCCTTTCCTGCAGCTTCAATATGTCAATTATGGGCATATATTAATCACTGCATTTGGCTCTTTTTCAATATATATACATGACTAGTATTGGGCAGTGTACACACATGTGATAACTCATCAGAACCTGCAAGTCAAGTTGTAAAGAATGCTACTTACCGGATGCTCCAACTGTTTTCAGTTTTATCGATGTGTCTTATTGTTTCATTTCCTCTCTTCCAAGTCACTTGAAGACTTTTCAAATGAGAATATTTGTTATCCAATCTGCACGAAAGTTCAATTCCAGTTGCTCTGTCCAAAGTGATATTTTGTTCCACAGGAGTACCAGAAACACCTAAAAGTAGTTTATAAAACTGTTTATAAAAAATGTATTTCCTCATTCTGTGGGAAGAAGAGATTCAAAGATTGTGTTTTACATATGCTGGATTAGAGGTGATATAGAGGGCTGCTGTTATACTTTCCAGAGTGCAAAACCACAAAATCATACAATCAGTGTTTGACAGCAATTCTCTTAAGCCATAACTGAATTATAATACACATCCATTACAAAAATGACAGTCACTCTATTCTGTAGGTAAACTTACTAGAGGGCTGTAATATAGATAACAGATATTTATTTCACTGAAAGCAAGATAGACTTATACTTCTACATAATTTAACCCAAACAAAAATATATTAAGTACTTAGCTCTCGCCAGGTAGAGCAATGTCTGTTCTCAGTCTAAAATTCCTTTCTGACTTCACATTTGGTATTAAACAAAATAATCAGGATTTATTGGATTAAAAATATTAGTAAGTTATATTAATAATATCAAAAAGAGTTAGACTTGCAAATATCCATAAGCATCCAGGTTTTAGCCAGTTGCAGACTTTTATGCTACTATGAGACCATAGGTAACGTCCTGTTGCTAGTGAAGTTGTTGATAAAAATCAACAACCTTAATATTGTTGAATCTGGCCTTTCATGCTACAGCTACCCAACTTGACACCAAGTCATCTTCAAACCCATTCATGGCTACCTTTGCCTCCCTAGTGGCAAGGCAGTAGAATTACAATGTGAAAACATTCCAATACAGTAGAAAAGCCTAACACTTTTTTGCTTTAAACAAGCTCCATAAGCATAAAATGAGCATATCCAAAAAGTAGGTTTCAACCGCAGATATCTTCTCTGATCCATACAAACAAACTTTATAAAAAAAACCACCTGACTCTGTACCTGTCAGCACTGACATTTTATTTCAGAATTGTTTTTTTTCTTTCACGCCTTCTACATACAATTATGGTTAGTCCATCTTAATCCTCCATGAAAGTTTGTTCCAGGCCTCACGTCAATCCTAGACCTACCCAGTAGTACTTGATGGTCAAAAAAGTGCAGCTGTATTTCACAGCTCAAATGCTTTCTGAGAGAAAAGGAAGTTTTAAGGTACAGATCCCTGACTTAGTAATGCAAGTCATACCTAAGAAGCTGCAAAGTCTGGCCAAAGTGGACACACCAGATACTCCCATAGAATATTTGAACTTCACTGGGTCTGGCAGAGACATTTACAGCCTGCACAATGGCATGCCCAGAACACCAAGTCCCAGCCAAAATATTACAGATCTGTTGAAACGGAATAAAACTTAGAGGTGCAACACCTCGGTCTTTCATAGCAGAGCAAAGTCAGTTACTGCAACTCATTTATTAGAGCCATTACACTCAAATGAGCCAAGCATAACTCACCTTGTTGAGGTTGTTTATGATCAAAGTAATTTTGCAAATGGAATTGGTTTCACAGTAGCAAAAGTTTAAGTAACATTAAATACACTGGCTAAAAATAGAATCCATACCTTCTGAGATTTTAAAAATAAATCCACACTTTAAATGAATGGAACATGAAAACCCTATGCTGCTAAAGGTTGACCACTAGCAAGACTGATATCTGGGACATCTCTGTCCCAAGATTACGTGTACCAGAACAAGAAATACAGTACCTTAAGTTTCCTGCCAGAAGAAAATACAGCATAAATGCTCTGCTATTATGTCCTGAAAATACCACACCAGTATTTTGCAAAGGAGTTCTAACTGATTTCCTCTAATTGAGAGAGATTTCAGTTAGATTAGTTTTTCCAGTTCTCCAAGAAATTAGTCATAAATTATTATTCAGGAACTTCACATCTACTTTAGGCAGAGGCTTCTCTTGCCTTTTCTCCATGCTTTAACTCCTGCAATGCTGCAAAGCTGACTAACACCTGCTAGGTAACAAGTACCCTAGCTTACACGGTCTCTCCAAGTGGGTTCACCAGTGCAAAGAAGTTGTCACCTGAATTGATTTGGGGAAACAGATAGCTATGGGTTGTTTTTACTCGTGGTTTTAATACAAAAGTAAGAATCTCATTGTCCACTGCAAAGTAATTATTAGAACACAATACCCCATATAGTGCAACAAACTTGTTCATCTTTCCTTTCACTGAAGTCACCACATGTTCACTGTGAGCATCTTAACTTTATCAGGAAGTTGCCATCCTAGATACTCATCCAACTCATGCAAAAGATTGCGTGCAATCATAGGCATTCAATATAGCATAGCTGGAAGAGAAAATAACACACTTACCCGGTAGGACTACCTCATACTCCACAAAAGTGACATTAGACACGTTTTCTTTGGTTGCCTGCTTCAACTGTTGTGTGGTAAGATCTGGACCTAACAAGGTTGTCGGGGAAGCAAAGTGGTATGTTAGCTATAAAAGTAATCATACAGCAGAGTGTCAATACAGTATTGCAATTCTTCTTCATAATAATCTTAGGGGAAAAACAGACCCGTCAAATGTTGACTACTGTGGAGATCCTTTCACATACCTTATGCATTAACAGCCAGAGTCTTAAAGCACCAGTGTTGTGTGGTCACTGTTATAGTAATTATGCCATTTCAGAAAACAGTTTCTAACTTTAATATAATGTTGTAATTGTGAATGTCAATACTCTAAAGAGGATAACTACCCATTTCACAGCCTGATTCACAGAGTCACCTATAGCTTACAGGTGGGTCCTAGAACCATATTGGACTACATCAATGTTTAAGCAGAGCTTGGAAATGTAGTAAGCTTTTGAAAATTAAAAAGAAACAGAAGGACGGAACACTGCCATTCCCAAGGCCAATACAATTTAACACCACAGCCAGAAAACTGGAGGTACACTATCTAACCTAGATGCAGCTATTATAAATGCAGAGGCAAGAACACCCTGTGCTCCACTGGAACATGGTCAGAGTCCCTCACCACTCCACAAACTCCCTGTTATACTGCAGGGAATTTCCTTCCATACACAAAAAATGTCAATATTGACCATCATCTGCCTGACTAAAATATACTCCTTTCCTTCTGTGAGGGAAAACTACGTTTAAAAGGTCTAATACAGCCAGCAAAATCCCTTTTCTGTAGGGCTACGGACAGCATACTATTCAGAGACTACCTTTATAAAGCTCTACAAAGCTTGACACAGCTATCAGGCAGGCAACTAACCATAAACACCACTATACTTGTTCTCATGCTCTGTGCATTTCAAGAACAGAGCAAGAAAGCAATTAAGCTACAGCTTTAACAACAGATGTAGCCTAGCTAAGGAAGCATCGCCCTTCCACATCTACACACATAATTGTTTCATTAGTATTGCCCTATCTGCATACAAGTTCCTAGTAAACTGAAGCACACTGTGGGAAAAGACATTAGAAATTATGCTTAAAGGACAGGTCAATTCAATACAATTATAGCAATTTTTTTTTTTCCAGTTTACACAGTCACTTTCCGCACAGCTTTAAACATCAAACTGTTTGCCATGGTAATTATCAACTAACATAAATCCTCCATAACAACTTATTAAAAAATATCAAAGTAGAACCTTAGGGTAACTGAAATTTAAGAATTTTAGTAGAACACCACATGTGATTGCTTTTACCAGGTGTAGATACACTGTGTCCAAGTGTTGAACGATCTGAAGGGCTCCCCTGAGTTTGCCAGTTGACAGTTTGTGTAGCTGTCATGGGCTCTGAAAGGTGAAAAAACAAACCGGTTACAAAAAAAAGAATTAATCTTCTTTCAATTTAGTGATGAAACAAAAGAAATAGAGATTTCCCACCCCCTGCCCCATTGGAGATAAAATACACTACATGTTTTAAGCCACATGTTTTACATGCTTGCAAAGCAATTTTATTGTCAGTTATTTTATAATGCATCTCAAATATACGAACAGTAATTGTGGATTGAATCTGCCTACTCATACAGCACTATAGGATAAAATTATTCTAGCTTTTGTAGAAAGAAAGAGGCTTCATTACCTCTCCTGTCCATGGGCTGAGAAGGTTCCCACTCAGAGTTGGGAAAACAGAGAAAATTGGGCTACAGCTTCAGTCTTCTCACAGAGAGAAGCACTGGGTGGCAGAGTTGATCACTGTGCAGTAGAAATAGTATCTCTGAAAGCCTAATTTTCCCAGAATTACTCCTTCTCTTTTCCTGCATAAAATACTGAACTTTACCTCGAAGTTCTTAAACACATGCCTCTCTACATGTTGAGAGAATCTGGCTGTGCTGGAGGAGGTCCCTGCTAGTGGCTTGCATCTAAAGGTCTCTGAGCAAGCATAAGCAGAGGTACCACGTGCCTTCCAAGCTGCTGGCCTGTTCTATAAAGCAGTGTTTTTCTTTGTCAACATGTCAGCTCACAACACAAGGAATACTACGCCACAGGCAATCAGCCTTTTGCCTGACTTGTTCCATCTGCACTTTCATACCTTCTCTCATGCTTCAACCAGTTTAAGTAACAATAAACCTGTATATTAAGGTGGATGATGCAGAAGAATAGAGCTTCAGGCTAGTTCATTTGGTGGTTGTTGACAATAGACTGTTGGCAATCTCAACTACTAGTCCAAAATGACCTTTTAAGCAAAAAAAATTATGAAGCTGTCTCCTAGCACTAGATAGTAAGTCCTGTTCCTCCAGACAAGAGCACTAGCAAGCTTTGATCTCTGCCTGATAGAGAAACAAACTAGTCCCAGTGTTTACCCCTTAAATAACATGAAGGCTGAAAGAGTTTTGGGGAATCTTCTCTGTCTGTGTGTGCAAACACCTTGACAGCTTGCCAAGGTTGTCATGGATCACCTGAGTTTATGTCAGTCTAGTACACGCATCACCTGGTTTGTTACTGAAATCCATCATGATGATAGATTCAGAAGGCACCGGTGCCAGTTCATATGATAGTTGTTATCCATCCACAAAAAAATTAAACAACCTTTAAAGTGTCTTGCCCACTAATAGGATCCTTATACTGACTTCATTCATTAATTCACATATCAAATGAAAATAATCAGGTGAGGTCATATTATACAAAATACTTTGCATATTTTAAGCTCATATGTATATGTGTGTTTATGTAGTGAAAGAGTTATTAAATCTACTAGCTATTGCGCTCCCTCTAATTCTCACACACAGCGTGCTAAAAAGCTCTGAAGACGAACACCAGATAAATAGCATTATTATCTCCAACAACAAAACTGTAGATGGAGTAACTTGTCAGAACTTGCTTGAGTTCCCATATATCCATATAACTTAACCCATGTTTGATTTGCATTAATCAACATGAGCTTTGGTACACAGCTGAATTCCTGTTGCTCTGACCTTTATGGAGAAGTGAGAGGTGGGATCAACAACTATCAGTTTCTTCTCCTGCCTGGAACTTATTCTTTGCTCCCTATCAAATCCACAATTAAAGTCCAGAATACGGTGAATAAACTCTAGGGACAACAGAAGGTTTTGACACACCCATATTAAAAAAATAGATGAAGCTAGGAGGCACATTGTTGCAAGGGCATTATCGTACCTCTCACCAATACAAGAGCATAAGGGGGGGTTCTCATGTGAAAAATTATCAGGTGTAAGTGCTAGAACAGAACCTCCCACAATGGTTCTGGTTTGGGAATTGTCCCATCTCCAGGGTCGTTGCCTGGTTTCATGGCACATACACATAAGGGCAACGGATCACTCAACTGGCAATTGGATAGCTTTTTCCACAGTCCTTGAGATGCTTATGACACTTAAGGTCTTGCAGTGGCTTTGAAAGGCCTAGATGGTATACTTAGCGTCTGTTCCTTCTGAAAAGTCACAATCTTATTTCAAAAGACTTTAGTATGAAAATGTAAACTCTACATGGTAACTTAGTATCACTGGAAAAAAAGTAGTATAGCTTTAGGTGTACTGAAATAGAACAATTACCAGCAGATGACTCATTAAGTCCAGCTTGCATCTTAGTCAAAGAGTTTGCCTGAGACCGACTGGCATCTTCTGTTGTCATAGCTGGATCTAAAATGAAAAAAGGGTTTAAAGAAACTTTATTCTTTCTCAGTTGAGCAGCACGTAGTTCACAAAAAGAATTCAAACAGAACCTCCTCAGCTCAGCCTACTACCTCCATTCTTTCCCCGAGTTCTGAGCATATACAGCCAAAACATACAAGAATTACTTTTCCTTACTTCTTTAGCTTACTTTAGGCAATAAAATATTAAAGAACAGAGGCGGTATTTATTTCACCTGTAATTTCTGTATACAGATCTTTTCCTGTAGTTACCTTATAGTCAGGCAAAGCCATTCTTCAGACTACTCTAGCAGACCGATAAACTTTATAACCGGTAATCAAATCCTGTCTTGTTTGTGGGCTTAGACCACCACAGCTTATGACACTGACACTAGTTGATTATTTTTAAACATAGATTAGCAGATTCACTAACAGAATAAGGACCTCATTGCAACCTTACTTGTCTACCCTGTTTCGTGATGCAGTGAACAACCTCCTTTCCTTTTGTTACCATCTTGGTGAGCAAAACAAAAGGCATCTGTGTCAAACATGGACTTCACCAAGTAATACTAACAACTATTTCCATTTTCCTTAACACCACTGCAAATCTGGTTCTGCTCCTATAATACAGTTTTTGTAAGAGCCAGGCAAGACTCTAGGGTTTTGCTTTATGTTCATGACTGGAGAAAGAACAGCAGGGGAAGAGGTAGAAGACTTGCTTAGTTTGAATATGTTGCTGTGTCACTCTTCTGTTAAGAATTCAAGGCCCCTAGATGTTTTACAAAAATTGAGATGTTTGGTTGTTCCTTTCTGTTCCCACATTTGGGTGGCAGAACTAGTTAGTATATATCTTCACATGCTCAGGTATTCCACGACATATTCATAGAATCATAGAATCACAGAATGGTTTAGGTTGGAAGGGACCTTGAAGATCATCGAGTTCCAACCCCCCTGCCATAGGCAGGGACACCTCCCACTAGACCAGGTTGCCCAAGGCCACGTCCAGCCTGGCCTTGAACACCTCCAGGGTGTTCTACTGTATTCTACTACTATATTCTACTCCCACAGCAGCTGGATACACTCTTCTCTTCCTCAGACTCAGAGCAGTCTCACAATAGTAGCTTTTAAGTGATTTGGCCCATAGTTACACAGGGGAAAAAGGATATGTGTTTTGCAGTTGTAATTAAAGTCAGGGCAGGTGCAGGTGTGTGTGTAATGAGTTTTGCTAGACGTCCAAGACAGCAGCAAGCATAGATGGACAGTGAAAAGCTACATCACACTTTGTGTTCAAACCTGTTAAGAACTGCGTGCCTTCAGCAGAACATAAAGTCAGCACTCTGCCAGTTCCTACAAGTGAACACCACTACTAACACTGCATCCCCATTTCCGCACTACAGGCATAGATAACCTACCGACTCTCCCACTGGCACCTCCAGCACACAGTTACTCCAGACTACATCAGTCATGCCCAGCTTGCACCATCCGCTTTCTCAGTCTGCCCATCATACTTCAACCAGTTTGGATCAAGAGTAAAACAAGGCAGTCAAAGGATATGATTAAAAAATTAAGCATTAATGGTTCTTAACAACAGGCTCTTAATTTTTCATACTGGTCCACTGGTCCCACAGCCTGATGTTCCCTCCCAGCCCTTCACCCAACCAAAGAACTTAAGAAATGTGCCCTGAGTACCTGCTGACTTATGACCCAGTCAGTAAAAAGACTGAGTCTTATTGCCTGATTGACAGAGGTGCTGAGAGCGGGGAGAGCTATTATGCTTCTGATTTTCATGATAAGGTTGAAGAAAGGTCCATGAATTTTTACATCTGCAGCATCTTGAGGCATTCAAAGGATGTCATGGATCACCTGACTGTGTCAGCTTAGTAAACGCATCACCTGCATAGTAATTAAAATCCCCAAAGATGATAAATTTAGAAGGTGCCAGTGCCAAGCTGTATAGCAGCTCTGTTATCTCTCTGCAAGGAAAGCAGATAACCTGCAACATGGCTTGCATACTAATAGGGTTCTCATCTCAGCTTTCTTCCTTGATTCACATACCAAGTGAAAGCAGTCAAGTAGTGTTATTTCTAGTCACCACTGCTTCCACATCTTGGCTCTTATTTGTCCATATGTCAAACTACATAGCACAGAGATAACACTGCACCCCTCTCCTCCTCTCATATACACCTGCTGAAAAGCATCAGCAATCAAGATGACCCAGCACTGCGTGATTAGTGTCATCAAGCCAGGCAGTGATGTAAGCAAGTCCAGTGGGATAACTTCTCAAACTATTGAGTCATGGCGGCATGTCTTAGCCTATAATTGATTTTAGTTGATTAGATTTAATCAATAGTGTAGTAGCTTGCAGAGTTCTTGTTGCCCTGATCTTTGTGCAGGAAGGAGTAGGTGAGAGTATGAGGTCATCAATCTATTTTTCTGCCTTACCTCTGCTCTCTACTCCAGCCAATATTTGGGATCCAGAGTAATCTTAGGCTTTAAAATCTATTTGCTCTCTTTTTCAGCTAGAAAAGTGGCTGAATAGGAAAAGGTTGAGATACAATTTGGTTTAATTTGATACAATTTGGTTTAATTAAACATCATTAATTTAATATTTAATTTAATGTCAATTAATTTAATATCAATTTTATACCCTATGCAAGCACATAAGCATTGAGTAGCATCGAAAACCAGCTGCCAGAACCTCCTAGTGCCCCTACAAAAGGGAAAAGCTGCAGGCTGAGCTCTCCTGAGGCACCAGAGGATCCACCTGAAGAACTTCCAAATGCCCCGATAGAAACACTTCCCTCAAGGCTAACCAGAAAAAAAATCTAACCTGGAAGCAAAGTCCATAAGAAATGGGATGTATCCTCTACTCATGTAACTCCTCGGTGTCTTTAGGGGCAGAAGATGGTAGACAGGATGTGGCGGGTTTGCATTGCTTAAAGGAACCTCGCAGCACATGCTGCAACCAAATTAGGCAACCACAACGGTAACCAAACAAAGGCAGCAAACTCTGAAGAACAATGTCGTGACATTTAGTTAGAAATTACCCTAATAAAAGCGATGGCTTAAATTTTCAAAAACAATTAACTAAACAGTTACAAGACTAAAAGACAAAAGTAACAGAATAATAAGAACTCTCCCGAGGCCACTTATCTCAAAATAAAGTTTAAGAGGCCTCTTGTGGTATCTGCCTGGCCAGCTGCAGAAAGCAACCCGCCCTCCTGCAGCTCCGCCCTTGTGCACCTAGTCCTCCTTCCAGTTCCTTTTACTGCAAGCATTTCTTCTGCTTGAAGGAACCCGCTGAACCCCCACATCTCCAGAACACACACTGTTTCTGGACTTCACTAGAAGACAGTTTTAGTTCTCCTCCTTCCAAGGGAGCATGAACTTCCCTTTGCTGCACCTGTGCAGAGAGCCCCTGTGCTTGACTAGCTTTTTGCACATTTGGTTAATAACTAATGGAAGAATAAAATACTCCTCCTCACATTTAAATCACCATGGAAATCAGAGTATTAAGCCTCCCTACCTAGTTCATACAAATATAAAAGCATTTAGCAGAAGTCTGAAAAACAACAGATACAGAGTCCTAAAGCAGGTGGCTCATTTCTGATGTCTGCTCAAAACCAGACATGATATCCACCACTTTAGGAAGATGCTAGATTTGTGGAAATTTTGGAAACACAAATAGGGGTTGTTCTTGGTTCATTTTTTTAAGTTGAGGCTTATTTTCCGAAGAGGATATCATGTCACTGATGGCTTTACATAAACTTAGAATTGATTCAACCACCATTAGGTAGTTTTTGGCAGTAGTCATCATCAAGAATATATACCATGTGGCTAACTTCCCACAATGTCACTCACACATTCTTACAAATATCAAGCTGTTTACAGTCACAAAACCTTTTGATCAATGAAATACTGTAGAAAAGTCTTCAAGGGTTTTTTGTGTGTGTGTATACACACACATATTTTACAGAGGCTTTAAAGCTTTTTTCCTCTGTGTGCATACATAAACATATTTTAAACAAGCCTTGAGAATTGCAAAACACATTTTCTGTCCTTTCACATTATGTGAAACTACTACAAATTTTACAGAAGTTAGCATCACACTGGGAGCAGTATTGCTCCTCTCAGTATCAGGAGGACCAACAGAGGCACAAAGAAACATGTAACCACTTACATATCACACACTAAAAAGGCAGCTAAACCACTGATGGTTAATTAAAAACACAGCAACAATGTTCACATACATGTGTTGGCGGAACTTTCCGCCTTGGCAAGAGATGCTCCAACAATCACATCTTACCCAGCAAACACCAGCAATATGATATTTCCTTTCATTACCATTCTGTACTCCTCCAGGATGCTTCAAAACCAGGGATTAACAACAGAAATCCACTAGTTTTAGAAATAAACTCATATTTCCTTAGGATTGCCTGGCCTGCTGAGAACTACCAGAGGAAGAATAGGGCCCAGAAGGCTCGAGTCGCTCTTCCTTCATGGATTTCAAATGTCACATCTAAAAACGCAATATACGATCCTCCAAGGAACATGCCTCACAACCTGCTAAGCTCAGTGATATTTTTAGTAATGTAACTTACCGATGCGGGGTGGGTTTTTTGGGAGGTTTGGTTTTTTTTTTTTAGGACTTAAATAATGCTTTAGTTGATAAGGACAGGGCATCAATAACACCCTATCCAAGTCCTGCCCCTGAGAACTGTTAGAGCAAGGCGGGGGCCGGTGTCCGGCCGCAGGGCTGAGCATCGCCGCGCCGCGGGGGGAGGCAGGGCGAACGACCACCTTACCCTTCGCTGGCGGGCACCAGAGGCACCCCTGCTTTCCAGCGCGACTAAAACAAACCCGAACACTTTTTCTGTCTGTTTGTTTAGGGGTTGGGGTTTTTTTGGCTTTGTTTTTGTTTTTTTTTTGGAAGCTAAAGCCGAGGGAGCACGGGGAGGAGGCAGCGCTCCCCGGGCAGGGTCGGGGCCGCTGAAGGCGCAGGAACACCTTCACCCGCTCAAGCAGGCAGGGCCGGCAGACAGCCGCCCCGCCGGGCCACCGCTCCCTCCCCCTGGGGATGCTCCGGGGGCCACGGAGGACCTTTGCTCGCCCGCAGCTCCCAGGCTGCGCCCCCCGGCGCCCCCCCCCCCACCCCGGCCCACCCCGACGCCGAGGGGGGGCGGCTGCGGCGTGACAGCCACCCGGCCCGGCCCGCGAAAAGAGGCAGCGTTTACCTGCGGGGCTCCCGCCCGAGAGGCTGAGGCAGAGCAGCAGCAGCAGCCGCAGCAGCAGCCGCCCCGGGCGCTGCCCGGAGAAGGCGGCAGGCATGGTGCCCCGGCCGCCGCCGCACTCCCACTGCCGCTCACCCCCGGCGGCGCGCAGGCGGCCCGGCCCGGCAGCGGCTGCTGAGGGAGCCTCAGGCGCGGCTCTGAGGGGGAGAACCGCGGCCGCGACAGGGGTCCGAACCCGAAGGAAAGCGGCCCCAAATCCACGAACGGGGAGGAAGGAGGGGGCAAACGTCAGGGAACGAGCGGCAGAAAAAGGCCGGGCAGGCGCGGCAGGCACCGCCGTCCCTCCTCACGGGCAGGAGGACGCGTCCCCGCCGGCGCGGCCCCGCCGGGCTTTATGCGGCGGGAGGAAGGGCGTGGGGGAGCGGCGGTGGCGAATTGGAGAGGGGCGCGGGCAGCTGACCCGGCTGGGAGCCGGCCGGGCACGTAGGGAGGTTGGGGGTCGTGTCTTATTAGTCCCAAAAGCGGCTGTTGCTGCAGGACCACCACCACCGCCGCCAGCAGCTCGGCTCCGGCAGCCCTCCGAGGCGGCTGACTCTGGTAGGGTTGTGCCGGAGAAGGTTGTCCGCGGGTAGAGCGCAGCCTGCCTCTGCCCTTTGGCTGGTGACCTTCTGGAGAGCCCAGCTTTGAGGGTCAGTGGCTCCAGGGCAGCTGGGTTATACTGTATGAGAGCCGCGGCTTTGCACATCTCTCTTGCCGCGTCTCCTGGGGCGGGCAGCAACGCCCGGCGAGCACCATTTCTAACAAAGGCTTCTCAGGACTTCGGCCACTGCTTCGTGCCTTTAAAATCACAATTTAATCGCTTAGACTCTTTTAATCTGTGTATATATATGCACATATATAGTAAAACCACCCATATATATAAAAATATCTGTGCATTTCTGTTTGTTACTTGCCAAATAACTGAATTTGGATTTTGCAGTATAAAATCTGGCAGGGAAGTCTCCGTGATGGGGTACTTGCTGCTTCATCCTTCCTATCAAGATACAGTTACTTCAGCTAATGCAAAAGTTGAATTGTGCGTAAGATTTGTATTAATAATGCAAAAAGGTCACTGCAACTAAGCCTTTTACATCATCTGAGCTCTCCCATGCTGGCAGAGCTGTCGGAGCTTATGCAGCGCAAGAGTAAGTCAAATGCCCTGGGTGTTGATTTTCCAGCATTGCACATGTTCACGTATGTCCTCCAATACCACTACAATGTCCTTCAGATTAAAATTTTCCATCATAAAACCTCCCAATAAATACAGCTAATGGCAAGAGACTGGCAACAGGATTGTTTCGTTAAGCCCTTGCTGCATGTCACGGGAAGACTCAGGATTCCTGCTAAGTGGGACCGTGTATAGATAGGGGCCTTTTCTGCTGTTGAGAGAATGAACACCCTTCACAGACTTGGAGCAATGGGATGGAGCCTTCTGCGCTCCAGCTCTAAGGTTGTTTATCATGTACAGGAGGTAGGAGGTCATACATATGAGTAGTCAATGCACAGTGGTGCCTATACAGCTGTAAATCCACTGCTTTTGAAATTTAGCTGCAACCTGTAGTTGTGTAGCGTGGCGTGACAGGCAGTACCGGTGTGTGCTAAGGAGAGACTGAAGCGCCAGAGTTTTGTTAATTTGCCAGCCTGCTACACCTGCACAGAGCAATGGGATGCAGAGAGAGAATCCAATCCAGATAAGGGCTGTTTGGGAGTGGCAGAAGATCTCCAGCTTTTCATGGGACAAAAATTGGCTGGAGCTTGCAAGCTGTTTTATCTGAACCAGGTAGGCCTGAAGAGATTTATCTGTTGGGGGGGGCCAGTGGGGGAGGGACATAAAATAAAAGGGTATATCGAATACCTTTAGATACGAAGGGGCTGGTTTGTAGTTCTAGTTAGCTCTCCCTGGAATGGGTGAAAAGAAAACCTTATGTTCACCTGGTTTAGCAGTTGGGTATGCAGCACCTTTTGGTGAGGCAGATTTTATCCACCTGGAAACCATGTGGATGGGTTAGCGTGGGGCAAGTCTACATAGAAATCTACGGCTAAACCCTGCCAGCTGGCAGGAACGGAGCTCTCTGATGTAGGATAGTGTGATCTAGGACCTAGCTGTAGCTTAATCAGTCCTGGCTCAGTGGAAATTGCAGAGGTTCTGACGGAGATGATTTGGTTTGAGTGACTTGACATGATGTCCTGTTTAGGACTGGCTGCTGTCTTTCCTACCAAGTCATCTTGGGTACAGCAGCAAAGCATCCTGAAGACACGGTGAGTACCTTTGCAGGATTCCTTCACAGCTCTTCTACTGGGCTTGTTGTCTGCTAATGGTCCATCCCACGCTTACCTAATGCTGAATGGGAAGAAAACTGTTATTAAATTATTCCTGAGGGAGCTGTTGTTTCCTATACTCATGGTATGAGATACAGAAGCCACAAAGCAGTGGAAGGGGGAAAGGTAAAGAGGAAGCAGAATTTAGAGGAACCGCTCGAGCAAAGAAGCAAACTGCAAAAAGGGTTTCAGTGCTCCAGAGTTTGCTTTACCAAATAATATGCTAGTACTAGATTATTCCCCAAGTACTACTGCTGCATCTGGTAGATCATTGAAAGTGTAGGAGTGAGAGATTTCAGAAACTATAACGTTAGTGATAACAAAATATGAGAAAATAGAATGTTGGGGATATTAAAAAAAAATCAGCTCATATTTGCTTGCATTTGGAAACACTGACTGGTGAGTAATGAGGAATTTCAGGAAAAGTATGTAAATTTTACATACTAAGACTAACTGCTCCATCTATTAACATCCAGCATATTTTCCTATTCTCTCTCAAGCTAATTCTTTTCTCTCACTTTCAGAGAGAAACTTTGACTTATTTTCACCTGGTAATTACTTGGCAAATGTGACAGTCATTTTGGAACAAAGATTCATATGTTGAACCATATTCTGGCTTCTAAGAAAAATGTTGTATTTAATAAAACCTTTGATACAGGGAAATTGCTGTCTTATTCAGCTGGAAGACATTTGCCAAAACTTTTCACGGCAGAAGGAAAGTAAATGAAACTCTGAAAATTGCTGACATGTTGATTACTGGCTGAAGAAAAATCTGGATGATAATTTGTACTTTTACAGCACCTTTTCTCCAACAACCAAGTCTGTGTTCTCAAAGCCCAGTCTCTGGCATTCATTTATTTCTGTTAATATCTAAGACAGTAAAATAAGCAAAGGACATACCTGATCCAGCAGTTTCGTTGGCTGGAGGTTTGCTTTTTATAAAATCCACTCAAACTGTGAAAAGTTAACTAACGCATATGTGAGAAGAACTGGGAAAAGGAAGAAACAGGCAAAGGGGACTGAAAGTCTCTTGAGGTGGCAGTTCAGGTATGTTTCAGGGATGGTGTTTAGCAGCTTTCAGTATCGGAAGCTGAATCATCGTGACCTTATTAGACTCTAGCTAGATTTTTCTAACGTTCAAGACACTTTAATGGGGACATATTTGTTTATGGGTGTGAAAATTTTAATTGGAAAAGCATGAAAACAAACAGTGGGAAATAGGAGAAACAATTTAGAATTACTTCAGAAATAACTTTTGCCAGCATGGTCAGGAAATAATTTTGCAAGGCCAGGAGATAATGTGTTACTAATATATGGACCACTATTAAAAAGATGTGCCAGAGTAGATGCTATGCAACATCTCCATGGGTTCCCCATTGGACTGTAATGGTCAGGTTATAATAAAATAAAAAAACAAAATGCAGAATGCACATGTTTCTAAAAGCCAAAGCATTACGTTGAATGCTAGTATAAGACTACAAAACAGAATGTTATTGTCTTCCTCAAACATTTATCTTTTGCTTGCTGTCTTTGAAGGATTTAACTAAACTGACCTCTTGGCTGGATTTAAAATTACAGGCCAGATTATGCAATCTGCATACTCTGCAATTGCCTACTCTGCAATGTCTGCATCCTGCTGAGTGGCTGTAAATCCCACTATCTCCTGTCACCTCTTTGAAGGCAATTTGCAAGATTAAGCATATAATCTCTATTGAGAATTCTGCCATTTATCAAATATTTGATGTCATGTTCTAAGATCTGCACCATAGAGGAAACAAAAATTTGGGCTGTAGTGCTTTAGAAATGTATTTCTTAAAAATCTTAGGTTGCTGCCAATACCAGCTACTGAGATTGGCACTACTGATCATACAAGATACAGTATCAGTCGCTATTGTGCAGGGTTTGATTTTGTGCGGGGTTGCAGATTATGCAGTATGGCTCTGCTCAGAAAAGGCTTTGTTCACCTGGCAAACACACCGTCATCAGAATTAGCAACCAGAAAGTCAGCCAAGTTAGATTTTTGGCAAACAGTTCTTTTCACCTTTCTGTCTTGCCTCCCCCCCCCCCCCCCTTGCCCTAAAACTGAACAAAATTGTTATCTTTTAATGGAAAATATAATGAAAAAAACAGTATTTTGTTTAAAACACAATTTAGATTGAAACCTTATGTACAGACATCTAAAGAATTTTCTACAATCTGTTAGTTTAATGTAGAAATAAAGTTCACTGTGATACCAACACTTGCCACCCCCCATCACAGTTTGTTTTGCAAGCTGTTGCTTCAAAATGTGTGGAAAATATTTTAAATGTCTCAAACAAGACCAGACTTTGAGGGAGTTAGTATCTTCCATTACAGCAATGTACCTGGAAAAAACAAGCCAGCCTCTGATCTGAGTACAATTTGAGAACCATTACTTTGTGTAGTTGTAATTATGCTGAGGGTACAGTGTCACCTACTGCTTTAACATCAGGAAGAAGAAGATCGTCTTTGATAACTCTTTCTTTTTCATGAAGTCTCCAACTCTTAAAAATATTTTCTCTTTTGTTGCAAAAATAAAAAATCATGAGAGGCCTTGTATACAATACACTATGCAGGAAAATCTTCTCTATTCTGCTACTCTAGTTGCTCAATTACTAGCAGCAATAAGTGGGAGCACTAAGTCATCTGGTGAAACAGGCCTTGTTTACAACATTGAAATTGGGCTATGTGGGGCTCCTGCTCTAGGGGAAGTAATGAGTGTGCTGCACAAGATAATGCTTTTCCGTTTTTTTTGTGGGTGTGGTGACAGGGTGTAGACTTTGTCTCATTCAGCTGACCTGTTTTATGGTTTTCCTCCACTGTGTTGGGTTTTTTTTTCAGGTTATTGACACAAACCTAGTTTCTCTGAATTTATTTTTTTTTATTTGGAAATATGCTTGTAATACTGAAGGTAAGACCTGGAGTGTAAAATAAGTAACAAGTAAAGTGGCCTAAGCCTTATTGATTATATTCCTGGTGGAGGGAAGTCATTCAAGTTGAACACCACTCCATGTGTTTATTAGTCAACTTCAGTAAACTTCAGAAACTCTACCTCTAACAGCATCCTTTCACATTTTTTTTTCCTTTAGCCTTTGTGTATTATTTTAGAAACAGAAAGGAGGGCTTCAGGAAAAAAAAACCAAGGTGGAGAAAGCTATGTAACTAAAACTGTTATTTTTAATTTCAAAATTTGAGGTTTTAAACAGTTTTTATTAGTCTTTTGCTTTTTAATTATTTTCTCTTTTAAATGAAAGTTAAGCTTTTTTTCTGATATCACAGGACTCCAGGAAGGGAGCAGAAAAAAGAAAGAAGGAAAAGGATTGCAAAAGTTGTGATACAATCTTTGGCACTTTTACTGACTGCAGTCATCATAGCCAAAACTGAAGAACTGAAGTGGGAAGAACTGTGCTGTCATTTGATCACTTCATAACTTTGCAGAACGCAGGTAAAATACGTCCCTGTCCTCATCAGCACAGAGGCAGAGACCTCAGCCCGTATGCATTGGGAATACCTGGCAGTAATGTCTCTGAGTGAATGCGAACATTCACTTTCCTAAAACTTAAGGATCCATATACGTGTTGGCAGAACCACTCCACCTAAGACAGTGCAAGCAAATGTACCCTGGAATCTGCACACTACAGGAATATACCATGTTTCTTATACCATACTATTTCTGTTAAGGAGAAAATTCAGTTTCAGGGTTTGCCACAGTGACAGTCTGCACAGCTTTTAATCCACCGAAACACAACATTTATGTAACAGGTACAGAACTATTTAAATACTCCCTGAAATTATGCATACTCAGAACTGGATAGCTTAGTACTTTAATAAAAAAAGGTATGTTCATCCAGAGAGAGGTGGTCTTGGATATCTTTCTTTGGCTGGGAAGGAAAATAACATTCTAAACCAAAACAGCCTGCAAACATTGCTAGGTCTTTGCATGTGGAAGAGCTTCTTTCAGAAATTGATTGTTTTCCAGTCTGCAACAAACAGCGTTCAGGCAAAGGAAGGAAAGCCACCAGAACTTTAACAGAGAAGCTAACTTGTCTGCAATAAGAAGGAGTATCAGGAGTCAGGCTTTGCATGTCTAGAATTTGTGGAATACTTATTTGTACAAAACCATTTTCCCGTGTTGGATTTTTCAGTCTTACTATGCGTCATAATCGTACAGTTTTCCCGATGCCTAAAGCTGTACGTACTCTTTACTTCTGCATGGGAAACATTTTCATCCAGAGCTGTAAACTGCCTGATTAGAATTGTCCAGTGGGATCTGTGAGAGAGGAACTTCTGGGCTGTGAGACAGTCATCTTAGGTATCTTTTTAGTCCTATTGATACATAAATTTTATGTGACACTGGTAATAATGGAGTTAAAATGCCTTTTTCAGCTGAGCTTACGTCCCACCAGAAGGGTTCAAAGATGAACTTCTGAAGGTGACTTTTTAACAGCAAATTTGTTCTGCAAGGCATTTCCACAAAGGATTCATCAGGGTTATATTGTAACTTGGACAATGTTATCAATATTTCCAGGGAAAAAATACATATATTAATTTTTAAGTGAAAGAAGCCTAAAATATATTAGTGTGTAGAATGTGAATTTCAAAGTGAAAAAGAATGGTAATATGTAGTTTTTACTTTTAGGTCTGATTCAGCAATTGTTAATATATTTCCAAATATTTCAGCACTCAGTAAGCTGGGGGAGGATTATGCAAAGACAGCTTATCCTAATTGAGTTTTACCTTTCAATACAACAAATAATAAAAAAAAGATTCCTCTCAAAGAGAAGAATGTGCAGAGCATATCAGTAGTGAAAAATCTACAAAGGTAATGTAAATTTTTTCAACAATAACTAATATCAACTTATCCTGGCTGATCTATGCAGTTTATTTCAGGTTTTGTAAACCCCACAATGCCAGAAAAAAGGCATATTTTCATTCTTCATTGTTCCAGCTTTCTCCACAGCTTGTTTCACCTTCTTTTGGTTATGAGAGTTACTAGAACCAATAGTATTGTAGAATTTCAGTTCATAGTATAAGAATTAGTTTGTTGTAATTACTGCATTTTGATTAATTCAGCCACAAGGTAGAGTTAGTAACACCAAGACAACTTTTTAGAAGAAAAAATAATTTTGTTTGGTTTTTAAATAAGTCAAATAAGAAGAATAAGTAATAAATTACATCTGAATTCAGTAAGCCTTTAGAAAGCGCATTGCTAAGCATTATGTAATTATTTATGGAAAACTAAGGTTTCAAAGAAAAAAGTAAATTGGTCTTCTGTGAGGATGTTGGGTCATTCTGACTATTTAGATGACATATGTTCCTCTGACTGACTTCTCAGTGTTTGAATCAAGTCTGTCAGAGGAAAATGTGATCTCTCTGTGTGGACCCTATTCCCATGCTTGACAACATTTAATGTGTTTGTCCTCGCATCAGCCTTGTGGGTAATGTTAACTCCGGTGAGACACTAAGCGGCTCACCTGAGATAACCCAGGAAAAGTGTTACACTTGACTGTTCTTTTCTAGCTTTTTCTGCTCTGTGCCAGGTTCATTTTGATTCCCCAGGATAAAGCTGAGTAGATAGAAAAGGCTACTCAGGGTGCACTGAAAAAGTCAGAGGCATTCCCTGCTGACCTGTTTTATTACTCCTCTTTCTTTTAGGAGAGAGCAAGCTATGCCCTTTGTACAGACAGCATGTTTGGACTTGGCTTGGGAAGAATTTGAGTTGCCCCCTCTAACACACAGCACAGATTGCAAGGTGAGCATCTGAGACTGCAGACAGCTGTGTGAACATGGTGATTTTGATGCAAGCAAATGTTTGAGCGCTTTCACATGTTGGCATTATGTTGGAAATTAGATTCCAAGTACGAGTGACCTGAAAAACTGCTGTTGTGCAACAGGTTCATTATCCTCTGCGACTTCTTCAAGGGATTTGATTGATTGTAGATCTCTAGGACTTGGTGGTTACAGGTCTCCTGGACTTACAGCTAGTGTAGTGCATCACCTAGGAAAAATGCTGTTTTTTAAGATGAAGCTTCTTACAGAGGTCTCTTTCCTGGGCTTTGCAGATAAATACTGTCCAGCTTTGCTGTAAAAGTGGTGTGCTTACTCCTACCTTTGAACTGTCCTGGGATATTCAAACTGGAAATGAAATTTCAATTGCAGTTTCTTATTGGTAGATACTTCTTTTGAACATGCTTGAAAGTTTCATAAAATTATTTAAAGCTTCTCAGAAAGTTGCTAAAACAAAGCTTATTAATTCTAAATTACTTTAGGGCTTTTTTCTTCTCTTGATAATACACCCTTGAGGATGATGGTGCCTCACTATTACAATGCATCAAGCCAGGGGTAGTGCAGGTGTTAATTACATTTGTTAAAGTAATCATTAAATAGTTTGTACTTCACACAGAGACCACGACCTCCATGCAGTAAGTTAATTGAACTTAGTAGTAGGAAAATAGGAGAATAAATCTGGATTGCAGAAGTCACTGCCACAAATCTGTGAATAAAGTGGTTGGAAAATCCATGATCCTCTATTCACACGCCTTTGTTAGTCACTGTTCTACTTAATCTTGGTAAGGAGGGTTGGACTAGATGACCTTTAAAGGTCCCTTACAACCCAAACCATTTGATGATTCTATATGGGTATGGGCAAACCTCCTGCATCATCTAATACATCCCAGTTTATCAGTGCAGCATAATTCATCACTATTTCTACAGCTTCTCTGCAGCCTCGTCCTTGAACAGCGAAAAAGAAACCAGTCCCAAGGCAGCTCTTATGACAGTGCACTAATTTTTCCAGCTGTTGTGTGCTGCAGAAGTGGCTTTGCCCACTGAAACTCCATGAATCACATCTTTCCATCATAGTATGGAAAGAAATTACTCAAGTGCATTTATTACTTTTTTTGCAGTTTCCCCTTTAGGCTACATATTCATTCTTGAAAACCTTTGCACTCTTTAGCAGACCCTCAAAGCACACTCTGTGATGTCTCAGGTAGAAGCAATACCGGCGTCATTACTGGAGAAAGAGACATCCTTGCAAGGAAAGCCCATCTCTAGATGGGCTTGTAACACAGAATATGATGCAGTCCGTACAATGTTAATCTCACTAGCACACTGAGTGATGGCCTTTCAATTACCTCATTTCACACTCCTTTTTTTTGCAAAAAAAAATTTAATCTCTTTTCACATACTTTTTGGTGGTGTTGATGTCAGAAGAAAAAGGGATATTTTTACTGTCTACATGGTATGCGTCTAAAACACATACCGCTAACATTGTGTAACACGCCAGAAACCACACTTGGACCTTTTCAAAAGAGGAACTTTTCAAAAGAGACAGGATCTTGTAATGGCAACCTGAAGTCAACTGACGCCGGAAACATAACCGTTTCCAATTCTTTGTCTGTATGCCAAGTATGCAGCTTATCTGATTCATAGTATGACTGTCCACATTTAGTCCTAAACAGGCATCCTCTGTAGTTAAAAAAAATTAAACTTTTTGGCTTTTAAAAAGGAAGCAAAGTATAAAAGGGAGATATCTCACAAAAGGACTGGATTTCTCTGGGAACTGAGCAAACATTTTTCCAGAAGATTTCTACTGAGAACAGCAGTGCTATCAAGTAGCACTTTTATGTCTCTTATTCAGATAACACCTTTGTGCAGTGTTTGCTCCTTTTTCACTCTTACAGCAGAAGCTAGAGAATAATGTTTATCAACTGCATGTTAGTTTCTTGCTCTCTTGGTGTTACCTACCTGCAATAGCTTTTGCCATTTTTTATGTGTGCATATGAGTATTATTTGAATGAAGAAGTACAGTCATCAGTTGCATTTCTTATTGGAGAAGATGAGATAAGAAATGTGAGTACCATCTCCTTAATGCTAAGTTTATATAGTATTTTTTTTCTTTATCACTCTTCTTCCTCCATAGACCTAGAGGGAAAATGCTGTCTGTACAATACAATCAGATTGTGAATTACAGGCACAAAAAAATGGCTTGTAGGAAACATGCATTAAGTTCTTCACAGTGTCCCTGAGGCAGTGTTTTTACTGTCAGTAGGCACTGGTCAGACAGCAGGCAGGAACGTGCTTGGGATCATACTAAACGGTAACGTTTAATTCACTGTTCTATTAGGAATGGTCAAATCTCGCCTACTCCTAATAGAAATACATGGACTTCTGATATGGATGAACTTGGACTTGAGTGCAGGTTTGGGTCTGTATCTGGCAGGCAGTGCAGACATATCCAAAACAAGCCATGTTTATATAAAACTAAACAAACGTGGAATATGCAAAGCAGGCTTAAAGCAAAACAAGGAACCTTTCTCCAATGCAAAATTGACGTTTTGTATGATAATAGCAAGTCATTAGTTTCCTTTCACAGATAACAGTAATCTGCCCTGGAGCACAACTCTGCAGGAAAGAAAACCTCCTCTTTATAGGTTCTGCCTCATTATCCCTAGGCAACTTCTCTGCTGATAGCAACATACCGACTTGCCAGCGTGCTGGATTCAGAGACAGTAGATGGGTGGTGGCAGCTGTGTTATTTTGGGGAAGGAGGTGATCTCTGCTCAGGTGGGAGATACATTGACTCTTATCACAGGCTGTCTTCCACTAAACATATTTTTAAATCACAGTTTCTGTTTTTCAAATCAGTAAGCTTTGTTAAGCTAACAAGAAAAGTGCACATATCTGCAACAATTCAGTGGTGGATTAAACTCGTGTGTAACAGAAATCACTGACACACATTAAGAAAAAGCTTTCCCTTTTAAAGACAAACGAGTAACATCCATCTTAAAATCAGACAGAATCTGCCCTTCTCACCAATTCTTCTTACAAGTATTTCTCATTAGAAAATGATAAATTAGAAAAGGAAATGGGATTTGTTTTGACTTCTTTTCACTTTTTGCTGCACTTTAGGTGGGGCACATTTATGCTCTCCGGCTAGGCGAGTGCATGTCTGAACCTCAGCTCTGCCTAATGAGCTAGAGGTATAACCTACTCCTGGCACGCCATCTAGTTTCCTCTGTATTTATGACTAGAAATCGTAGAGTAAAGCCAGCCCTCTTGGGGGAGCTTGGTCTCCCCCTGATACTCAGTGTAAATCCCGAATCTCCCGAATTCCTGCTCCGGAAGAACAGAGGGGCAGTGCCTTGCAGCAAAGCTCCCTGCAGCCAGGCTGTGTTTGGACATCAGACACCAGCTGGTTGGGAGCTGAGGCCCTCAGGCACTGTGAAGGCACTTTTGAATAGTAGTTCCCTTTTTCATGTTTGGCTTTGAGACTGCAGAGAAACTCCTGGGACTATGGTGGCTGGTACAATTTTAAACATAGCTAAGAATCTGATAGCATTCCTCTGTTGCAATAAATAACTTGTACTTTTTTGTGCGTAGTCTCTGACCAGTTCTAGAGTCCTACTGTGTTTTGTTACCACATTGGACACTCACACATTTAGTTCCTTTATCGTTTCATTTTCAAGCCATCTTCCTTCAAAAATAGATGAGCAGCCTATGCTTGTTGTCCTTTTTTGTGAGCTCACTATTTCTTCTTTTAAATAGGACATATCTAAAAGTGAATATTCCAGTTGTTTGTAAATGTGCTAAAATTATCTATAAAGAGTGCAATATGGTTGCACTTCATATAGTGGCAATAATGTTTTGGTGTAAAAAGCTCAGAATGCAACAACACTTTATAGTGCATTATATAGAGCACTTATAATAGTTTTATGAAGGTAACAACATTCGCTCATTGCTGAGACAAGCTAGTTTTGAACTGCTGACCTGTAATAGAAAAGGAGAGGTGATCATTCTCTGGAGACACCTAAACAACTGTGTAGTTTTAAATTTATAAAATTTTCATTGATCCTCTTAAGAAGATACTGCATGTTTGATTGTTTTGGGAGATGTTGGGTTTTTTTGAGTGGAGGTGGCAGGAGTCACATGAGACTGCTTGTGCTAAATCAGATGTTTAGTGAAATGTCATAGTCGTCACATCAATGTTCCTAATAACTGATTTTTACTGATAGTATTGAACTACTGAAGTGTCAGTTTTCTCTGAGTTGCATTATATTGTTCTGCTGAGTGTTGCATAAAAAAATTAAAGCTGTGATACAGTGTACAAGACATTAAAAAAGAGCACTTTATTGTATGGGTGGTTTAAAGGAGTTTGTGGTCAAAACAGAGGGGGAAATGCTAGAATAACAAATGAGCTGTATGTTTTTATAGGGGTCCTTTATTCCTAGATTTGAATGCCGTTTCAATATTGATTACTTCCACAGTGAGCTCTAATAAACAGAACTGGCACTAAAGCTTACAGGGAATTTCAAAGAAAGATCAGAAGTACCATGGTCACAAAGAACTGGTACAACCATGAAGAAATGAAATAAACTTTGTTAAACAGACTGTTTTCAACAGAAGTTTGGAAAGGAGAAAGATTTTCAACTGTCACCAAACAGTGTGTATCAGACCCCTGCTTTTTCCTCAGTCAAGATAAATGGACATTGTAAGTATGCAGGTTTGCATTTAGGAATGTCTCATTTCCTCTTCATAGCAAGCTGCAAGATGAATATTGGTCATACGACTAGATCAAGAAGTGCAAATTTTTTAACATGGTGTGTGTAATTTTTTACTGTTATTTCTGATAATACTTAAATCAACTCCACTTTTCAAACTATTATTCATCTCTCTCATGCCTATTATAATAGTAGGTTGGATGGTGACAGTATTGGGGCTGTTTCAGACACTTAGAAATCTGTGAGGATACTGAATACTGAATGTTGGCAAAGAGTTCTTTTTGTTGCAATCAACACAAAATGAGGAGATGGCCTTAGAAACAATGCCTTGACTCTTCCTTGTGAACATTAAAGTGCATTATTTCAAACACTTCAATGCTACAGTTAATCCTGGCATATCTGCTTAAATGCTACTGAGGACATCACTGTAATCTGGTAATTACCCAAAGCAAAGCTTTAGTTATCTACTTGTAGTTGATCTAGTGATGGTGATAAATAAATTGTGAAAAATTTCAGCACAGGAGCTCTGAGAGTTTTCATTTTTTTAAAGAGGGGGGAAAAAATGCAAAAGTGTGGGTCAGGTCCTCAAATGTTGTTTGGCACAGCACCTTAAATATCTTTAAATGCTAAATGCTTCATGTTGTAGACAGCGTCTAGCAAAACCAGTAGGAAAGCTAGGGAAACCACTGCTGTACCTACCCAAACCTCCACGAATTCCATGTTTTCTGCATTTCCCTTCATGGTGAGAAAAGATGGGACTTGAGAAAGTTATACCTCAGAGTAAGACTCGTGTCCCTTTTTCCCTGTCTTTGCTTGCACTAAATTCTCTCTCCGTTTACAATCCAAATGTTGTTCTAGATTTTGTCTCAATTGTTTATTTTGTTGGAGTGAGGAATTCATGTACTCCTCCACATGAAAATCTGCTCACCTATCATTATGCTGAATTTAGAACGGCCTATTCAGTAGTACAGTCAGCAGTTTGCCTGTTTTTATGCTTGTAGTCTGTCATCATTTGTATCTTCTCAGGGCTCATGCTTCTCCCCTTCAACAAGGGATTGTCTTTTCTCTTCCCTATCCCTCAGGCTTGTCCTGACACTCTTCAGAGCTTTGTCCTTTTAACAGACTCCCTTCTGTCCCAGGTCCAAGAATGAAGACAATGCTTTTATTTTTGTACCTATTTGGCATTGTTTGTGAATTTTTTTCATTGTTTCAGTAGCTATGCTTGTACAGACATTTCAGAAAATATTGATTCTTTAAGGAAGAAGGCAAAGCAAATCTACCTTTGTCTCTCTAATAGAGTACTTAAAGTACATAACTAGATATTGCAAGCTTATTCTCAAGGCAAGAATTATTGATACCAGCATCCCAACTAAATTGCCCTTTCTACATTTATAGTTAGATGTAGAGATCTACCTGTCCTAGGGATTGACCCTGACCTAAATTGGTCCACGAATGAGAAATTGTGAAATGACATCCTCTCAACATTCAGAGCGGGATAAAATCCCCGTGTCGAGGCGGCACTGAGATGGGACTTGCTTTTTCACCATGGCGGTCTCCAGCCCCATCCCTCATTCCCCATCCCCTCTCCAGTAGCTCTTACATTTGTCTGAGTGTAATTAAAGATTAATTGGGCGAAAGAGACAGACTGAAAAGGAACATGAATCTGTGGCTGTGTGGTCAGAGCACTCACTGGGGAGTGACTGGAAATACTCTAAATCCCATTTATGTACTTTTTTCAGTAACTATTCTTGAAACAGCATTGGGAATCCAATTTTTCATTTAATTTCGTATTTCAAATTTTCCCTTCAGCGTGAAAGTCTCATCCAGTAGGTATCAAGTCATGTTTTTCCTGCGGTGAAAACATTTTTCAGCCCTGTGGTGGGAATCAAAAGAAGCCCTGGCAGCAGGGGAAGGTGCCGAGCCCCAGCCCTGAGGTGTTCCTGGCACTCTGAGCAACTCCAGCACCTCCGGCTGCAAATTTGAAAACGAGCATTTCCTCACAGGTCCGAAAGTAGAAGACAAATGAGGTATGAAGCCGTAGAGGCGGCGCCCTCCTCCTTCCCTGCCCGCATGAGGCCTGTCATGTCCTGCCCGGTACCTGTGTGTGCCAGGCCCAGAGGGCACCAGCAGGTCCTGCCTGGCCCCCCTGGCCCCCACCGCCTGCCCATGTCCCCATTTCCACCCGGACCAGGCTGCCAGTCCCGGCCTGGGCTGTGTTTTCGGTGTGCCTGTCTCAGGTCCTGCCCGTAGGGCGGAGGTTAGGCCCCTGCTGCAGCTTGTCTGCAGTATGGCTCCTCTTGCTCCTGGTGGGGCTGCCTGGAGGGCCCCGGGGCTGCCGATGGCCGCTGTGACCTGATGTCTGCCCCTTTCAGGTTATGTCTTTATTTCTCATCCTGAGGAGGTTGCCAGCCCGGGCACAGGGGTATTTCTGTGGTGGAGCCCATGAAGACGCAGCGGTGCGAGAGGCCAGTGAGGGGGCACCAAGGCAGGCAGCGCGAGCAGGCGACGGTGCCATTTGTGTGCTAGGCCCTGCTCCAATCATTACATGAGCGTTTCATCTAATGACAGTTTAATTAATAACAGACCTTGGAGCAAAGACCAGGAAAAGGCCCTTGTGAAGTTAAGTCCCTTTCATGTTACTGCCAGCCCCTGAAACCCAGTTACTGAAACAGGGACTGTCAGCAGCAGTGTGGCGGCCTCGCCGGCCGGCGGGGTGAGACGGGCTGGTGAGGACATCCCCCTGGGCGAGGGGACGCCCGGCAGAGAGGACTTCGAACAGCGGCTCTTTCTCCTGCTTACGGGAGCGTCCTACCTGCTGATCGTTAACTCTGGCTGCTGGGACTCGCTGCGGGGCTGTCCCCAGGCTGTCGTGTACGGCGCTAGTGTTGGGGCACTGGCTCTCCTCGGGAAGGGAGCTGGTTCTTAGCAGTGCTAAAAAAAAACCACCCCGAAACACAGGGGCACATACACGGCTTATGTTGAGGTCTGGCTGGAGAAGCTGAGCAACTCAGTCCCGTCAAAACGTAACAGACCTAGGCCTTTTGAGGGACCCCTGTCAAAGGCACAGGCCATGGCACCCCATGGCATTTGGGAGCCTCCAAGGCAAGGTGCCAGCTATACGCTGTTTTCAAGCTGAGTAGGTAATTCTTCTCTAAACGCCTACATGAGGGACCTCTCTCTTCCCTGGACCTATCCCAGGTTCATACTAGCTGTCGTTTGATTGTTACATACCTCCTAAGGGTTACATTTTCCCTAAAGGACTCACATAATAATCTATTTAAAAAAAGTAATCTTTCATTGCCTCAAGACAGGCAAACTCTTTTGTTATTGTCAGCGTGAATCTCCTCAAACCTGAAGCACTTTTACATAGTTCAGTCTTTAAATGTCCTCTTTTGTTCTCATTCAGGAAAGTCTAGGTTTGGTAACAGTCCAGGATTTTAGTATTTCATTTTATGTAAAGAAAAACAGTCCAAGGAGAAATACGGTAGGTTTTAGTCCTTTAATTATGATTTTGTTTTCTGAAATAGAGCAGTGAATTCCTGCTAACAACACATAACTGAATGATGTAAAATCATCTTCCCAGTAATTTTAATATTTTAGCAATTCTTGAAGTAAAAATGCACCTCTATGTACAATTTTGCTCACCCACTACTTTTAAGCCTCAGTAAGAACTGCTCATGTTGTACAATAGTCAGCATTTTGCCTATATTTTTATGCATGCAATTTGTCATCAGTTTGTGCCTCTTTAGGGCTTGGCAATGGTTTCTTAAATAGTCTCTTCTAGTTGCAGCGTTCCCTTCAAAAATTACTTTTGCGACCTGAGGCTCCTTGGTAAAAAGCAGAAGAAAGTATAGTGGCAGAAGTATTATAAACTAAAGCAGATGGCATTTCAGTTTCAGAAAATATAATGAAGCTTGCACAATCTTTATTGTCCCAGTGCATTTCTTGCACTGTGCTGAAAATCAACCAGACTTTTCCGGAAGGAAGGATTTTCTTTTAATTTAAGAAGGTATCAGTAAAATAACATACAAATAAATAGAATCATTCCAAACTGGGAAAACTAGGAGAGGTAAATAAATTATCTAATATAAGGACTTTGGCTGGCTGATACCTTTGAATATGTCTAGTTCTTTCTGATGAACACGTTTAAAACTCCCATGTAACTCGGAGACTGTAAGTAATTCCAAGTACTGAAACATTAAGATACCAAGAAGAGTTGAACTGACTCATCTACACCCTCCCAATCACTTCCTTTGGGAACCGTTAATAACATGATTAAATCAGTTTTGACCAATACATCATAGTCATTTGAGGATAGATTTCTCCACCATGGAAGGTGAAATAAACTTTGTTGTGGCGAAAACTTAAATGCCTTTTCAGATCAAAGGGTAATTTGAGTGTTTTTTTTAATGATCTCTAGCATAGTTTCAAGACTGTTCTATTTCACCAGATAAAACTGCTTATAGTTCACTTCGGAGAAGGAATAAAGTATGTGCTACCGTGACAGAGTAAATAACTCTGGTAAACTAATTATTTACCATAATCAGCGGTATTTTTAGGGATGAACAGAATGGTATTAGATCTGAGATTCCAATTTCTGGAACAGGCATAAGAGAACATTAATACATCTACAGAGGCAAAATTAGTGTCTTTAATGTGAAACAATAAACAAGCAAGACGTCCCTTGCTTGTTTTTAAATTTTATGCTCGTTTTAGGCTCTGAACTGTCTTATCCCTTGCAGTCTTTCCTCTCCCATTTTTTCTGTCAACACATTCTTGGATTAGAACTCTTTGACATAATATACATTTAAAACCTATTTGTTTTTTATTCATTTTTTAAGATTGCATTACTAAATTTTATGCAACATATACTGTCAACCTTATATAAAATACGGAAACAGTTGCCAGTGATAAATCTTGCGTGTGCTTCAAAATTGGATAAAGCATTTATATCTGATTTTAGGGTGCCCTACAGCATTATTAAGTGGAACAGTTATTACAACCCAGTACAGCACAGTCTGTATATATGGATGGCTGTTTATTAACCACAAGATGATAGTTTAACACAAACCTCTCCCACTTGGTTTTGCTTAAACTACAAGTGGTCATGTTTCTTCAAATACCCAGGAGTGACTTTTCTCTTCCTCAAAACAGAAAATAACACTGTGCAGTAATGATCTAATTCAGAAAGAGGAAATCTCTCATCCATATGAGAAAGTAGTATTTAGAAGATACGTACGTGAATTTGAAGCTATATTGGGGGGGGGAGTTATCGCAGGTGCTTACTTATATTGAGATATTTAACCATATTATTTTTTAAAAGATAATATACTTTACCAATAAAATGCTATCAAATAAGTTCTAAGATTAAACTAGAACATCAAGGTTAAACTATGACACCAACAAAAGAAAGTCGTGCTCCATCTAGTCCTCCACACAGTGTCTGTAGGAGACTTTGCTTCCTTAACGTTAAAGCACTGACTTTGACTGTAGCCAAAAAGGGTATTTGTAGCTTCCTTCTGCAACTATTCCTACAATGTAGGTTTCACCAGCCTGGAAATTGTGCAATAACATTGTCCATGCCTTTGTTTTAGTGCATATTTTAGCTGTATGAACTTCATGCCTTTTGAAGAAAACGAGTCATTGCTTTTTGTTTGCCCCCCTTCCCGATACTAAAGGAAATCTCTTTGCACAATAGAGTTTAAGTCTTTTGTACAACTGCTTGCAGAGCTCGCAGCCTGGCAGATAACAGGAAGAGGAACAGTGAAGAGTGTAAGAAACTGAAGGTAGTTGCAGGCAGAAACAAGCAGGTAGTCATGGGGACACCTCCAGCCCACAGCAGAGGAGGAAGCTCTGGTTAACTCATGACACTTGCAACTAGTCAGACAGGGGAAATGGGTTTCAGAGCATATGCCTGCATTTAGTGGGACAGACGGCTTGTCTCCAGCTATTGAGACAGCAGCTGAGGCCCTGTACAGGTGCTTCATCTCTACAATTAGCTATCCCCCAGCTCTGGGTGTTCTAATAATTTTTGCCATGTGCACCTGTAGCAGTGATCAGCACACTGATGAGGAGCCAAGGGGAATGTTTCTTGGAAGAAATTATCTAGAACTCAGCTTCTGCTATAAAAGTGCAGTGGCTTAGGAAAAAAAAAAAAAAGTATGATGGGAGGCAACTTTTAAATTCAAACTAAACCATCCACTTCTGTTGTCCACTTGCCTTATGTACCTAGCACATTTCCTTTCATGTTCACCTGTTGTGTTTAACTCCTCCACATTTCCCAAAGCCCTCAACCCCACCCACCTCCCAGAAGACCCCAAACAAAACAAAACTTCACTGATCAACTTGATGAGCGGTCCTAAACCTCAGAGAATCTGTACAGGCAAAAGGCAATTTTTAGCATTCAAAAATATTGGATATACAAGGCCTCAGATGTCTAACTGAATCGTTCTCATTATATACAGTTGTAGGGCTGTGGTACAGTTGCACAGTTGCTTGCACAGTTTCTTTCACACTCAGATGTCTATTATTTGTGATGATCTCAGAGACAATTATATATGAAGGTGGGATTTAGCAAATCCTATCACTTCAAATCCTTTTTACATTTCGTAGTATGAAGCTATGAAGCATAAACTTACTCCTTTTCTCCCAGTTATTTCTGGATGTATATCAGAAAGTAAATGCACAGAATATTTAAAGAAAGCTGCAAAAGGCCACACAAAATGCTTTATTCCTTGAACTCAACGGGAAAAGTTTGATTCCAATACACTGTTTTTACCAGTACAAAATATTTCAGGATAATCTGGGTAAATGGCTAAAAACTAAAGCTGAATACCACAACAGACAAAGAATGAATGCAAGTATACAGGTCTCCACACTCATTTCTTCCTGAAGAATTAGAAATGCTACATTACTTTCTTAAAATGTAATACAGCCATAGGACAATACATAATTTTAAAATGTGAAAGAATTTAATGGGCCATGTGCTAATAAAGGAAATAAGTTTCTGAACTTGTGATCAAATGCTTGTATGGAGCCTTTTTTTCCCGCAATATTTTTTCGAATTATATTCCTCACAAGTGGTGTTTAAAATAATTTATTGGATAGTATCACCACTCCTCCCTGGGTAAGAGGACAGAAGTGAGGGACGGCCTCAACAACAATTGCTTCTATGGATCATGCAGTGGGGAAGCTCACCTCATCAAAAATGCTGGTGTCTGTTTAGGTAGAATGATGACATTTGTTATTGCAGGCTGCGAGAAGGCAGTTGCTTGACTTGCGGCTCTGTGCCTTCATAAACTGAGTCCCACACATCTGTTCCCAGACTTTCTGGAAAATGGTTTTAAGACTGCAGTTTACATTATCGTGGTGAGCATTCCCTCCTGGTTAGTTTGTGCCCTTACCCACTTGGCAGCCTCCCCCCCTCCAGATCTGAGCTATCCTTCTCACCTCGTCTGTGGTCTAGAAGTAACCGAGACACTTGTTACCATGTTATTTGGCCTCCTGTTTTCCAAAACTGCACGTTGCGATGAGTTCTTGTGTCCTTCTCGCATCAAGTGTTTTGTGCAGTACAGCTCAACTGCATTTTTTAGGACCCCCTGATATGAAGTGACATATTCTGTACTTTAGTAGAGGGTTTATGTTTTAGACTATAAGATTTATGTTCTTGCCTGTGCAAGGGATAAGTAAAATATTTGACTATAATCGGGGTATGTGAGGTCAGATGTGGACTTGGGAAACTTCTCAGAATAGCTACAACCTATCAATGGGGTTTGCTGTGGTCCTGTCCCCTCTCTTGAACCAGCATGTCACTTAACGTATAGCTTTATAATAAGCTACTTCAAGAGCTGATCTTGGTGAAAATTGCTTTTTATATATACCTGATTTTTGCTTTCATTCCAGCTCACTGTGGGTTTCCACAAGCTCCAATGCTGGTGTAGCAAAGGGACTTTAAACACACAGACAAAGGCAGAAGGTAAGTGGACTGTGGAAGCTTGAACTTAATCTGTGAAATTTTGTCATCGTTTTGAGGGAGGAAGGGGGGGTGGGGGTAAGGAAGGAACTACCTTGTACAGTATGTTGCAGTGGCTGTTGTTTACATTCACATATAAATTCATACTCAAAGTTTAGCCTGGGTTGGTTTTTTTTTTTTCTATCCCTTTACCCTCTTTTGTGTTTGTTTCCCTGCTTGTTTGTATGCTCAAAAATCTTCTATTTTACAGCCATTTTAGTTGATCATATTTTGACCATTTGACAAACATGGCCCTAGAGAACACTAATGAGAATGTCAGTCAAATATTTGTCTGAGAGTTAAGGATTTCCAAACTCCAGAGGTGTTAAAACTATACCTCATTTTCCTGGACATTCCTCTTACTTATTCCTTCTTCTTTCTTAGGAGAGTATCAGAGTGATATATGAACAATTGCTCTTTTTATCAAGTAACAAAAATGCCTTCTAAGGGAGATCTTGAATTATTTATTCTGGTTAATTGTATGGATAGATTTTTTTCCCCCCAACAGAGCATAATCTTCTCCTTCATTAAGTAATGTGGCTAGTGCATTCACTCCAGATATGGGAAAGTTGAACTGAGTTCCTTCTTCTTCAGGAGACAGATCTTACGCTTCTAAACAGAGTGCCATAAATACCCAGCTCTCAGACGAATGCTCTTGCTCTGCGCTTGTAAAGCTGTTTCTCTTTGTCTAAACCAAAAAGTACATTGAGCAAGGGCCTAGAAACCTCCTGAGTGACTGTTCAAACAAAGGAGCTGAAGGTTCATTACTTTTCTGTTCCGATCAAGGCAGGAACAAAACCAAACCTGGCTTCTGCCAAGTATTCTAGCTAGGAGCTGGGGGAATTTTCTAGAGTGGGGTGCTCTTGTTGAAGCTATTTGACCTTCTATAAAATGCTTCAGTTAGTGTCGGGAGGCCAAGATGTGAGGCATTGAGATGAGGTCTCCTCAGGCCTTGTACGCTACAGAATAAAAGGATGTTTCTTCATAATGCAGTTTTATGACTTCTTGTTTTTCCTCAAGTGAGTGTCCCAAAATGAAACTTCTTGTTTCAGGTTGAAAAGAACAATTTTCTGTTAAATAGGCCAGAACTACTCTATCTTCTATTTCAATCACAAAAAGAGATGACAAAAATAAGTTTATCATCTTGATACAAACTGAATATGATTTTCCTTTTTCTTTGATTCAGCAGCAGAAGTCCCAGTTGAAAGGACCTTAGAATGCTGAAGACCTTTGCGTGCCGTTGTTATGAATGTATTTATCACGTCATTATTTAAACATCTTTATGTGAACAGCTATCAAGTACTGTATTACTTGAAAACTGTTCACTCTAATATTTTTAATCATTTATAATACTTTATCTATGATATACATTGCACTTACGTTACATAATATTGTGTCCTTCTTGACCATGTAAACAGACAAAAACAATTTTCTGGCTCAAATGTAAATACTAATACTGGTATCAGAATTATCATGGCTGCATATTGACATCATCCAAAAAAAACAATCCTGCTGAATATTTTTTAAAACAAGCAAGTATAAGGGGTGGGACTATAGCCAAATTTTAAGGGATTTGTAAATGTCTCCGTGGATAATTTTTCCTACTATTTACCCAGCTCTGCTCTTGTGGCTGAGTTTACTGAAATGCATAAATCAGTGCTGAGTATTTTAGGAGTCTATCCAGCTGTATTTCTCTCTTAGCATTCTCTTGTCAGTATGAAATATTGTGCCAAGAGCGATATCTGTGTAGTTTACAGAATTTAGATAATTATGTAGGAAGATGAAAAATTAATTTAATAAGAAAATAAAAATAGGGTTTATAGTATAGAACTGCCTGTAGCTGCACAAAAAATCACCAAGACACAAGAACTAAGATAAATCTCCTTATGTAACATTTTATCACTGTTTTGCACACCAAGACCTCACAGAGCATCTCTATAAAACTGAAATAGTTTAAAGACAATGATGGACATATTAGTAATTGATTTTGAGGAATGGCAAATATATAAAGAAAAGTGTGTTGAAACATTATCAACTGATTGTTTTACAGGAAATTTCTTTTCACCCTTGAAATATTTTGAAAGATTTATGTGTTAGCCTCATGGTTTTCACCGTTTTGAAAGAAAAAAAGGAAAGCATAAAATGTAAAATGCTATATAAAAATACAAAATAACTGACATTTACATCTAGAAATTGGTAATAATGACCTAGTTTCAATTGTGGCTGTTTTTCTGTACTACTCCCACAGAGCAAGACTAGTTGTATAATTGAATTAGCCTGTTTACACAAGTATATACTTTATGTTGTGAATGTTAGAAGAAATTGGTCTCATACTATACAAGCTTTAGTATAAACACACTGTAAGCCTTGTAAAACAACCTTATCAGTCACGAGACAGCTCATCTACATTTTATAATATATTTGATTAGAGTTTATGGGTGTTAGATGGGACAAAATAAATACAAAGTTCAACCAAAACAGATGGGGCTCCAACAGGATTTATAAAATGGGTTACTTCACTGCTGGCAGCCTAGTCTCATTTCAGAGAAAAATCAAAGCAGAATTGAGGAAGAAGAGGAAAGAGAAAAAGGTCACATAGAAGATCTGAAAAACATGCCTAATCCAGAAACTTTTTTTTGCACAATTTTCCTCATCGATTTTGTGGTTTTGAAGTAATATGGCACCCCTCTGGGCTAAGGTAAAGGAATTGCCTACAAGAGGATATCTTTATTTTACTTTTAGGATATGACCTTGGTCTTACTGCACGTTTTATGTATCAGAAAAGGAACTGAGAAGGTAGATAGCACTGTGAATGATGAAACCCGTACACCATATAGGCATTGCTTCATTAACGGGCATACCCCAACCTCCTTCTTCACAAAGGCATTTATGAATCTTATCAACAATGACAGTGAATTATTTTGGTATCCTTTTCAAGAATATATTGCATTTAAAGAGACTAGCTTTTAATATTAATTTAAATAATATTATTAGAGATATATAGAAATAATATTACTGGAATAGGCAAAGCTTCACTAGGCTTACAGAAAATGCCACTTTTTTTTAAACGCTGCACACAAACTTTTGGGTTTTAAAAATCAAAGTATGGATGTGGCACAACTAAGATCTGTGTTAAAAAACTAATTAATCATGTCATTTTAATTCATAACTTCTCTTGTTCACATCAGTGGGACTACTCATACTGAAAGCTTAGATGTGATTTGCAAAAGCAACGTCTTCATTATTAACTGTTAATACCCATGGACCTTTTTTTTAATAAGAAGAAAGAATACTGACATGATCTCCTTTAAAAAAAAAATCAAGTGAAGTACTTAAATATTTCTTTTCTCCCAAGTAAAAGCAATCTTACTCCTTTTCTCCCAGTTATTTCCAAACTTTTTTATTAACTCCTCTACCTTTTTCCTCCCCTTCCTCCCTTCCCTTCCCCCCGCCACATTGTAGATTTACCTCAGATCTTTTTTGTTGTAAATATTGTACCCTTTCTTTTGCATTTGATATGTATGTCCTTGAGGGGTGTCAGATTTTTTTTCCTTGCCACTGCTTCTGTGTCACCCATTTCCTATCTTGTAGACAGCCAGTGGTCTCACCACTGGACATCTGAAGTTGGTCATCTACTGAAAAGTCTCCTGAACTTAGTACACAGTTTTAAAAGGAAAGACATCTACTTGATATATGGTAAGCCTGATTTTGTGCAAAGTGCAGCAAATACATGAAAGGGAGTGGAATTGTTTCTCCAAATACGTCAGTGTTTTTGATTTATAACTCCACAGACTTTTTCCCTAAGATTTTTTTAATCGTTCCAGTCTGTTTGGGACATAGCAGAGACTGCACATTTTTACTAGTTTAGATTATGGTGTTATTTAGCTTAACGGTGACTTCTGCATCCTGGATACTGTTGGCTCATGTTGTACTTCAGGGTTAAGATAACAGTGAAACCAGGGAATGGGTTGACTTGTAGTAATCATGAACATGGCTTGCAAACAAATTATCTGGATAACTACCAAAATATATGGTCAATGGGATGAACACTGGACACGTTTGGCTGTGTTTCCTAGCAGCTGAAGAAAGAAGCAAAAACCCACACAATGTACTCCCTTGTATGAGTTTAATGTTAAATACAATGTCAGACCTATTATTTATAAAGAAAAAAAACTACTCTAGCTCCTGCCAGGTTCCACAACTGTTTTACCAGATGAAAAACAACCATAAAAGATAGCCTACAAACAGGTAAAAAGTCAAAACTCTTTTCTTAGCCATAGAGGCACTGGACAGAAGACTGTGGGAAAGTGACTAAGGAAGACACCCGCATGGAGTCTGAAAGTTAGGCTGTTACATGCAAGCTTGGGATGCTTTTGGTAAGAGTTAGATGAGACAGTTGCATATGCTCATTAATTATTGTAAATGTCACTTTCTTTTATGTTTAGTTCCTCAAGATTAAGGAGTGCCTTGGTTTAAGAAGACTGACTGAACATCGCATTAACCCCCGGTTCCAGTCTTCTGAAGGGAACAAATGCAGGCACCCAAATCTAATTACATCTGTGAGGTTAAACACAGTCGGTTGTGCAGCAATAGCTGAGCAAACACTAAATGAGTTTGCTTGGGTACAGGAAGCAGTGTAGTTGCAGCAGCATGAAACTCTGCATGTACTAATTTTCCCTCTTTTTCAGCCTCTCATTTAGAGTTTGGTCAGAGATCAAAACAGTACCCCACAGCTTGCAGCATAAATGAGACGTGGTCTACTGATGGAGTTAGTCCTCAGTTTCTAAGGGCTAATCTTGTAAGGCGCTGAGTGATTCCCACCCTACCAATTTGAGCTAAACTGAGAGTACATGACAATTCCTTTTAATTTGGGGTTCCAAATTCTTAGTTAAGATCAGGCACAGGTTGGCTGCAATGGAGCTTGTTATAGCAGAAAAGCATCGGTACCTGATAACAGATGGTGACATGGTGAATCATATTTAGTGTTGCAGAAAATGGACTAAATGGAGTATTTTTAGCAAGGTAAGTATTTTACAGTTTGAGTACTTTCTGGCATGAGTATTTGCAATCAAGAAATTGCAATCTGGATATAGGCAACAGAGGAGTTTTGTTTTAAGGCTTTTTAACCATGTATTTGCTCAGCAATTGAGAAATTTGCCAGGCAGTAAGTTCAGCTGCGGTAAATGACACCAGTAATACTATGGATTTTAGAAATAGTCTGTGTACCCTTGAGCCATTCACTAAACATTATCGTCTGGGACTAAATGTGAATTGGGAGCAGCAGTGCTTACGTGTCCACTGCCCGTAAATGCAGCTATTCCATGAGCATAGCTAAGCCATCCAGGTTCCCTGTGCAGTGAATGGGAGCAGTAAAGCTCCTGGGAAGGGGATTTAGAATAGTTGTAAAGGGAAGGAATGGAGCTGAAATTCTACCTCTCGGCCTGGGCTCAGGTGCTTATCTGCGCCCCTGAGATAGGCGCCTCAGACCGATTGGGAAGCCAATTGTTATGCTCAGGCAGGATGGTGTGTACCTTCAGCACTGATCACTGCTTGACCTTAGGGTGTAACTCTGATAAGAGACAGTAGCGGAGACAGTAGGCATGAACTTAATGTCAGCCAATGAGTATACACTCACAGCTCGCCACATCTAGAGAAATATTCTAGCTACTGGGCTTCAGAGTAATCGAGATGGAGGCCCCATCCTGAGCCTTGCCAGCGTGCAGCCAGAAATGTCCACAATTCATGGAAATAACGAGGATGCTGGCAACAGGCAACTCACTTCAGGACCTGGCAGGAAACATAGGGTTCCCCTTCTGGATTTGTTTGTGACTGACATCAGGAAGTCATGCACAAAAGGTTTAGAAATATTCCTGCTTGCCTCTCCTATAAAACTCCCATTCCTGTAGAGAAATCTCCATTTTAGCCCTCTTCCTCGAGCTGATCATGAAGTGAGCTGCCAAGAGTGAGGTGGAAGAGGTGAACTGAAGGGATGGGATAAACAGAAGTAAGAGTTGAAAAGAGGGAATAATGAGATGCACTAGGAAAAAAAAAAGTCTTAATGGTGTAAGAGTTAGTGTGGAAAGGAAAAAGGAATAGGAGAAATGGGGCTAATGGGCAGAAACTGAAAGATGAGATGACAAGGACATTAGTGAAGGACGCAAAACAAGAACAAGTTAAAACCATCATTAGAAAGTACACTGCTAAGAGTTAACAATAAATTGTGATGTCATTTGGGACTCTGATTGCATGACTTATTGAACATTGCTAGGAGCGTTTATCATGCCAGCAGCCATAGGCTTAGCTGTTGTGGGCCTCAGTGACATCTGTAAGGATGAGTACTTGGGCTTTGATGAAAGTTAGAGGTCACTGGCATAGCAATCCACATATTTGTGTGTAGCACCTGTACATCCTTTTGTTTTGTTTGTGGTGACTATTCCTGCTGTTTAACATTTAGTTTTAAAAAAGAAAAAAAAAATACAATTGCTTTGAAAAAATTAAGCCTTGGTCCTTTGGAACGTCACTTCAGTGCTTTTATTTCTTTTCGCCACCACTGCTATCCAAAACCCAAACCAAAACAAAAAGGCAAATAAAATATGTAATGTTAAAATATGTTAGCTGAAGGTTTTATCCCCCCCTAAGCTAGATGAGACAGTTTAAAATAATTTTTAAAAACTTCTTCAGGATTGGACGGGTGATGGTTTAAGCTATTGTTTCATATTGTAATCTAAGTCATTACTTCAGACTTTATCACGCAAAAATATTGAAACTTTTTATTAAGAATTAAGCAGTATTTTAAGTCATGTTATTAATTCGATTTTAACTGTCATTCTTTTATAAAAAGCAAAGGCTTTTTATCAAGGGATCAGTACTAATCCACTCCAAAAATCAGTTAAGATGCTTTACTCAAGGAAATTCACTCTTAAATCATGATGGGTCCACCATGCTAGTGTGTTTTTAATCCAAGTCATCACAGACTTACAGTGATGACCCAAAGAAGCCAATCTATTTATAACTTCACCATGATTTGAGTGGCTTTGTATTCTCATATGGACTGTTCTGGCCAAGGCTTGTGGCTACATAGAGTGTCAATGACTACTTGGATGTACAACTGAGAGCAATGGTGTAAGGGACAGGTGATCTGCTATCTGTCTAAAACTGGAATAGCCTTAAAGGAAATGAATTACAAACACAGAGTATTTACTTGAATATTATATCAAAATATTAGATTGTAACTGCTATTAATAGATTTCTAGTGAAAATTATACTAAAGCTTAAAGCTAAACATTTTCTTGTGCTTTGTGTCACTTCTCCGTTGGTGGGAACAGCTAGGTGTTGCTCCTCCATCCCTCAAGACTTAGTGCCTATGTTTTCAGACTTTAATGCCACAGTGTCACTTAGAAATGACTGTGTCATTTTGAGGAAGCTTACTGGAAGGGTAGTATTGTGTTTTCTGCTGTAAGAGTGGAATGGTATTGATCCTTTAAATGTTCCATCTCCCAGAGCTCACTGTCTACAGACATCAGTGAGCTTTGCTGTACTGGTGACTGGCAAATAGTCCTTGAAATTGGAGAAAAAGCAGAGGTTTAGTTTGTGTTGTACTAGAGTTTTGTCTGTAGCATATAAAAGTGGAGACAGGTTTTTGTTATTGTTTTGAGGGTTGATGGCAATTTTGTGTTTTGGGGGGTTTGGGATTCTTTTCGTTATCTCTGCCCTTTTGAATGCTCTCCTATGTTAGAAATATTGCACAATGCCGTATCATGTTGCCCTGAGTTCTGTATATTCCCTACAATGGCAAATCTGCATATTTTTATTTTTCTTAAGACTTCTAATATTTCTTTATATGTAACAGGAACATGTTTAGAAAAATATATAAAGAAGATACTTTGGGACAGAACAGGGTGTCCTGATGCTTACTGAAACATTTCTAACAGGTGGAAAGGGTTTTTTTTTCCGGTATAAAATGAAAAACATCTGCTTAGTCTAAAGGAGGCAGAACCCATCTACAAGCAGAAGTTGGCTGACCTGTGCATTTCCTCAATAACTTTCTCAGTCACTGGTCACGCATTATTGCAACACATTCACTGTGTTGTTTCTCTCTCTCTTTAGATAATTCTTCCCATTACACTTCAAGCCAATCTTCTCACATAAATTTTATAATCATGTAGCTCCACGGATTTCAATTTCTTTTTACCTTATTTACACCTACGTAAATGTTTTCAGGTTCTCAGGAATACAAACATAAAAGTTACTTGTATTTCTATTTTACTTAATTGGGGTAATCAGTTCAGTACAATTTAACTGAGCTGAGATGAACCCTAGACAAAACCAGACGTGACATGAACCGAGTTTCAAGACTGAAAAAGCAATTGGAAAGACATACATTGAATTCCCTTGAGCCAAGACCATTACTTCCAAGACCAACTGTCTTATCGTTCGTGAAATTACTTGTAAAGCTCTTCAGAAAGTTTCTTCAAGAGGGTGGTACAACATCTGTCACTATAGAGTTTACAGCATGCATACTGTTGCAATAACACTTAGGGTACCTGGATGTCAGGAGCTTGTCAATCTTTAAAAATTTAGGGATCAACTCTAAAGATTCACTTTGATTTTCTAACACTTCCATTTTCAGTATTTTAATCAATAGGATGACCTCAATATGTAACCTAGCTCTTCCACGTGGAAATCAGCTCCTCCTGCTGTAACAGTACTAGAGTCACTAGGTAAATCAAGGGCCAAATTGGCTAAGAATCTAGCAATTTAAGAAGCCCTTACAATAGATAACAATAAGTGGAATAAATAACCGACCATATTTCCAGACTTGTTCAACTCCGCCGATGCTGTGAAACCAGATACCAACCACATTAGCTTTCTTGAAGACAGTGGTCTTTCTTTGTGGATGACTTTTCAGTTCACTGTCACCAAGCCTACGAAAATAGTCTAAGGCTTAAAAAGGCAGTGAAGAATTGTGTTAATTGACATGACACTGAGAACCCTGTGGTCAGAATAAGCTGTGAGCTGAATCATCAGCATGAATATCCTGTAACTATCTAACAACTTTATATTCCTCCTTCCCAATCCACATGGGAAGGATAACAGAGACCTTTTTCTACAAGGTTCAGGACCAAACCCCCACCAGAATAAATCAATTTCTGATTACATCTTCTAACTATGATTACAGGGAAGGCAGCAAACATGGCTCCTGATGTCCTAGCTTGAATAGCTAGAAAAAAAACTCCAGAAAAGCGTCACTCGTTGACCAAACTGGCAGAACTTGACAAAATGACAGTGTCTTGCCATATTGCACCGTATTTCTGACTACAGTGACAAGTTCTGTACCCTGCCTTGGAAAAGTCTTGCTGTGGTAGAAGAAAATTTAGTGAATAGCACTGAAAAGCCATCTGGAAACCTCCCTTTAAAGAGAAATTATTTTCTTAGAGGCAGAGAGTCCTATCACGTGATTGATTTTTGTTCTCTTTAAACACTACCTGCTTTTCCTTGTAATTTCCCTTCTGTTCCTTCCTTCAGACACAAAATCTTATCAAGATAGGAATAAATATGGAATCTTTTTATCCTCACTTATTTTAGCGACTTCCACTTAAGAACAAATAAGAAAATAACGATTGTGTTTGTCCCCTGTGTTTGAATTCAACAATACATGATTAATACAGACTTGCCTAATGAAAAAGCACTAAAACGCCTGAGCTCAATAATGAATAATCCATGGGCGCTGTTTACAGCTGGCTGAATATGTAAAAACTGAATTTTGTGAGCATCCTTCCCATTTTTTTAATCAAATCCGTTTCTACTACATTCACACCCGTTTTTATTCATTTTTCACGTTGCGCTTCGATGGCAAATACTTGGGTTTTGCAGAGTTGCCCGTTCCTTCCGAGTTACATGACGGCTGTTACTTGGTATTGCAGTAGCGCCCGAAACCTCCCGCCGGGAGCAGCGCCGGCTGCACCGACAGACCGAGCCCGACGCCCTGGGCTGGGAGGCGGCTTTGCCGGAGACCGAGGGAAGCGGAGCGCGGTTAAAACCCACCGCGGTCAGAGCGGGACCGTCAACACGTTAATTCCCTTCTTATTGTTCCCGCGGGCGCGCATCCCCGCCGGCCGGGCGGCGGCGGCGGCAGGCAGGGGACGGCACCCTGGTAAGGGTGAGCTGCCCGGGGTTCCTCCTGCCCGGGGAAGGGCCCGGAGCAGCAGCTCTGCCCGCGCCGCCGCTTCCCGGCGCCCGCCCGCGGTGTCGGGCAGGAGCGCAGCCTCCGCGGGGGCGGAAGGGCGCGGACGCCGGCGGAAGGGAGGGAGGGAGGGAGAGCCGGCCGTGCCCGGGGGTGGCTGCCGGGGGAGGGCGCCGCGGGACGGCGATCCCCCCCCCCCCCCTTCGCCTCCCCCCGGGACAAAGGGCGAGCGGGCCCCGCTGCCCCGGCCCGGCCCGGCCGCGAAGCGCCGCTCTCCCCGGTGTCCCACCGCCGCCGGCCTTGCGCAGCGCGCTTCTCCCCCGGTGCCGGCGCGGGAGCCGCCCCGCCGCCCCGATCGCTTGCCATTTGCATTTCTGCGCCGCTCGGGAGGAGGAGGAGAAGGAGGAGGAAGCCTATGCCCGCGGCCGGGGCGGGGGATGGGGTGGGGAGGAGGAGGAGGAGGCGGCGAGGGCCGGCGGCAGGGCCGGTGCCATCGAGCCCGCCGCCTCCCGGGCCGCCCGCACGGCTCTGTGCATCCGCCTCTTCCTTCCCCCGCGCCGCCTCCGCCGGGGGAGCCGGCGGGGGCCGTACGTGCCGGGCCGGGAGCGAGGGGAGGGTCTGCGGATCGGCGTCGCTGCAGCAGCGCCGGCCCCGCCGCGCCGCCAGGGACCGGGTGCGGGCGCCGCCGCCACCGCCACCGGCTCCGCGCTGCTGCTGCTGCCGCCGCTGCTGCTGCGCGGCGATCGCCGCTGCTGGCGGGAGGGGCAGGGATGTGAGCGGCGGGTCGGCTTGGCCCCCCCCCCCTCCCTTTTTTTTTTTCCTTTTTTTTTTTTCCTTTCCTCTCTCCTCCAAAAAAAAAAAAAAAAGAAAAAAAAAAAAAAAAGACCAAACCAGCCAACCCCAAAAAACCCAGAGGGCCTGGGGGGGGGGGGGGGGGGGGGGGATCCCGTGTCGCCGCCGCCGCCACCACCCTCCGCTGGATCCGTTGTGAGGAGATTGCCATTCGCCGGCAGCGGCGGCACATCTGGGCGGGCACATCTGGGCATGCAACATCGGCTCCCGCCGCCTTCCTCCTCCGTCCTCCAGCCGGCCGAGCGGATCCCTCCGGGCCGCCGGGGAGGCTCCTGCTCGCCAGCCCCAGGGTCCATCTTTCGGACTGAAAATTAAAAAACTGGCAGCGCGGGGGGGTGGGGGCGGGGTGGAAATAAAGGCTGCTTTTTTTTTTCCCCTGGGATTTATTTCATGGGGATGTGTTCAAGACAAGAGAGGATTCAGAAGGATATTGACGTTGTGATCCAAAAGTGCAAGGCGGAGAAGGACTGCCTGTTTGCAGGTGAGTTTCCCTCCCGGGCGCCAGGTTGGCGGCGCGGAGGCTGCTGTCGCCGCCGCCGCCGCCGCCGCCCCGGACCCCGCTGCCGCCGCGGCGCGGCTGCCCGGGCTGTGCCCGTGCCCTTCGCCGCCGTTCCCGGGACCGGGGGCCGCCGCCGACCCGGCGTGTGCCTGCCCTCAGCCCCCCTCCTCCTTCTGCTCTCCTTCCGAGGGCATGTGAGGGCAGATGAGACCAGGCGCCGGCCGGGAAAAGGCGGCGGGGGGGGGGAGGGTGCGGGGGGGGGAGAAGGGGGACATCCCGAGTCGGGGACCGTGGCGGTGGCCACACGCAAAACCGGGCGGGTGCGTGTGAGTGTGTGCCTGTGCGTGCACCCCCGCTGCCTGGCGCGGCCCCGGGGCTTTTTCGCTCCTGCGGGGGCTGCGCGGTTGTCGGTGCCGTCCTCCTCCGTGCGTGCTTCTATCGCCCGGCCGGGGCGGGGGGCACGGGGGGGGGTGTGAGTGTGTGTGTGTGTGTGAGTGTGTGTGTGAGTGTGTGTGTGCCGGGGGCACGGCCAGCGGTAAACGTCCCCCCTTTCCTTGCAAACACCACCCCCCCCCCCCCCCCCCCTTCCCCCTCCCGCGGGGTTTCGCGGGTTCGGCGGCGGCGGCGGTGCGGTGCCGGCCGCGATGAGCCGCCGCAGGAGCCCCGGTTGTGGCTGCCTGTTGCCGTTCCTGACAATGGAAATCCCTGCCGTTGCCATAGCACCGGGCACTTGTTGCGAGGGGCTGGTGGGGGGTGGGGTGGGGTTGGGGGTGGGGGGGGGGAGATGCTGCATTTCCTCTGATTCACCCCGACCCCCCCCCGCCCCCGCCTTCACCCACCCCCGTGCCGGCAGCTGTAAAACCTCGGTCTGTAAAACCTCGGCCCTTTCAGCCAAAATGAAGACAAGTTGTAATAATGCAGCTCTTTGTCTTTCAGATTTCAGGTACTCAGACTCCACCTTTACCTTCACCTATATTGGAGGCTCCAAAAGGTACTCTTTTTTTTTTTTTTTTTTTTTTTTTTTTTCTTTACAGTAACGAGTGCCTTGGTGTCGTGCTGGCAGCGGGGTGCAGTGGTTCAATGCCGTGGCAGGCTTCTTTTGTTTCCTTTCCTTTCGCAAGGAGGATCAGTAAATCATCTGCCTTCGTGCAAACGTAAACCCAGGAGGAAGTGTCGAGGGAGGTGATCAGAAAGGTGATCCTGCTCGTCAGAGGCTCATCCCTCTGAGTGCTGCTCTGTGGAGCTTCGCTGTTTTCTCTCTCTCTTTTTTTTTTTTTTTTTTTATTTATGTGGGTATGTAGAATTTCTGCTGTATGTAAACTTAACAGAAACACAGCAGAGACTTCAACATGATACAAAGTTAATTCATGTTAAAAAACTGGGAAAAGTTACCATTTCAATAACCAGTAGGCCAAGTTTCACATCAGCACCTTATTCTCTTGTGTGAGAGCCATATTTAGTCCTATGACAGATGCAAGACTGTCTGCAATTGACCAAATCAAATTCCTGAGACATTAAGTGAAATGTCAGTATAGCTTATAAGGCTAAAAAATGTTTTTATTGAATGGTAGTTTAAATATTATTTCTAAGTGGTTCCGAGGTTTTGGTTATAAACTGGATTGTGCATATACACATTTTTTAATTATATTTCAGCGTTTGTTGTGTTTGTCTGTTTTCAGAAGAAAATATATGTAAAAGCTTGAGCACACATCCATTTCGTTTCCCTGACTTAGTTACCTTTTTACTTAATAAGGTGTTAACAGTATATGCTACATCGTTCTCTTATCTTCTAGCTGAATTTTATTAGACTTGGCAAGAAGTCTAGATTTGATTTTTTTTGTTTGTTTTATTTTTTTTTCTCAGTTCATCTGGTATCTTCGGCAATTGTTTTTCTTTCCCGGGCTATGTCAGGTTGAAGTACTGTGTTGATTGCAAGTGAACCTTTCAGTGCAGGCAGCACCCCCGCAGCCATCCGTTACCCCCTGTGCGAGCTTTGGGGCCTGGCTGCAGGACTGGGCTCCCAGACGGTCCCCAGGCTGTGAGATTGCTCCAAAAAAATACTTTCCCACCTCACTACCTTGCCTCTTCCTACTAAAGGAAAAGACAACTTTGGCCATTTTCAGTGGAGTAGACTCTTTCACCCAGTAGCTGAGAATCAATGTATTTTTAGGTTGCTTGTACTATGCTTTTTCATTTAGGGTTTTAGTATGTAAAAACATATAGAGTGGTCCTGTTTTAAAGGACAATTTTGAAAGGCTTGATACAGTAAAAATTATCTAACAAATGTTATTTATCATGTAATTAAAATTATTGAATTTGAAAGTTACTTTGCACTGCTTTCTAAACCAAATATTGCAGCAAGAAACCAGGAAGTGAAACCTGTGTATTGTTTCCATTTTCCAAGCTGAATAAAGCGAAAAGCCTGAGGGCACAACTGATGGGAAACAAACTGGTTTATAAGTGTTGGAACAAAACGTTGTCACTTACACAAGGGGAGATGGAAGAGGGCCTTATGTCCCGCAGCCTTGAATTTTAACTGGGGTCAGCATTTGCTTAGGAAACTGTTGACTGGAGACCAGTCTCAGGACCTTGATAATTCAAACTGAATTGAGAAACAAACGTTGTGCTTACAGAAATCGGTGAAAGTGGGTTGTTACGTAGAGCATACTCAAATTTCACTTTCCTTTTCACATTTTAAGGACATTTAAAAAGTATCCTCCGAGATAAGCGTTTCATGGTCTCTGCATGCTTGTACTGTGATTTAGAAAGGTGTTTTACAGTATTCTCAGTGAACAGTGGTGTACTGAGTGGCAGGTTTATGGTAGTAAGCTCTCGTGTGAAGCACAGAAAATGAAAACCTGAAGCCTTGACTGTTGAGAGCCAAACTTCATCAAAGATGAGTTAGTGGTTTCTTCTCGGAGAAGGTGCTGGCTGAGCAGCAGCTATACTGCACTGTGTGCAGCATTCGGGCAAGTCTCCAGGACAGGGTCAACAGCAGTGACTTGTGCGTGGTACCAGTTTAGGAGAGCACGAGGCTATCTAAGGATCTTTTTCTTGCATTTGGCTGTCATTTTTTTCTTACTGCCAACGATGCAGCTGTGGACTGACTGGGAGGTGACTCCATTTTCTGACTATTGCCCTCAGGAATTGTCCCTAAATTTAAAATCCTCTGTCAACTCACGATCATAGACTTGACTATCAGCTGCTGGCCTTGTCCAGTCACTTCAGATATTCAGCCTGATGACTTTGTTTTTAGAACTGACAGGGACACAAGCTTTTGAGTAATGGGCAAAGGGGTTGGTGTTCACTGGATGGATGTTCAAACCAAGAAACAGATTTAAATGAGTAAGAGTAGAAATGGTGTGTAAGGAAGATTACAGTACTGTAGCACTCATTAGCCATGCTTGGAACTAAGACTTTTTCATGCTTTGTTTCCTTTAGTTGTTCCTTTAGGTCAGTGTGTATTATGGCCTTGTTTTAGCCATAGTGGTTGGATACAAGAGCAGAAACCCTTGAAAGAAGGGAGTGAGTTTTCTGTTTGAGAAGGAGGATTTTTCGTCTTACCCTTGTATAAAGGCAGGTGACAATACTAGCAAGTTAAACATCACTGGGGGTTTTCCTCTGCATACGGTAGTTGCCTCTAGTGCCCATTAAGTCCATTTATCAGTAGTCTTGATTTATAAACTCAGAGCCGGATTCTCAGTAAATCAGTGTAAGTCCATGGAAGTCAGCGTACCAGTATGATTTCAGTTATGATGAGGACCTAAGGTTTATTTGTGTTTGTTCTTCAAACTGTTAAGTTTATCTGTGTGAGATTTTTCTTCTTGGGGCCAGCTTCTCTGACTTTATCTGATTTTTCCCTGTTGCTTGGATTGATAGCACAGACTCTTCCTACATTAGTACTATTCAAGTATTGAGGTTGTACATAACCCTGCTGCAGATCAATCCAAATAGATAGGCCTGATCAGGAGCACATTCATCATCGCTTCAGTGGAGTTAACTTGTATTCCCACAGTAAAGTGCTGAACCAGACCCTGAGGGCATGACTTAGCTTTTGTTCAAGTACAGACGTTCCAGGGAAACCAACTGAAAACTATTATTTTTTTATTCTTTATATAGACCCGTTCCAACATTCGACCTTTAGGTGATATTAAGCTATTATATTGTGTAAATAATCTGTGTGGAAACGATGACTGGATGGGCATAAATATGCCTCAAGGAGATTCTGCATTTGCATGATTTTTCTTGAAAAGTTAGAAGGGAAGAATCTCTGTAAGTACAAACATATTTGTATTGTGTGAATTATCGTAAATAATCTTTTACCTATGTAGTTCAATTAAACCTTCTGGATTGTATTTCACTGTACTTTTTTTTTTTTTTTTTAAAAAATGCACCGTGTTCACCCTTCCAAATAATTAGAGTTTTTTGTCACTGCAGAGATGCTTCCTGGTTTGGGAAGGTTGTAATTAGCAATTTATTAGTGAAAGCACATCTTTGTGCATAATGTGGGTACTAAATATGGGGCAGATTGTTTATCAGTTTAATAATTTTTAATTTCATTGTCAGAAAGCACTAAGTAGGGTGATAAGATTTCTTATAAAGTGAGGTGTTCATTCGGGTGCTGTGACTGTGCAAGATTCAGTCTTCAACTACATCTTGCAGAATATCAGAAATGGCTGGATTTTTTATGCTTTCTACTGCAGGATCTGAAAAGGACATTAAAATGTGAACACGTAGAGTTCTCTGTTTTAAAAAAAAAAATCTCTTGTTTCATTTTTCCTATTTTCTGCCCCTGTATAAAACATTGCTCCTCCAGAAACTGTACAGACTGAACAGAACTGCTGATCTCTCATCTTTCAAATAAAAATGCGTGATGCCCTGAAGTTGTTTTCACTTGATGTGTCATTTGACATGCTTTACATAGAAGCAGTGCTTGGTTGTCCTGAAAAAAAAAAAAAGATGTTTCCTTTTTTTAGTGTTTTTCTCACCCCCCTTTTTTTCTTCTGAGGCTAAATAAGGACATCATATCAGGCCTGAAATAAGTATCGCTTCATTCAGATATGTACTTAACTCTCATTGGCAGCAAGGGACGATGACAGTAATGCTGTGCATGAGAACAGATCTAATACTGCAGCATGTTGTAAAGAAACTATATAAGACCTGTAAGAACTGAACACACAGATTAATTTTGTCAGCAAAATTCCCATCTCCTATTTGCACAGTGGACTCTTGTGTTCTGCTTTTCGTACTTTAGCACAATGATTGTAACAGTGGTGGTTCTGAAGAAGCACGGAAAGTTGAATTTTGGTCTGAAGTAATTGTTTATTTTTGCTTGAAGTAATGACAAATTGTTAACTTAGGCTGTTTTGATTTTGAATATTTGGCTTTTTATTTTCTATTCCAGAGGTTACACATAGTGCTTATATTGTAGTATCAGAAATTCTCATGTAAACTGATGAATTAATTCCCACCTCACTGTAGCAGTGAAATATTTCACAGCTGGGGAGCTATGCCTCTGAAAGAGTAACTAAATTGCTTGTGGCTTTCTATAGCTAGAGACGAAAACCACTGTCTGAAGTCCTAGCACATTATGTCCACCAGGTGTTTGAACCACTTCATGATAAATAGATAACCTTTTTCCCCCTTTAGTGGTATGCCCAATTGCTACTTACATGACTTTAATAAAACTGCCTAGATGAGAGATTCCATTTGGTGAATAATTTTGAAATTCTGGTGTCACTCCCATAACACTGAAAGTCTTCAGTACAAAATAAGCTGTGAAGAAAAATGGTTTGGGGCTAAATGCGGAGTGTTTTATCTTAAAATTTATGTTCAATTTATGTATACTGTAACAAAAAGAGGAGGGAGAGATCTGAAACACATTTTTCAAACTGAAACAAAATTGTGTCCATCAGAAAATATCAAAATGGAATACTTTTCTGAACATTTTCATTTTTTTCTTTCCTTTCCAAAAGGATGTAGTTTAAGACCAGCCTTTTTTGAATAGGTGAGTTTTAACCTAGCTCCTCTGTTGGGTTCATTGCATGGCAGTGTGTTTACTGGCTATGCAGTGTTTGGGAAGAGAAGGTTGGACTGTTCCTTTTGGAAGCAGTGGTGGCTTACATAAGATGAAAAGTGTCCATGAAAGTATGACTTAAGAAGATGATTTTTATGGAATCCATTGCTCTGAATGGTTTTAGTTTAGCTGGAATCGGTTTTATATAGGGCTTAGGAAGGGCTGGTACAAGTGCAGTTCATCTTCTGTTGCTGATGGCTGTGCTTACTTTGTATTCAGGTTATTAAATATGTAACTACATTCCTAAAGTATACCTCTACTACAGTAAGAGAGGGGTGAAAACCAGATACACAGCTTGTACTTAGCTGTCTGTTTATTGCTATTTCAAAGTACCCGGAGGATTGTACATTGTCTTTCAATTTTAACTTTCCTATCAAATACGGCATAACATTTTTGCTGGGACTGCACCATTTCCTGGGAGAGAAATCAGTGATATGAGACAGGAATCTAGTTTAGGTATAACATGGCAAGCATTGTGATTTTCATATCTTCATTAAAGATTCTGTAGATGAAGTGAAGTTGAATACAGCCCGGGTACTTTTAAAAAACAGTTTTGTGTCAGGTATTAATTAAGTTTCAGTTTTAAAATCTCTCTTTAAGACAAGCATTTTCCATTCTAGGAATTCCTGCTAACATAGCTATTCTGACTTCATACTACCGTCTAGTATTGGCAGCGTGTAGTACATACACGAAACCTACCCATACATTCCTATAGATAGTTTTTTCATAGATACTACAAGAAATACAGTAGGTGTGATTTAATAAATGATTCATCCTAAAAAGAGACCTAGTAGAACACTATCGTAAAAAAGTAAGTGTAAAAAAGTGCAATGTTGAGGGTTTATGAAAAGCAAAATCAGCACCATTCTACTCACGGTCTTACTGAGCTCACGGGTTTTTGATGGTCTTGTGTCTAACAGAGCCTTGCTGTTAGAAAATCAGCGCTGTCTGAAATTAACCCAGTCCCCATCATTGCATCTTGTAAAAATCACGTACTTCAGGGAGAGCATGGTCTTGTGGAGATCTCTTACTGGTCTGATGAAGTGAGTGGCTGTCCTCTTTCAGCTGCAAACTGTACTGATACTAAGAACAATACATTCAAATTGTGAACATCTACCTTTCCATGAGAAAAACGTTTTTAGGTGCTTAAATGAATGGCCTAGTTTTCAGAAGTGCCAAACTCCCACACTGCGTAGTGGTCTCAGTATTACTGTGCGTTGCTTAGCACTTTTAAAAAGCATCACAATCTTTATGCAGGTGTTTTTTGTCGTACAAATGTATGCGCTGTTGTTCGAATGGTTCACCAACACAGAGTTGGGAAGAGTGCTTGAATATCTTTAACGAAAATGTTTTCAGTAACTTCTTCTTTCTCTGCTTTCATCACATATTTCAACATATTAAGAACCTAAAAATAGACCTGTAGGCTGTCATTGTTAAAGTGTTAATGTGATAAGACAAATAAATTTGAAAGCAGATTTCACTCTGACAAAATTAATATAGCTCACTTTTCTCTGTGTTGGGACTAATGCCATTTCTGGCTTTTCCTGTTAGTCTCTAATAATTTCCCATATTTTTCATTGCTCATAAATAAAGAGCTGAAGATACCTGTTGGCATATTTTTTCCATGGAATACTTAGTTTGCAGAGTATGAATTCTCATTTGAGTCGGAGTCTAATCACTCAAAGTCAAAATACCTACTTTAATAAGCTTCAGCACCTAGAGGGAAAGTAAATTTTAAACTGCTGGGAGAGTTCACTTTAGTTACAATTAAAACTAAGAAAGGGATGAAATGTGAGCAAATCTAGAAAAACTCCAATGTATAATTCTGCCTTGGCATTAAATAAATCCCACTTAAGAGGACAGCTCTTAAGAATTAACGCCCTACTCGCTACAGGAGGGTGAAGATTTTTATAAACGTTCCATTGAACTGGCCTCATCTGAGGAAAAGCAGCTCCTGTTAGCAGGGTACAGTTGACTCATAAAGATAAGCCTACTGTCCTGTGCAGCGGTGGCTCGAAAATCTCACTGAAAGAAGAGGGACTAAACAAGGTACAGAAATACCATCTCCTTCCCCTGACAGCCTTCTGCATGCTCACACAAGATTGTATCCAGCCTATTTCTATGGGAGGAAGAGCAGGAAAGAGCCTTGCCTAAGGACCGGGAACAATTGTTGCTTTTATGAGTCAGACTTCTCCTGGGAGGACCCATTATCTCCAAGGAGGTTTATGTCAGACACTGTGTTCCCCTACTGCACGGGCTAAGTGCCATCATATGTGCTTTTGGCGCTCTGTAGTCCCGTGGGAGTAAGTCGTGGTTCTGCATGTGCTCACGTAAGGTAACAGGCAGAAAACAGTCTTTGGTAAGGGCTGGAGGGTGAGCATCATTACATAGCTTGCTCAAAGGCAGAGGACCTGCCTGAGCCCTGTAGAAGGCTTTGGCTTCTCCTGGCTGTTGTAGAAGACCGTGGCGCATCCTAGTAGTTGGGATTGAGCTGAATCGCTTCTTCTGAGGGAGACTTCTGTAGCGCTCAGCAGGCGCCTGTCTGGAGGAAAGAATTGAGGGTGAAGAGGAAACTCAAAGAAAGCAGCAAACCCTCAGGAGGTCTCCTTCCAGCCTCGAGGCACTGATCGGAAATAAAAGGGGCAACAGCACGTCTCCTATGTAATGAAATGCACTGTTTGCCAAAGGAGAGTGCAAAAAATGGTGATATACCATTTGAAGAGAGAAGTTTGTAATTAAAAAATAATTTTTTTTCAAACTGTGTAGCATTCTGCATTTCATCTTGTATATTACCGTTTGCCATCTTGGAATCTTGTAGCTTTAAATGAACGGTCCATTTTATGTTTATAGATAAGAATTTTTCATATTCTGAGAGCCAAGCTAGAAGGCAGGATAACTTTGCACCGTTCAACTGTCATGCCTCTACTCAATAAGGTGTTTGTGACAGATAGCATTTGCCCTCAAGCAGAAAAAATAGCCTATGGGTTAGACATGGTATTCCAGGTCATTAGCTTTTCTGCAAGTGGTAGAATATTTTATCTTTTTTTTTTGTGGTATTGCTCATTCTTGCTTATTCTTTTTCATTAGTGTTGGAAACTTCATCTTTGATGGGGAGTTCTCACCCCGTAATAATCATACGTACAGCAAATTATGAAAATAATTAGGATGCTCTTCTTCAGATTGGGACCCTGGGGTTGATAAAGGTGTTAAAACTGGGAAGCACTTAATTGTCATAAAAGTACTTGCTGATACTCAGCTGCTTGATCTCAGTTACAGCTGTATGAATCCAGAGTAATTCCACTGATGTGATGCGGCTCACTTGGGTCCACAGGGATACTGCTGAATTTTTTATTTGGCCCTTATTACGCATAGTGAATGGCAATCCAGGTGATTTTTTTCACCTGCGGGGAGGAGGGGGAGTTATGAAGACCAGAGTTCTGTTCTCTGCCATCTTTGCAGATGTATTGTCATTTTGGAGTACTTTCTTGCAAGGTGGGAGAACTGCAATTTATCCAGGGAAAAAAGCTTGCTGTCATGCATTCTTACTGAGTCGCTGGCGTTGCAGAGGGCACGGACAGAAGGCCAGTTGTCAAAACCATGCTTTTCTTCCCTGGTCTTTTTAGCCTCAGCATCTGAGAACCTTGTTGTCACAGAGTCCTCTTTTAAGAACGTAATTTGCTAGGCCACATGAAAACCTCTTTACCTGTCACTCACTCAGAATTGGTATTAAATCTTAAGCTGAGTCTGAAAATGGTTCCAGAGCTTTTTGTAGATACAACCATTAGTAGAAATAGAAATGGTGATTTTTTCCCGAGGGCTATTCTGTGAAAACACCTAACAGGAATATGTTGACTTTGTCCAGATTAAAACTGCGTGAAATCTGGTCATTTCAGTATATATTTGTGCAAAACAGTGGAAACGTTTGGAGAAAAAAAAAAAAAGAAAGAGTTTTACAGTATTTCAGACCGAAAAAATGTAGCCTTCAAGTATTTCAGAACAAGAGGAAATGGCTTCAAGTTGTGCCAAGGGAGATTGAGATGGAATATTAGGAAGAATTTCTTTACTGAAAGGTTCCTCAGGCATTGGAACGTGTTACCCAGGGCAGTGGTGGAGTCCCCATCCCTGGAGGTATTTAAGGGTCATGTAGATCTGGTGCTTAGGGCCATGGTTTAGTGGTGGGCTTGTCAGTGTTAGGTTAATGATTGCACTAGATGATCTTACAGGTCTTTCACAATCTAGGAGATTCTGTGATTCTGTGATTCTATTAAAAACTTCTGGAAACATATATTTGGCTAATGCCTTATTATGGCAGTTATGGACTCTATCAACAGCCTTCCCTTATAGATAGGAAAGTATATAAATTAAGGTAGTCTACTGCTTTAATACAGTTCTATGAATATTACATGAAATCTTTTGTGCATGGTTGTCGCTCTAATGGAGTTACAGCTGAAAACAGCTTATTAATTCTTTTCTTTTAATTTAGAGAATTATTTTGCTATAAAGACTTCTAATCATCCTATAGAACAAGGCTTGTTAGGCTTGGCATAAAATTTCAGTACTAGGATTTTGTAGGCTTATATGTTGAAGAAGGACTCATGTTTTGTCAGTGGATGACAAGAAGAGTGAAATTGGAGATGTTTAGTTGGGGATGGGAGGAATGTAACCTCTGCAAGAATCTCCCTGGGCACATACTACTTTTGTTAACTCAGGCCAACAGAAGTTTTATATGAGTTTAGTATTAGTCTCTAGCGTACAAAGTAGAGAGTCACAGTAATCAGCCCACCAAAGATGCAGGCTCTCTTGCCTTTAGCAGACCTATGTGCACATATGTCTCCCCCCGCCAAATATCTGCATAACACAAGAGCAGCATGCTTTGCCTTTGCCATGCAGTCCTGCTTTCTACATGTTCCCTAGGCCAGATTTAGCTGTTGATGGAATTTTTACATCAAACTTTAGTGGTGGTTAAATCTGTTTTGCCTTTGTTGCTGAAGTAAAATTGCACGGGATGAGCAGCCACCAGTTTAGTTCTTCTTGTTAAGGTATTTTGCTCAGTAATCTAAGGACATTTACAATTCCGTGTTTTGGCTGTTACATTTTATTTGTCTGTTTTGGTATTATTTAAAATGACAAGTTATGAGGAGTTCTGGTATTTATTTGGTTTCAGCTATATAGAGTGAATTAAAAGAAATGCATTCTCCCTGTGAACCACACTATGGGGAGTAGATGAGTGGAGGGAGACTTCAGACTCTTTCTGTACCTGAATTTATGTTTTACTGATAAGCTTTTATTTGTTCTAGATTGCCCCTCTTGTGATGAATAATTGCTTACTATACTGTTTCTGTGTTTAAACATCAATAACTAGATATTAAAAAATACTACTTCATAAAAGTGTATGCCTTTATTTTAAGGCATGAAGAAACACATTCATCCTGTAGTTCAGCTAAAACCTGACCTTTGCCAAGGACGACAAACACACAGAGATACGGAGTGTAAATACCTTTTACATCTAGCACTGTCTGGCTTCAAGGCAGGCATGGATGCGTGGAAGATGCTGGCCTCCCAGTGTGCTAATAGGGATTAGGCATTTGCTGTCCATGAAGAGAACAGGAGTGGCAGTTACATGAGTCAGGATAAAAATGACAAAAGCTATTGATTTCGCTCATGGAGGACATAAACCAATCGTCATTTAGGGTCAAGAAAAGTTTTTACCCTGGTTATAAAGTCCTTCCTCATTTTCCCCGTTCGTAAGGCATCATCAGCCAACAGCACAGTGGGTCAAGTCTTTGACTGAAAGGCCCTGTGAAAGGTGGCATATCTTGTCTGGCATGGCAATTTCTAAAGCATGTTTCCAGCATATTTCCGTGTAGGTAACAGTTGCAGAACTTGTGACAAAAGTGCTGAGCAAATCATCATCAATTACTGGTATTAATGAGCATTTCACCCTTACTCTGACTGCTTACAGTGTACTCCCCTCTGTATTTTGTCCCAGGTTATTTATCTGTTGTACTTTATGTGATGTAACATTATTACCATATTCTCAGCTAATTTAAATTGACAAATTGCCATGGAATTCAGTAAAGTCGTGCCAACTGACAGCACCAAGGACCTGTCTATAATTATATTCATCTTGTTAAGGAAGTTTAAATAGAGCAAAGCTAAATATAAATGCAGTATGCTATCTTCATTGACTTTTAGTGGAAGAGTTTAATATATGCATGATTAGTTACATACCAAAGTGAAATTACACATTATTTGTGTTTGCATTTTAAGTTACGGGTAAAGAAGTCTCATGGAACCTGATAAAGTGAGATATAAATTATGTTATTTGGGGATGGCTCGTATTGAAGTGGGGAGAACGACACCAAAATGGGGCAGAGATGCCTGAAGTGATAGAGACTTGAGAAGTTTTCCCACATAGCTAACAGGTGCTCTCAGCAGTGTGCCACCCAAGTCTCAGGTTTGCATGTGCTGCAACCCCATGAGCAAAGGCACTAGCCAAGACACTGCAGTGGTCTCTTTTTCCATTGGTAGTGCTAGGGTGAGCTTGACAGAGTACTTGCCTGTGTGTGTGCAACACAGATGTTCCCACAGGATCCCTCTGGCACAAGGAAGGTCTTGTCCCACAGAAGATACCACCTCTGCACTCCCCCTTGAGAGAACACGATGACTTAAATCTGCAGAAGTTGAAGAAGGTTTCACACCAACCCTGATCATACCATTTCCATTTTGGCCATGCTAGTGGAGAGCATAGACTCGTTACAGTTGCCTTTCCATTCCTTCCCAGCTTATCATTTTCCACCCTTCTTTCTTCTGGCCTGTTGTTCTCCACAGGTGCTCTGCATACTGATTAATTCTGACAAAAAAGGGTATCTGTTGTGTTCGTATTGTTGAAGCAGACAGACATGAAATAGTTGGTATTAAACCACTGTACTATGCAAGTTAACAACGTGGAGCAGCTATAGATCACTTACCTCAGTTCTCTTCAGATTATACGTATATCCTGAAATGCTTATTTCAGTTCTTAGGAAGTTTCACCAGACTATCAACGGGCGCTCAGACTGTTAATCAGAGTGATCACATGTCCATTGCTGTTCGTTATTCTGTTTTTGGTGTCTAATATGTGGGTGGCTAGAAAAAAAATCAGTACTGAAATAATTGCAGCTGCGGCCTGAGTTGTTTGCTGATTTAGGTTTAAAAATCTTTTTTACCTGGGATGTTTTTGAGATTTCTGTTGTACCTAAATAAGACTGAACAGAGATGTTTAGAAATAGTATGTATTTCACATCTTTCACTGTAGATGCTGCACAGGTGTAAGAACGCATTTGAGCATGAACCGAGAGAAGTTGTATGGTCTTATGCATTATAGAAAATATTTTAAATAGAACTGCAAAGCCATTAAAAAAATAACTGTTGCTTTATACGGTTTGCCATTCTTCATGTTACAGGTTACTTATTCTTTAAAAAACACTCTTTAGGGACCTTTGGGAGTCTCTCTCCAGTAACTATCTTTTCATTCTGTTCCCCCAAATATAGGAAACCTTCTGCTATTTCCGTCAGTAACAATGCACATTTCATTAGGTGCATAGTGCTGTTAATTGCTACTCTGCTCTTCCCAGGGTGTTCAGTACTTGCTTTGGGGATCATTACAACGTTCTTTTCATGTATTTGTCCAGTAATACAACTGGTTGAGGGTGACTTTTTGCCCTCTGTGATACTGTCTGAGGTTCTCCTTTGTTGACTTCGGCTTTGATTTATAATGATATAAGTGACAGATGAAAGACTCACCCTGTTGCAAACCTGCTGGTGGAGTTTCACTCGTGTGAGCGGGACTCCTTGGGTATATTTGCGGCTTTTTTTCAGGGTCAGGCTTGAAAACCAGGTATGCCTGTTGTGCAGATCACCCGCCCTGTAGGCACAGGATGGGTGAAGTGTGCCCTCAGCACACAGGACCCGTACAGCTAAGAAAATCTGGTGGGGTGGTGTGCCAGTAGGTACACCCAGAGGAACAGGCCATGGGCTGTGCCCTGCACAACCGTGTAGATGGAGGGACGGTGAAATTCTTGTGCATATACCGTCCCTGAAGGCTGCTCATCCGCACCTTAGTGGGTGTAGCACTGGCATCTGCCCCAAGTGACCATCTTTGATCGGAGATGTTTCAGAGCAGGACGGAGAGCTTCTCCAGGCTGCTGCGGGGCAGAGCCTGGCAGCCTGTCCTGGGAGCGTGCGCTTCCGAATGACTGCTCTCCTCCCGTGTCAGGACGAGTGTGACTCATGGCAGGCTGGCAGGTAGCACAGCTCCACAGGACTGTTCAGCAGGAGTCAGGTAAAATAAATAATAACTACTTCAATGAAATAATACGTGGGGGTGGAGGAACCCTTTCATTGCCAGCAAAGAGCTTATTAGGCAAATGGAAGGAATTCTGTGAGTTCAGTATCTGTGAAATTTGGATAAAAAGAGTTGAAGATGGATCACCGACCTTTCTCATGGCCTCTGTTTCCCAGAGGGCTCGGGGTCCTTCGGCTTCAGCATGAAATATTTTCTCCTGGAGGGGAGCTAAGCTGAGAATACCTCTTTTCCAGTGCTAATTTCATATAGCAATATCTAGCATGCACAACGCTGCAGCACATGCAGCCGCTCCAGACCATAGCCAGTGCGTGCGTGCATGTTGGTTTTAGACAAGTGGTGTCAGCTTTGTTTTCGGCACTCTGTCCTTTCTTCTTCCTCAGAGGTTTTATAGCTCTGAACACTTCTGAGCTCTCCATAATAAGAGAGCTTCATTTTTCTCTGATTCAAATCTGTGTGCGTTTTTTTAAATGTGCATGCAAATGGGTTTTACCCTTCAGTTTCCTGGTAAGTTGCCACAATGGCCAGGAGGGTGGCAAAGGTTCTGCACCATTGCTTGGGGGAGCACTAATGTGTGACCGAACGTGGCAGAGCCTCGGCTCCGGAAGAGGTTCGGTGTTTCCTTTTTGGTGCTGCTGCTGTTGCATGAAGGACTTCAGAAGAGAAATCTGGGGGGGAGTAGTAAAAAGAAAGAGCATGGGTCGGCATCCAGCTCTGAGTTGCATTAGTGCGAAGTGGAAGTCTGGCATCTTTGTTAAAGAGGTTGTGTGTTAAACAGTGAAGACAGAAGAAGAAGGTGTTATTTGTTGCCATCTACTTTCACTTCAATTAAAATACTTTTTAAAAGACAATATGCACAATGTAAATACCTGTTTTCTTATTATCTGTTTACCTCTGTATTTTCTCTCAGAGTTGTTTATCATTTATTTTTAATGATAATGAATAATTCTGGCAGCAGGTTGAAGCTGGGCGTGTTACATATTATGGTAGTGTCATTTCATCGGGAGATACAATGCCAGGTTTTGTTTCATTTTGTTGTGAAGGGCTGAGGATGACCAATACCACGCCTTATTCTAATACTTCTAAATAAAATTTTAGAAAAACTAATTTATGCATCTGACTGACATGCATTCAAGGCTTAGGTAGGTAAAGCAGTCGAACTGTTCTGCCCGTAGTATTTTGAAGATCCTTGTCGGATGCTGCCCATGACTCTGCAGTGGCAGTACATTGATTGGGACATTAGCTGCTACGAGTGAGAATCCTTTACAGTGTCTAACGATTGCAATATGCTTATGATTAACTAGGTAATGTACTGAAAAATCCTTGAATTGTGAGGTGAAGGCTGAGTGAGCTGGGGTGATGTTGGGACTTTCCTCCATAGATTGTTTCTATTTTGAAGTCAATCGGTCAGAACTGCTGAGGTTTTTATTGATGTACTTGGTAAGTTTCAGGAGTTTATTGCATAAACATTTTCATTTTGCTACCGATCATTTTTTTGACTGAAATGAAATCCATAAAAAGTTTCTACATTTCACCTATTCCTCTCCACCTCTTGACTATGTAAACTGATGAGATGACATAAGCCTAACTAAAGAAAAAGAGCAGTTTAATTTCCTTTATATGGCCATATTTTTCCTTTATCATTCCATTTATTTCAGTTAGACATTATTGGAGTAATTGAGGCAAATATTTAACGTCTGGACAAATGTCATTTTAAATTAATTCCATTTATAGTACAAATTGCTTTGATGTGTTTTGCTATTTTAATATCTGTAGCTGCAGTCATCTGCATAAAGCTGAAGCAACAGTACTGTTTTTATTACACTCAAAGAACTTAACCTGATGCATCTGCCTGGCCATCTCTCTTGCTGAAAACCATCCTTATGTTTATATGTAATGTATATTTATTTACAGAGGCTTCAGGTACTCAGTGTTTACTTTGTTAGTATTACTTGTGTTAACATTGGCCATGTCACATGGTCAAAGTCATGGTCAATAGCATTTTGAGGGAAGAATAACTGGTATGGGGACTATTCATTAATGAAACTTGAGAGGAATTCTACTTTATCTGAGATTTCCACTAGGATCCTCCAACATGTAATGTGCCATGTTTATGTTCCTGATACAAGCACGTATTTGTGTTGATGAGGAGAAGTTGGGTCACTGAACTTTCAGCTTTCATTATTTCATAACCAGCTACTTCACAGTTATACTAGTAAAATGGCAAATGACACTGCAGAAGTGTGTTGAGAAACAGCATGGTAAAACCAGTCATCTTTTAGAATAAAATCTAAAAGAACTTTATTTTCCATTGAAAGTGAAGATGGATGAACGTGCCAAGCAAGTGCCAGTGTACTAGTAAGAAGGCAGTGGGGCATTTGCATCAGAGAAACTTACACTTTTTGGCCTTTCGAACCATTCTCCAAGTGAATGAAATTTCTTTATGTCTTATAGCACCTGCCTCCCAAGGCGTACTGTCCTGTATCTGGTTTCCCGTGCATTGGAGCTGCCGGCAGGACTGGCAGGCTGCCGAGCAGAGGCTTTGCAAAGGGAATGTCCTGAGGTGCCTGGTAGGAAAAGCTGCCAGGCTTGTGTCGGGACGGGCATTCTTAGGAAATTCAGGTACTTCCCTCCTGTCTGGAGTTGTGAAGCATTAGGTATCTACACCAGCCCTTTTTGTTTCAAAGTACAGTTAAATGTTTTGTGGCAGTGGTTCCCCTTCCTTTGGCAGTGTATGGTCCTGCTCTAGTCCCAGGGGTAGAGGTATCAGGATGCTCAACTGTGAGACTCCAGAGCACACCCAGCCCCGCAATTAGGCTGCTCTGGCCTGAAAACAGAGCCTAAACATTTCTTTAAAACCTCTGCATTGTCCAAGCCCACTCGTTTGTCATTTAGCTGTTTCTAAGGTTTCTAAAATTTAGTTTCACGATCCCGAAATCCTTTTGTACGTCTGTGACTAATTGTGTAAGGCTGCTTGGACGCCGGCATCTTGTATGCAGGCTTCGGAGCAGAAACATAGGTGCTTAGGGGACACAGCTGGTTAGGAACGGAGATGTCAAAAGACTTTTTAATGAGCATTCAATCTTCTGTCTCCTGGGTCAGCTAATGAGTTCCTTTTGTGAAGTGAAACTCATCTGATGTCAGTTGACATAGCTTCATGTATTTTTCAATGGAATTTTGCTCTAAATCCATCTTTTAATACAAAGCAGTTGTGAGATTCTTGCCTCACTGTGGTGTTTCGAGTAAAATGACAGTTGCGGCTCCAGCGTGTTGTCCGTGTGAGATTTGGGAGCCACTGAATTGTGAAGGATACATCAAGCCCTTGACATCTAGGATATATTTCATCAGTAAAGAAAAATAACAGCTTGGGTTTTTTTTCACTGTTAAGGTCCGTGTATTCTGATCCCCAAATAAATATATCTCGTTCTTACAACTTAACCTCAAGCTGCCTTGGTGCAACATGGTTTATAACCAGTTTCTACTGTCATATGTTCTCCTTCTCAGATGGTCTTTTTTAAAAAGGCTAGAGATAATAAAAGAGAAGGTCTAGATTAGATTACCTTTCACGGATGGGTATTGCATTGATGAAACAATGTAATCCAATCATAAGTTTATGAACCTGAACATCTGTACTGTATGGATGCACATACTTGCATTCAGATAATTGAAATAATGTTAAGGTGTTACTTAGTGGCATAGGGAAAGGTGACATACAGTTGCATCAGCATGGACATCTGCGGATCTCAATGATGACAAATGCTGTTAGGTCAATTTTAAAGCAATATGATTATGCAAGTCTTGCCCTAATGTAACTTTGGTGCATGTCTTGCGATTCAGTGAATACTGTTGTCTTGTTTCATTTGAAGTATACAAATGCAAAGATTTGCTGACATCAGGGCATTGCTTCACTGGTGTGCTTTGGGACCTTGCAGGAGTAATCCTCTTTCACTGCCCCATGTCCAGCTTCATGCAGCTCCAGTAGCTACGCAGGTTGAAAATCTGGTTTGAGACCATAGCTCAGCCTAGGTACACAAAACAAGTCCTCAGCTGGGTGTGCTGGAGATGGCTTACCCAGCCAGAGCCAGAACGGGTGTAGGGAAGAGCATGACGAGGAGACAGTGGTGGAGAAACTGCGGGAGAATGGCGAGCTGAAGATGGCTGGATACTGATAGAAAGGGTGGAGGGAGCAACAAGGAGATACACACATACTTTGGAAGGGGAAATGGAAAGACAGGTGTGAGAGCTTGAGTCAGAGAGAAAACACCGCCAATAAGAGCATGTGAGGAAAGATCCTGCCTGGAAAAAAAAAAAAAGGAAAGAAAAAAAACCCCTTTTGAAAAAAAAGGAGAGGATTTTAAAATGTGTTATATGCTAAAGAAATGTGCCATTCCACATTGAAATTATTAAAATAGGCGAGGAGTAAAGGGGAAAATACATTTTGTTGCTGTATTTACAGGGACAAAATGGACTACAGAAAAAATAAAATGCAGTTAAAATCAGAGCAGTGTGTAATTGTGTATGTATTCAGTGCAGCTCTGTAGAATAAGGCAGGTTTTATCAGGATGTATTATGGACAAAAGTCCATATAGACAGGTACCTGAAACATTGCCCCTCTCTTGGTAGCCGTCAAGTTCTTGATCTGAAGCGAGAGGCCTCCAGGTCTTGCAAAGATGTGCATGTTTTTTTCATATGGGTAAAGAACATAGTCTTTATTAGTCTCATTTGTAGAAATAATTGGCCCATTTTAGATCTTACTTTTTTTTAAAAAAGAAAACTCAAGATAGATAATCTGTTGGGGAAACTGCCCCTAAAACATTGCAGTCTGATAAAATCGTAGGACATTTTTAATAGTGGCCATGCTGCGTACCATGATCAGATTCAAATTTGGCTTTAAATTAATTTGTGTCCCTGTAACTTATGAGTGTGATTGCAAACTGTAATAGCAATCACTAGATCTAACTCCTGGATGAACTAGCATTTTCATTTCAGGCAAACAAATTAAATCTGTGTTAATTATAGAATAGCTTTTGGATGTGTATGGCCTAGGTTTCTTATTAAAATACTTTACTTTTTGGCTGCAGTCTGAAAACTAAATACGTGCATATTTGCATGCATAAAGATGAAGGAGAGGTTTGTAACATCTGTCTAATTGTCAGTGGGATTTTAAATATGGATTGCAATCCTGATGCACATAAATTTACTCATATAAAGATGTTACAGCGGGGAGTGCTTAGGTAAGGATTCAGAATGAAGTCTGCGGACTTGTATGGGGACTGTGTGGTAGGTAGAGCTACAGACAGGAGCTGCAGTGACGTGTGGGTCTGTTGCTGGTCCTGTTATGCATATTTTAAAAGCAGCTCTCATGGTTTTCTGAAAGTAAAAACCTGAGACGAGACCGGACGTCACTGAAAAGGTCGTATCGTTGATGCTTTTCAAAGTTGCTTTTAAACTGGAGGCGTACAGTCTTGATGGGACCTGCATGAGTTAAAATGGAGAAGGGAGATAAGAAAAGTGGATCTAGATGTATCTGATTTACAGAAATAATTGAATTTGGAGACTGTCGCGGTTTAGGCTGCTGCAAGAAATCTAAGTTCACAGCATATACTGTTACGAGCTGCCTCTTAACGCTGTGCCTGTTGTGTTTAACCCCAGTGGGCAGCTCAGCCCCTCGCTCCCCCCAGTGGGAGTCACTTGGGGACAGCTGTCCCGGCTGTGTCCCCTCCCAAACAATTGCCCACCCCCAGGCTACTCGCTGGTGGGGCAGCATGAGAGGCAGAAAAGGTCTTGATGCCATATAAACACTGCTCAGCAATAATTAAAATATACCTGTGTTATCAACACTCTTCCGGCCACACATCCAAAACACAGCACCACACAAGCTACTATGAAGAAAATTAACTCTACCCAGACAAAACCAGTACAGTACTGCACTTTCATACTGATAATGCAAGAAAAGTCTAGCACATAAACTAAGAGGATGCACTGACACTGGCATTTATGGGAATTTTTCCCCCTACAGGAAGAAAGAAATAAGTTGCTAATTATTTCACAGCTCAGTAAGTCCCTTTCTCCCCTCACTAACGGCATTTAAATTGTGGACAATTTCCTTTGAAATCAAAAAAGTTTGATGGAATTATAACCAAGCAAAAAAGAAGAAGAAACTCACTCTTTTTTAATCTTCTTGTATACTTCCTTTCCCACATCTCAGGCCATAGATCAATTTGATCCTAAATTGTAACAATTTCTGCCTACCTGGATTTGCATAAAATCCATAAAATGTTTTAAAGTGCAATTGAAGCATGTTAAACCAATATTTGTATCTGTTCCTAAGATTGCTTTAATTTATATACCTCATTTTTCATATAGGTATAGCCACTAAATCTGCACGAAACAAAAGTCTTTGTTGAAGTGAGACACTAGGGGCCCTTTTCCCGATTCAGAGAAATTAAGTCAGGTCAGGATATCATTCTGCATTTTATTCTTCAGAGGACTTATTTACCTGACCCAAAGCTATTTTCCTCCATTGATTCACTTTGAAATAAACCTTTGAGCACTTCTGTTCAACAGACATGGAAAAAAATATGTCTGAGGGAGAATCTGATTTAATTCAGATCTTCCTTTTTAATTTAAGACTTCCAGTAGCAATAGGATCTCGGAGATATTCAGTGGACCTGAAAGAAAGATGAATGGTATTTTTATGCTGTCACGTATTTAATCTATCAGTGCTGAGACACTTTAAGATTAAAATATATGGTCCTATTAACTGTTTTTTATTGTATACATTTCTTAAAGAAGAGTGTCTGATGTGCACCCTTAGAGCAATGCAGAGCTGCGGGTTAGAGCCAGCCATCTCTGTCCTCTCTGGAGGCAGCGGTGGGAATGTCAGCCTCCTGGCTCTTACTCTTTGAAGAGTTTCCTCTTTTTCTGGAAGAGGAATAAGATTTATGTAAATGTCTGCTGCCAATGCTGTTTCTGAACAGCATCCCTTCCGAAGTGTTTCATTACGATCTGCTGCTGAAACTGGGTGACCGCTGAGGTCTGCAGGTAGTCACATTTGCAGGCAGAGCGGGAGCTCTGTGTTTCTGCTGTGCAGAGCTGCTGTATCTGAAGGGTGGGATGCGCTGGTCACGCTCCTACTCTGCTCTTTGCTGGCTTGCATAGGAAGCCCAGGTGTATAACCAAATATTCCCTGTACCAACGCTCGACTCTCCTAACCTTGTTCCCATTTACCAGAAGTGCTCTGATTCTGCTGTGAAAGTGGCCTCTGTCTACCTGGAGAGAGAGAAATATATATAGATATCACAATGTGTGTGTATATATATAACTATATAACATCTGTAGATATTTGACTTCCTTTTCTAAGGAACCTGAGGCTCTTGTGTACAAGGTAGCTCTCGATATTGAATACTTCTCCCTTTGTGAGAAGCGTTTCTACTGCTGTGCCTTCTGCACAGAAGGCATTTTGTGTTGTGAATGTTGTTTTGGGTGTGTTAGAAATGCTTTGTCTAACAGGAAAGGCTTATCACGTGTCCTAAAGATGCTCAGAGTGTGAATTCAGCTATCTCCCCTAGGGAAGTGAGATATTCCCAGGTGATTGTTTTGTCTTTGACTTTCATATACAGGTCTACCTGGTCACCCATGATGTTTCTGAAAAGCACCACTGTCTGAGCAGAGTCTAGTAGGTCTCGCTAGCCAGATCCTGATCTTTCAGAGAACCAAAGCAGTTTTTTGGGCTATACACTTTGTATCAATAGAGGCTTTTTAGAAATAGGTCAGACATTAGCTTTGTCTCTTGACTGTTGTGAGTCCTCCGAAAGCAAAGCGGTGGTGGTGGGGGCAGTGAGAAGAGGGTAAACCAGGACAGGGATTCGGACGCAAGGATACAAGAAGTAAAGCTGCAGGGCTACTGTTACCTCTGCCCCCTCTTGTACGGTCAGTGTGAGATGGAGTGTGGGTCATGGAATTGTATCTTCCACATTTCTTCGGGTTTTGCAGAGGCTACCGCTCTTTTATTTTTTCTCCACATGTTCCTGGAGCATGGGCACGCTGTTGTTACCCTTCCAGGCTTGGGACCACATAGCCTACATGTCCCAGTGCTGCTGCTGCTGATTCCTCAGGCTCTGCTGCACTGCTCATTGGCGTGTTTCCAGAGCTTCACCTCCAGGGTGGATTTGCGTTTTGACAAGTATCTGTCAAGTGAGAGGTAAAGGCAACAAGTAGAAGGGTAGGTTCAATATCGGTTTCTTGTCTCAGTTTTACTTAATTTAGGCCATATTACACACAGAGGCTGTGACAGGCTTATTTCTTTGCTGCTGTGAAACCCCCTGTGGCCCTGAGTCAGGGTCTTCTGTGCTGGCTGTCATCTGTGAGAGACCTTCCACCTTCCCAGAGCCCCCCAGACTTGGGGCTTGCCCGCCTGCTGGGAGAGCCCTACTGCCTCTCAGCCTGTCTGAGGCTTGGCACTTCTGTCCGAGCGTCCTTCCCCTCGGTCCCCCAGAGATCGCAGCAGGCAGCATCGGAGCCTGGACTCTTTTATTTTGTTGTTGTGGAAGTTATTTGTTTCCAAACGTAACACCTTTTTCAGAGAAAACAGAAAGGCCATTTTGTGTTGAAGTAACCTTACTCATTACTCACTAGCTCTTAATTACTGTGGTGGGTTTTTTTTTCTGACAAATTGGAAGTTGTTATTGCTCTTCTTTTAGCAGAAGGAGCACAGTTCAATACACTGTGAGAGCGAAAAGCAGCTGTTAGACATAAAAATAGAGGCAGTTCATAAAGGCAAATCAAAATTCATGTGTTTTATATATACAGATTCACCCACAGCACTACAGACAGCATTTTCAAGTTTTGCTTGTGCTATCTCCTTCTTTCTGTAAAATTTTCGTCGTGCTTTCAGTCGTACATGCATTTTTTTATCTGAAAAAATACAGGCTTAAGATGCCCAATGCAGATACTCTTTTTTTTTTTCTAAGTCCTTCTGTCTTGCATGTTGCCTTCTGCTGTCTTGGCTTTCTTTGGGGTTTCTGTGCCTGAGAGGAGACTGGAAACTTGGAGGGGGGGATGCAGCTAGCATTGCGCAAGGTTCATCGCCTCTAGCTGCAATTGCTGCCATCCCACACAGCAGACCCTGCACAGGATCACACAGGTCCTGTGTGCGAGGGATGAAAGAAGGGCCAACATCCGTGTCAGGGAAGGTGATACCGCTGTGTAGCAGTTTTGGAGAAGGAAACTATCAGTTTCAAAGGGGTTACTGTATGGGTAAGACCTCATTGTGTGTTGCTAGAATTCATCTGACGAGCACAGAAGATTTTTTTGAAAGGCTGCTGCTTCCATACGCGTTGGTGTTTACACAGTGACTTTACAATAATTTGGCAGAAAGGTTAATATGTTTTAAGCACCAGAGTTCCTCTTTTCTATTATATAGTATTCAACTGTGTTGGCAAAAATATTATTTCTCTTTTTTTTGTGCCTCTCAGCTGTCACATCCTTAATCTTTGTATGCTCACAGAACAAATGATCAGTGTGGTGAGTTGTTTGTTGCAGAAAATGTTTTGTTCTTACAAAAGCAAGCCTATAGTACATGCCGGAAAGCCAGAAAATAGTGTCTTAACTATCAAGTCTTTTAGTACCTCAATTTCATCAGTATTGCATGGGAATAATGTTACTTTACTTCTGAGATTAATTAGTTTATGGTGCTTTATCAATATTAAATCAGAACCGTCATCATTATGATATCTGAGATTCAGGCAGCAAGAGCAGTTGCGGTTTCAGCACTGGATGATCTCCGCTCCCCCAGCTGAACTCTGTGTACTCGCCTGCCATGGCTAGTGTGAAAATTATAAGGTAGTCCATTTATCTGCCTAGCAAACGTCACTGCATTTTCTTTTTTTTTTTCCCCTTTTCTTGTGTAACATTTGCATTTCTTTTTTTCTTTGAATTACGTATGCAGTTGGTACTTTTAAGTCTTTGTGGATGTGTACCTTAGGACTCGACATTTCAGTGCTTAGCTTTTCGATGATTTATAAGAATTTATGAGGATTTACATTCACAGTTTATGCTTATGGTCGCGGTAGTTATTTTCTCATCGGCTTTGACATCCCTTGATATATCTGAGAGGCTTTTATTGTAGTTTTGGGATTAGATGGGGAAAACGTCTTCATAACCGAGATGGTCTCTCATGTGTACAGCTATTCAGATTGGAAAATTCAAGGCAGATGATGCAAGTTCAAGGTGGAAATGGGTGAAACATTTAGGAAAGCGCGAGTGCGGAAGCTGCGTGTAGTTCTGGAGTTCGATTCCTTATATGTAATCCGACCTATCTGCAGACTGCTGCCCAAAGGCAGCTTTTTCATTGCCCCCTGGTAAAGAGGGATATGTGGCTATATTAACATCCCATCCCTTCCACTGGTGCCTTGATTTGTTAGAGAACTGATGATTGTGGCTGCACAGGCGTTAGATGCAGCACCAGGGAGAGATGAAACGGGTTGCTGTGTCTTCAAAGCAGTGAAAGCGGTGAGAGGAGGGGAGAGAAGGGGATGTCTCTTTTTGGTGGCAGCCCACTGCTTAGGTGGGCCAGTCAAACTAAACACAGTACGATGCTGCTTTTGCAGGGATCTAATATTTATTTAACTGTGAGATCTTTTTCAGTACCACTGTAACTTGCTGTCTTTGTTTGCACATATCTGCCCTATCAGCCGGAACATTTCACTCTACCTTGGTTTTAGCTTGTTTTGCTTCATCCCTTGTATTTAAACATTTGTCATCCCAGGCATAGCTGTATGCCATATACATCCTGATAGAGAAAACCGTATGCCTTGTTCCCCTGTGGTCTGGTTTGGGTTTCATTAGGCATACACCTTCTGGTGTTTAGTTCCTCTGATGATGGAGAAGAGGTGATGCACACTGTAACATTTGCTCCTTCAGACTCATGTTTTTATGCAGAGAGCACATTGAGACAATCTCTCACTGTCTTGCTGCAGTGGCAGGAGCAGGCACATCCTTGCTGCACGCAGACCAGTTAAGGATTCAGGAGCAGTTCTGCTTCCACTAGGCTCTGGTTATAGCCGGCAGGTTGAGAATTAGCTATGAGAAAATTTCCTTAGCCTTAATATTAGTCGCTGTTGGGCAGCAGTGCTGGTATTCTGACTTCCAGCTATCTGTGTCTGCGAAAGCAGGTAATTGTGGTAACTAGGCAGCCACGTCCTTGCACGTAAAGATACAAGAACTGGGAAGGGAGCTGGCATGTGTTAGCCATGCTTTGGGGTTTGCCACCCTAATAATACCGCTGAGAATGAGGTAGACTTTCTGAAGATGATGGATTCTGGTGACAGACCTGGCAGAAGCTTTGAATATAAAATTGAATAGATTCCATTACACTGAACCCAAGCTATTTCTGGGCAATCCTCTGGTGGTAATCCACTTGGTACATGTATAAATCTCAATATAAGGTAAATTAATGATGTTGAGAGACAGTTTCAGACACCTTTCTTTTGATTGTTAGAAACTTTTCCCATTTCTGACCTAATTGTATGTAGTGAACCAGCACCCATCCACTTGTTCTTAAACAAATGTGTTCCTTTACATTAAATAGTTGCTCCTTCTTTTGGAATTCTGTCATGGACAAGCCACGCTCATCTCAGCTTTGTTTTATCTTGGCCTCCGCGGCTGGGTCCCTTTACCTCACATCATTTGGTTTGGGAACGGCTGCGAAGAACCCAGGACATGACATCTGATTTCAGGCTGCAAAACAGACTCTCGTCTTTGTCTTTGCGCTTCAGCTTACTGTGTTAGGTAGGGCCTGTTAAATCGGTAGTAAAAGGTTATTAACTGCACCTTTGGCAAGTATATATGATTAAAAGAAAGGGACTTCTAAATTAGAGATTTGTAACTGAAGGCCATAGCTTCTTGTTCATGGCTGCATTTCATTTACTCTGCTGGAAAAGATTTCAGCCATTTACAAAATGGCAGCCATTAACCTGGCATCGCATAGGGGAATGTTTGCATTTTCTCTTGAACCATTGTTTTTAGTGTAGGACAATAGTGTAAATGAAGGAACTCAGTGTTCCCTAGTATTGTCCAACATTCTTGTTTGTTGGACCAGGCTGTTCCATTGTAATAACTTATTTACACTACAGTTTGCTAAGTTGTAGGTTCACATATGGTAAAGGTGGAAGGAAGTACTGAGAAGTTTCTCAGTACTTTAATGCAAGTGTACATTGCACTGGGTTCTGCTATTAAAAATTGTATCTGGAAAACCTACCCTAGTGATTATGGGGATGGCTGTCCTTTTATATAGAAAATGGAAATGTCAGGATAAAATTTAGGCAAGTGCAAATATACATGAATACTTTGTAATTCATATAGTTGCTTTTCTGACCTTGGTGGAGAATCTCAATATGTGGCATGTAGACGTAGCTCAAAAATGGCTGTAGAAGTACTTGCTTTTCCCCTGATGCTAAAAAAATAAAAGCTGCACTGCCTTTTTTTTCTTTTTTTTTCCCCTTTGGTGTGTATTTTGTACTTGCATCTGACAAACTAGGTATGATATAGCTATACCTGGATTTATATTTACAGGTTACCAACTTCTACTTTGCATATTAAAGGACTGGCATGAGCTGGTTCTGCGTGCTTCGCTAGAGCCACAGCGATGTGTGATCTGCGGACCGGGCCCTCAGCCAAGATTCAATTCACATGTGAATGTTTTTGTGCAAGGGCGTGACTTCACTTCTCAATGCACGTCTTCAAATTTTGTAGGGTTTCTTGACATGGACCCAGATATATTCAACCTAGCTTTAGGTACTTACCTGGAACTGATGCTTCTGCTCCAACTGGTGGAATTGATGTGAAGAGTATATTATTTAATATAACTCACTAACTTTCTTGAATTAATATAGCATTTTATTCTTTCTTGCACTTGCTCATTTTTTTGCCTTCTGGCTTTGGTCATTTGATTCTGTGATGTTTGACTATGTGAAGGCTGAATGATCAAAATAAGCTGTTTTTCTCCGTACGTTCTCTCTTCAGCTGTTCTGTTTTCCTCAGGGAAAAAAATCTATTTTCCCCTCTCTCTCCATTTTAGAGAAAGTGAGGAGTTAGAAATCTCTCTTTCAGTGTAAGCCCTTCAGATTCCTATATTCAATAAACAGGAGCTCTTCTTTTTGAAATCCATGATTTCTAGACTGTTTGTTGAAGTGGGACCATTTAGCCTGGCCTGCTGTATTAAACAATTCAGTGCTGTATCTTTTGTTTCTGTTCTGCATTGCTGTGTAATGAATATAATTTAGCATTGTTGACATAGTATATACTTGTGTTTGAGTTGTGTCAATAATATATTTCCATGTGTAGAAAGATTCATTAAGAAAGAAATTTTAATAATGCATGGAGAAGGCAGGGCTTCTGCTAATGAATGGCCTCCAAAGTAACCAAAACAATAATTTAGCTAGGATCCATTTTAATGTATTTGTAAGTAGGCAAAAGGCGAAAACGTTTTTTTTGAACTCTAGGAGGATCATGTTAAATGGCCTTAATAGCTTTGCACTAATGTTATAATTTAGTCATTATGAGGACAGTGGGATTTGGGTTCTGTGCTTTATTTCCTTACTTGACCAATATTGCCTATGTGGCAAGTCTTAGGGGAATAATAAATACATCTTCTATACCCTCAGGTTGTGGAGAGTTTCCTGTGCTTGCACGAGCATTATTATTATTTTTCATTATTTATTATCACTGACACTTAGATGGGAATTGTTAATTCTGTGTCCTAATATGAATGGGGAAAAGAGGGAGAATATTAATTAAATACAGAAGTCTGTGTATTCTCTAATGAGACTTATGCATCTCGTCCCCTTTAGTGCTTTTGAGTAAATACTATAATACAAGTATTATAACTTGGAAGTATAGCCCAGGGAGGATTTTAATTGTGAAGTGCAATTTTCAGCTGAAGTTTGTTTTTCTCTCCCACCAAGAGGCAAAGAAGTCCCTGGTGGAAGTGGTGCTGAGGTAAGTTTTAGAAGGACTGAATAAACTGAGGTTGTGGAGCAGTACTGGCAGTACTACCTCGCTGACAACTTATGTCAAACTTGCTTTGCCATATACCTTGTTTCTCAGTCATCAGCATTGACTAAAAACTCGGGGAGAACTGGTCCTAGTCGTATAGCAGGTTTTTTTGTATGGAAATATTCACTGAATGCTATTACACTTCTTTCACTCTTTAGTCTCCTATGGTATTAGTTACCGTAGTGAGGATTTATCAGTGGTTCTCTGCAGGAGTTTGAAAAGATCATCTTAGTGCCTCCTACCACAGCACAGGATCTCACTGCTGAGTTTTATGGCTGTCACTGTCAGGTCACCCATCCTAGCAGGATGGAAAATAATTGGAAGGTCTAGGTCAGTCGTCTGTGCAACATACATAGGTGAATCTACATTAAAGTCAGAAAAGCCACATTGTCTTATGCGTTATCTATTTCCAAAGTCCTGATATGGACATTGCCTCCCTGCTTACATGCAGGATCTTGTGTCTAAATCCATGAGTTTTAGTCCAGTTTTGCTGCGTATTTGTGTGTTTCTGTAGTATGAGACCTGGATTGAATGAGATTGTAGCTTTGCTTGGGTAGGTACTCTCATAATATATATCTGTGCAAGACACAGGGAGCCTTACTCTTCCCTGAGTTAATGTTGTACCAGTAATTAATTTAAGCTGTTCGTAATTAAACTCAATTAAAGTGATTTTTGATAATAAATTGTCTGATTATAAAAGTTTGTAAACATCTGAGCTTGGATACTGACCTAATATTATTTCTTGTCTTCCTTATTGTGTTATTGTCAAGGAAATGTCAGAGCAAACGAACGTTACTGTTCCTGGTGACCCCGGGCTGTTGCTCCTGCGCCCTGTGTGCTTGCCTGACCTGGCAGCTCCGTGCAGCAAAGTTTAAATTTCTTATTTTGGCCCAATACATTTTGCATTACGGCTCCCATGGAGCTTCTGCTCCTGTTTTCCCTCTAGAGTTCCTTTTATTATCTCGTTGCAATGAAACGTGTGGTTGGTTGGTTGGCTGGTTATTTGCCTGGGGTGATGGATCATGTGCAAGAGGGTCTAACACTGCGTTAAAATATGGGATGCTTACTCCGTTCAGGCCACGGAGGACATAAGGTTCCTCAGCTACAATTTCCAGGATGCAGTGAGGATATATAAAAATATTCCAGTTGGAAGATACTTACCATTTCCACTGAAAACTCATCTGTAGGAGCGTATGCTCCTCATAGAATTTTTTGCTTTAGTGGAGACATGATTTTCAGTGATTAAATAAATTGTGAGGAATTTTTAAACCCATTCCATTTAGCGTAATGAACTATAGTCCTCTTAGAGCTCTGTGCCGGCCACGAGAGGAGAAATGGCTGTGAAGAAAAGGTGAGAAAATAAAATGCAGAAGAAAATTGGGAAGGAGGACAGAATCTGATAGGCAAATCAGGAAGAAACACCTCTTAGGGGAGAGGAGGAATGGAAACTTTGACAGTCTCGCCATATTAGAATGAAATCTTAATCAGAATGAAGTTTGTCTGTATGTCAGTAAGTGATTAAAAGAACAGAACAAAGAGAAATAAAAGTTGCCCCTCCAGTAATTTTAAAGCAATGTAATTTGAAGTGCATGAATCCTTAGCAAAAGTAGTTTTAATAATTTATTTCATAAGTAAATATGCACTTTAATATTGTAAACATACACTATTAAAAATGCTTTGGAAATCTTAGCTTTCCACAAAATCTGCAGAGTTCTATTTTCATGGGCAACAATGCTTTTCTACTGTTATTTTGTATTTGAAATTTAGATTTTAGAAACTGTCAATGCCACCAGATTTTATTCATGTGTTGAAAATATAGTAACATGCACGTTTTTAAGTTAAAAATAGTCCTGCATTTATTATCGCGTAGGTTTTTTTTACAGCATGGGGAAGCAAGTTGGCGTGGAATATGAATAGTACTTTTTTAGGCTGCTCAGCCCTGAGAATTAAATTGGTTGGGGATGTGGAAAACAAGTGTTCTTCTGTTTGCTGGCTGAGGGTGGCAGAGGCCCTGGGTCACCCAGGCAGAGCTCGGCTGGAATTCTTCTCCCCAAGCCCAGTGTTGCACTTCATCTAAACGAACTGCTTTATACTGGGAGAGAGTTACAAGTTTTGATTTTTTTTTATTTTAATCTTAGAAATAATCTCCAAGACCCCTACAGGATTTTGTGCCATATTTGCCATTGGGTTTCTTCAATTTTCATTCAAATGCCTTTTGTTTCCTTTCTGTTTCTCTTATTGATCATCGTGAAATACATATCAGCAAAGACATTTCTGCCAGACTTCTGACCTCACCATATCTCAGTGAAGTGCCAAGGGTGAAAAGTTTATCTCTCTGCAAAGGAGGTAACAAGCTATCACTGAAAGTGCAAGATTGTCCTCTAGATGAGTTTGAAATTGAGGCAAAGAGAAATAAACCTTTCTTCATTCTTGTTTGTGTTAGGGTGTAGGGCATAAATGGATTAAAAAACCCTCTGAGACAAGAATTTGCAGATCTTTTATATTTTTTCTGTGGGTTCTGTTCTGATGCACAGTTAAAAGAAATAAAGTATAATACAATACCTTGAAAGACTGATCAATCTTTAAGCTCTGTGAGGACAAATCTTGTGTTCTTCAGGGATACATTGCTTTGGAGGTTCTCGGCTAAGGAGAGATTTGATAAGACTGCAAATATTTTAGATGAATTATGACTACCCGTGACTAATATGAAATTTGAATCCTGGGTGAAGACGTTGTCCTTGGATAGTGGTCCAGTGAAACCTGCGCTCTCTGAAGTTCTACAAATCTTTCGAAAATAGTTCTCTCTTCTTTGGCAGATGATCTGTGTTTAGCTAGTATTTCTCTACTGCAGACTCAGACAGATATGTGCAGCATATGGCCCATGTTTATAACTGCAGACTCTACAAGGTGAATGTACTCTAGTTACTGTGGCTATATCCCTGATCCTGGGAGATACACCGAAGGTAGTTTCTGCACTCAGGTCAATGTAGAATAGTAACTCATACTAGATTTTCTTGGCTTAGCACCTGCATTTGTCAAGATTTCAGAAGTGAAAAGGTTCACCAAGAGAAATAACCATCCATACATGACAGCTGTCAGCACTTTGACTGTGTCAGCAGTTTCAAGAAAACCATGCTTGGAAATGCTGTGAACAGAAGACCTTAGTGCCTCTTCTGATGCACTGTTTTCCAGTGTGGGAGCACTCATGCCTCTGCTATTTCTTTTTTTGTTTTTTCATCATATCGTACAAATATTAGTGAACCCATTTGGTGTGACCCACCTTTGGGTCTGTGGTCAGTAAAAAGTTCCCCAGGTTATTCTTACATTGGGAAATCTTGGAAGTAAATCTGTAGCTGTGTATTTGACTTGAGAGATGAAAAGTGTGAAACAGCATCTTCAGATTTGCTCTCAGATCAGCAGCTGCTGGGTTGAGAAGTTCATACACACAGAAGACTGATAATTCTGTCTGTATCTTCAGGGCTGCTCGCACAAATGCTCTCTGAAAGCACTACTCTTTTGGGTATACCTGTGATTGCTTGTGAACATTTTTGTCCCTGCCTGAAAGCACCTGTCCTCTCTCTTTGTATGAGCAAACTTTGATCCTTTCCTCTTATAAATGTAAAGTCAAAGTAAGTCTGCAAGATTGTATTATCTCAGATAGAGATCTGGGAACCAGGTCAAATATTTGCTATTGGACAGGTTTAACTGGACACCTGTGTTTTCAATGGTTTTAACAGAGCGTGGCCCTAGCGCTGTATAATGTTTAAACCTGAATAAATAAATAAGTTTATCTAGCAAATAAGAAAAGAACATGGGAAATAATTCCTGAGTCGTCACAGACAACCCTATAAAGTAACGACTTTTGCAACACAGCAGAATATTAGAGAAAATTGTCTCAAAATAATAAGGGACACGAGTTTAAATTAAAATATGTTCATATTTCACTGAAAATGAGTGTAATTGCCTTCCCTCTTAAGCTAAGAACAAGACAAGTCTTGATTTATGTTTACATAGAAAGCATAGGACCTGTTGGGGTAATCTGTGTTTGACTGGCCTCCTGTACGGAAAGAGTTCTGCCTCCTTCTCCACCCGGAAAAATTTCTTCCTTTTAATCCTTGCTCCTTCCATGGTGGCAAGGAACAAAGTGTGCTGGCCTTCCCCTCGTCCGGCCTCATCCTCTGCCCTCTGCGGCAGGCGCATGTGGGTGAGGGCAGAATGGATGCTCACAGCACAGGATGCAGCGTGGCTCTTCGGCTTCTGCTGGAGGTCTCTCTGCTAGAGGGGTGCTGGATGCTAGAGGTGTATGGGAGCACAGTGCAATATCAGGAGGCAAGAGGTGCCCAGTCCTTCTTACCACCTGATGAGAACTTTCTGATCCTCCTTGAAACTAGCTCCTCCTAGCCCCCTACCTTTCAAAAAACCTAAATTTTTCTGTCATCCCCTTTCAACCCACTGGGGTTTTGTTACAGGCGCTCCCAGGATGGATGCTAAGCCATTGCTGGGAAAGACTCTGTGCCTGTGTTGTTGAGAAACCGTGAGTCAGCTTTCTCAAGGGAAGGAGGAGGAGGTGAGGAAATCTCCTTTTATGATGAGTCTTCCCACACTTCCTGCTGTTTCTGTTTTGGGCACACTGGTTCAGAAGCTGTGGGCTGTTTTCTGCCCGCCTTCTGAGTGTATGAAAATTGTTCCTTCCCTAGGAGGATGCTGGGATCACCTACTTGTCCTGATACTAGGTGTCAGTATCCCACGCTTTTCCCCGTCTAGAACAAAAGGGACGATGTATCATCTCCACTTGAAGCGTAGTGTAGTAGGGGGCACTGGGACAGGAGAAAGCCCTTGCTGAGCTCTGTAGAGTCTGAGAGTCCAGCAATGTTGCAGAGGTTTTCTTGAGGCACTCCTTCCTCTGAGAGGCTGTTGTTTAGTCCAATCCTGTGGGATAAATATATTCTCATTCAATTCATAGGGACTCTGGTCCTAACTTAACTAAAGCGTGACTGGACTCACAACACTAACAGCAAAGAAGTTTTTGGAAATAATACACCATTCGTTTGAGTAGTTTATGCAATAAAACCCCCATTTCTGCCTCTGCGTTTGGCAGGTCAGATTCTGAGGGTAAGCATAACAGTGCTGAAATGATTTGAATATAATATGCATCTGGATAAAAATGATGACAAAAGAGGTAACAAGACAGTGCTGTTCAGTTCACTTGCTGGAAACATCTTGCAAGTGCTTCATTTCTATTTCATGCTGGAGTTTGGAGCTGCTACAATAGTGACAGGAGGAAAAAAATAGAATTGCTTCAGCTCTGTTCTCCCACCCACGGATGTTCTTTAGTGTGGAAAATGAGTCATCAAGAAAAGATATTTTTACTTTGCAACAGACTTTAGAGAAACATTGGTCTTCAGACAAACTGTGTGTCAACTGATTTACCAGTCAAAAGGTCTGATCCTGCTTGCATCCCCTTACAGAGATCTTATTTTCTTTGGAACCGCTGGGTAGTCACAGCAAGTAGTGACCAATGTGAGCTGCCCAGAATTCACAAGCAGCTCAGACGTGGCTGACACTTTGGCAGTTGTATGATGACATGGCTGATGTGAGGGCTGTGCCAAGCTGCTAGGCTATCCGAGTCCGTATTTGGAAGAAACTGGGGCAGATCCTCAGCAGAGATTGATTGTCCCAGGCCCTTTTGCAAGCACTGCCCCGGCCAGCCCTGCAGTGGCATGGTGGGTCTGCCAGGACATAGTTTGCTCACCAGCTTGGCCTTGGTTCCATTGGATGTGGCCAGGGACGTTAGTTGCTTTTGCAGGTGGACACTTTGATGTATCACGGCTTTGCCAGCAGTTTTTGAGGTTTCCTGTCACAGGTGAAGAGTAAGTAAGAGCCGATTTGTGAGCTGGCCTCTTCATTTGAGAAAATTAGCAGCTGAGATTGGGGGACAGGGAGGGCTGCTGTTTACCATCTGAGAATTTGGCTGCTAGTTTACTTTTACACTTTGTATGTTATTTTGGCGTATAAGGCTTCAATATAATGTCTAATAAACATAGGCTTTTCATCTGTAGTTTTCAAAGCTTTTCTCAGAAGGGGAAGAGGAAGCACGAGGCTCAAAGCCACGTAAAGGAGTTCATCAGTTGCCAGGTGCACAGCTCGGACCTCATCCTCATTTGTTTTCACTGGACCACGCTTTTATCAGCCTCAGCTGTTCAAAGGTGCTGATGGCTCAGCTGAATGTAAAGCTACAAACCTACAGCCGCAAATGAGTATTCATCACCCCAAACTTGTTTTCTGGCAAGCCAATGTGACTTTTGAGTTAATATTTTTCCCCAGTAGAAGTGTAGATCATTTATTACAGTTTCTACATCATTATTACACTTTTTATTAGATTTGTTAGTGCTTAGTTTCAGATACCAAAGCTTTCTATATTGTTCCATGATAACTGATCTTTGGAAGTTTGTGAGCTGCCGGGATTATAGTTAGGATATCCTTAACTGTACTTTGGTGGGTATATAGTACTTCCTGTTTGGATATCCAATGAGGAATTGACAATTATTTGTGTAAATCCAGCACAAAGATGGTATCTGCCAAGAGTTGCCAATGCTGGTAGCCTGCCAGAGGTGAGGCTACCACAGCTCCATGTCCCCAAGTCCAGCTGGTAGTGAGGTTGAGCATGTATTCCCGGTAGGCACAATATGCATATATATATACAGGTCATATATATATATATATAGGCCCCCCCTTCCAGCCTCCTATCCTGCTCACCAGCTAACCCAGCTTGGTGCTCATGAGAGGCCAGCCCACACTTAGCCAGCACAGGGCATGGCCAGACCAAGCATACTGACATGTCGGCACAGGACCAGCCTCTTTTATCCCCCTGTCCCTCTGTTTTCCCTTGCTTGTTCCCTCCCAGACCACCTTTGCCCACCTTTGGTCCTTCGCATCATAAGTCGTGGGCAGTTCCCAAGTACGCTTGCCAGGCACCTCGTAAAGCATCCCATGCCCCCTGGTAGTAACCCCTCAGTCTGCAAGATGCTGCGGGGAACCTCTCCCATTGACCCCCTGTGCTGGGTCTCAGCCCCAGCCCATGGAGCTGCTAACTCCGCAAAGCAGCCCCAGCTCCCGTGGGGCTCCCTTGCTCCGACCAGTTCTGTCACGGGCTGGTGTGATCACATGTGGAGATGATCACCTAACCTGCCAGCGAGTGGAGCCAAGTGCCGAGTGCCCCTGTTTCCATTACAGCTGTTCCAACACGTCCCACCATCAGCTCCAGAGAGCTGCACTGGTGGCTTCAGATGGAGACCTTGTTGTCACAGGCGCCCATCATGTGTGAAAGCTGTGGAGATCTCCCTCAGCTGCTGAGTCGTACTGACATTTCTGGATGGTTTTATCTGTCTATTAATAAACCAACTTGCATTACTTTCATTTGTGCTTAGGCAGAGCTGAACTTCTTGAACCCTTGTGGCTGTTTATTTAAATTAAGTATAATTTGAGTGCAAACCAATTTGGGCGAATTATGATTTTTTCTATTTTTTTTTTCTATATGGCTAGATCTCTTAATGGATCATAAAGCAGGCAGTTCACTTGCATCTCTCATACTGGATGCTCACGTGCTGAAACCTCTCTTTGCCTGATCCTCTATGGAGCTTCGTAGCCGCATGGAAGCAGTTTTCCCCCATGGAAATGGATGTCGGGGCTCTCATTGGTTTTAGGAGCAGTTTGGTTTAGAAATGTAGTTGCTAAGCATTGCTAGTTCACATCGCTCTCCACATCTTTTCGGTCCCACTCTTTCTTTGGGTTAAAGCATACGGTCTCCTTGCCCCTCTCTTCCCCTGTCCTCTCCTATAGAGGATGTTGTTTTCAGTTCTTGCTTAAGGAAAGGAGGTTCAGTTATGCCTGTGGATTTGAAAGAAGAGGGTGTAAAAGGAGAGGCAAACATGAGAAACCTTTGACTTAGAATTCTGTTTTTCTGAGGGTATAAGATCCACCGAGGTCACTGGGGAGATTGCGTGACTCTGAAAAGAATAATAGACTCCTAAATTGAATAGTTTACATGCCTAGACCTCTAGATGTTTGAATGAGCTTTACCCTTTTTGTTTTCCTCTTCAGATTTAGATTTAGATGGTAGTTTCTGCTTACACAAATACTTTGATGAAAACAAATATAGATCACTGGAAATACATTGTGTAAGCTGTTGATGCCTATGTTTGCCTACTTTATTAGGCACATTTACAGTACGCTGCTGCATTTCCATTTCTCTCCTGATCTAATAAAGTAAATATAGTACATCAAATGAAATTAGCTTCATTTCACACTTACTCAGTAGTGGGTCTAGTGTCCTGCAGGATCTGCTTTTTATTTTTAAAACAAATCAAACAAAAAAAATGTTGTTTCTCTGTAATTTCATTTCTTTCTAATTACCATTTTGGGAGGCAAGTGGTTTTGATGTTGGAAAGATGTAGTATGCATTATGCAGATGTTCATTAGGTTAGAATGACATGGTGAACTCACAGAAGGTGAGGAACAACAAATTGTTTAAGAGATTGAATTTGAATTATCGTAATTTCTCACTAAAGCTAGGATTCATTAGTGAAGTGTATCATACAAGAGCAGTTTTCTTTCTCATATTTCAATGTGATCCGTGTTGTAAAGAATGTTTAAAAAAAACACGGAAGAAAATCTGTAAGCAGAGGACTTGTTTGTCTGTAAATTGAAATCACTTAATTGGTTCTGTATGATTTTTCTTCCAGTTTTGCTTACCAGTTTTCTATAGTGTTGCTGTATCTGTGAGCTCTGTATTGGCTTTGCCACTGCTGTAAAGCTTATGGCGATGACAGGATTGGTCCTTTTGGTAGAGCTGTGCAAGAGTGCTCATCCTCAGTAAAGTCTTGCATTGTCCTAATTACAAGAGCTGTAACAATACCTCTTATTTGCAATGGAATTACCTCTTGTTCCCATCGCCTCTTATACTACTTACAGGACATAATGTTTGTAAAATTTTCAAGCCTCAAAAAAATCAAACTGATCACTGCTCATCTAATTCTATTTGTACACAGTTCAACAAATGTGAGGTCAGTAAAATCCCCTCGCTCTGGGAAGCTGTTGCAATTGAATGGTCTACTGCTGTGACTATGTTTGGTGGAAGTTTGGTAAAAAATGTATAGTGGGTATTCTGAAAGTAAAACTCAGAATCTTTATTGTGTTGAAAATGCATAGCAGGTGCCTTCACGTAAGCCTTTTGTCTTTGTTCTTACAAAAAGGGAAGTGGCGGGGTTTTGCAGTTTGCAGAGGAGCAAGGCTGTGTTGTCTGTACTAGCTGGAATTTCGTTGCACAACATATTCACGGTTGGATATACCTAGCTAAATTAGGCAGGCGGTAGATGTAACGTTTTGATTATATATATCTGATGACTTGAAAAAAAAGTAGCAAAAACTCAGTCAACTCTAAACCTTTTATTGGGATTAAAAATACCTGTATTTGGCAGGAGAATGTGAAAGGCTCATATCTTGTGGATAACAATAGTTTTGCCAGCATTGAACAACGTTATATGAGAAAGGATGGTCTTCCAGCTGGTGCCTGGGATAGAACAGGTCTCTTGTTATCTACCACTGACTATCTGTGTGAGCTGAAACAGTTCAGTGTCATTCCTGCGTATTTGTTTCCACCTATAAAACAGGAGAGCTATCAATGGCGTTCGCAGCAAGACATTGTCCCAGCTCTTTTGATGGTGTTTCCGCAAGTGCTGAGGCCCAGAGAGAATGCAGTCAAGAGCGAGAGCAAGAGCAATAGGTATGCCCTCTCACAGTCCACCAACTAGAGAAGTTTAGGGGGTAGTGGAAGAAAGGCTTATTTCTGCTTCCTTCGACTCAACGAGAGTTTTGCTGCTGAGTAACATGCAAGGTGAAATAGTCAGTGCTAAGTTGTTGTGTGGTGTTGTTTTTTGTTGTTTTTTTTTGTTGTTTTTTTGTTGTTTTTTTTAAAAAAGGCTTGAGACTTGGTTGTTTACGTCACTAACCACGTTCTTATTAAATGTCGTTAATTAAAGCTGCCTGATCTGATTGAGTCATTTAGGTTAAATTTACGTTAGATTTTCCTTTGAGCACTGAGGGCCCTATCCTGCATAGTGCTAAGCATCCTCTCCTCCCACAGCCTTCTTGTTAGGAGGAGCTGAGAACACAGCATGCCCCAGGAGGTGGCCGGGTCCTCGCAACGCCAGATCACACACGGTCTAGTGCGATTTAAAAATACGATGAAGCTTTTCAAATGTGTTTTGATTAATACATCATGGACTCTCCCACAGTAATAATTTCTGTGCCTTAATATATCAGTGTAAGTACTTTGTTAAGCAGTAAAATCTCACTATATTTTTCAGGCCCTCTGCTATATGTGTCCTGGTGTGAAAGGAGACGGCTGTTTTTCCTTTTAATTTCTCTGGTGCAAATAAGTGATATGGCCTTACTGTTCCATTTCACCCCAGGCAGTAATTTCAAACCGTTATCCCACTTCTCCTGGGCTTAATGATGCTATCAGGTGGTGGAAAGTGAGTGACCTTTCAAAATGGAGCGAACTATAATCACTCTGCCGCTGGGCTCCTGGTTTTCTGTTTGGGAGGAGGAGCAGCCTCTGCAGTCGCCCCGTAGCACCCGAGGGGGCCGTGAAAGAGATGGGGGTGTTTATTGATGGAGGTGCTCGCATGACTCATATCGCTGATGCCTCTGATGATACACAATTGTGTGAGCATATGAGTGGTGTGACCCATGTCTGCTGGTAAGTTTTCCAGGGGCATTTTTCGGAGGAGATTAAAATGCCGTGTGCCCTTCCACTTGGGGCAGTATTGTCTGAAGCTTTCTCTTTGGGAGCTCTCCCCCCTCAAGAACCAGAGACCCCATCCCTTAAACTAAGAAAATAATCTTCCCAGGTGTTTGTATTTATGTTATTTTCACTCTGCCTACTTTGAACTATTTGCAGTTCAGTTAGCCAGTGATGTGTACGTTTTATGTATCCCAACATGCCTGAGAAGACAGTTTGGATCTTGGTAAAATTGGCCCAGATTTTAAGATGTAGGTGGCTGAATCAGATTTTTTAATCTCTATATTTAGGTTCCTCGGTACAATGGCCTCAGTAAACAGGGTGACAAGCACTTGCAGCTGCATTACTGCTTCCACTGATGCTTTCTCTGCAGTCTCGGGCACTGCTGGCTGAACAGTTCTTCAAGTCACTGCAAGTGCATGTAGTGTCGGTGAGACATCAAGAAGGGAGGAGTTATTCTGTGGTATTTGATCCTTTTTTCGTTCATTCTATAGGCCAATTGTTTTTGTTCTCTTTGTACCATCTCATTTTTCTTCACGTTAGTCTTCGTAGCTCTGTCTTTATTAAAGGCTCTGAGGAGATCTTCAGATTAAGAGCTTTGTATTAGTGGAAAATTTACTGGTTTTAATCTCACATTTGCAGAAGACTGAAGTTTTCTGGCCGTGTTTACTTTCATTCTCTAGACTTACTGGAAATACTTAATCATAGAATGTCTGATTGCAAAACATCGCTTACAGGTTGTCTCCCATCTTCAGGATGCTTTCCAAATTTTGGTGATCGTTTTGGTGGGTTAGTGCGCTGAACTGTACAGACAGAGCAAGGAGTGAGGAAGGGATGAAGGGAGTACATAATCTCTGACATTTTTTCATTGCAGTTTTGCTGGTGAAGCTGAGACAAGGGTAAACTTTCACTTTTTCTTAAGTCAGCGAGAGTTTTGCCTGGTGAATTTAATGGGCCCAGGATGTCATTGTGTATTTTGAAAAGTATGTAGCAATTTTGAGTACCTTAGCATGACTCTTATTTTACCAGTTTCTCAAAGGTATTTACATGCTGGCCTCATAAAAGGTGCTTAGGTAGCAGAGTCCCTTTTAAGATACCTAAATTTCTATAGAAATCCATGATAAAGTGGACATTTTTATACCTATGTAAGTACAATGAATTATCTAAAATGGTGGATATGTACTGATGGGATTTTCAAGGGAATATAAACAGTTTAGGTGTCTAACTGCCATTTCTGCACAATTATTGTTGCCTAATTATTTTTAAAATCTGGACTGTAAGGCCTTATTTTTCAAAACTTCTGATGGTTCCTGCTGATTTCTGTTGGAGATGTAGACATTCAGCACACATGAAAGGTAATCAGTGTCGAGAAAGCTTTGTAGATACTGATCGCCTTTTGAAAATGTGTTCATTTTTTCTTGCTGGGAGGCATATAGCAAGTCACTGTAACACAGCTGGGAATAGAACTACATCTGCCTTTGCAAGAATACAGGCGCTTCCTAAGCCAGTGCTTCATCTGACATGTAATTAGTTTTCTGAGAAGACAGGGATCTAATTAAGACTAGTGGAGGGATTTTTAATTGTATCTTTACAAATTAAAACGGTATTCAAAATCTAACTACATATTGGGATAGGGTACTGAAATTATTTTTTTGTTATTTATTTTATAGTTTGCTTAGCATTTTCTGTAGGAACGTCTGCCAGACTATAGTCAGGTATGGTTGGTTGGGTATAGTATGAAATCAATATTCCGTGACCAGTCATGTATCTAGAAGCGTTATTCGGCCCAAGAACAGCCCATGTATTTAGAAATTGTTCCTTATTAGATGGGCTGTTACTAAATATGCCTACATGGAAAAAAATAGTGCAGTATGCTTTCTATTGCATTCTGTCGTGAAGAAGAAATCAGAGTGTGTGATACTCAGGAACAGCTAAAATTCATGAGAAGTTGGTGGAAGATCTGTTTCAGATCTTAGCCAATGCTGCCACTTCAAACGCATAAAAAGCACTTGAACTGAAATTCCCTGCTGCTATTATTCTGCACACTATTGAAATACAGTACAGGGGTATGGTTTGAATTTTTTTCCATGAGTCACATTGAGAGTCATCGATGTTGTATTCAACCTACAACTTTGTTCTCTGAGCTACTAGTGAGAAAGGCAAGTAAAATTTTACTCATTCATAACTCATTGAAACTAGCAATGGGAAACATACTTGTTAGTAACCTTGCCAATGCAAAATTTTTCCAGTAGTTTCACTTTAGCTCCTTTTTCATCCTGACTTTAAATGGCCATGTGATTAACCCTCTAACCCTTCCCTGGGAGACTAATCCACTGTTTAATGGGGTTCTCCATTTCTGATTTTCAGCCAAGTTAGACTTTTTCTCTCTAATTTCACCTGAATATGGCTTGCCGTTTTCCCTTGGGCCATCATGTAAATATGATATCCATCTTCATGTTTGCACTCTGGAAAACATGTCTCAGCAGTCATCACATTTCCTACCACCCTTGCTCATTGATTTGCCGTACTCTGTATACCTAGCTGTCTGAACCCATTTAAGTTTCTTTGCTCGCCAGCCTGTTCTCCCAGACTGGTGTTTTTTTCTTGATGATTCCTGCACTCCCCCCAATGTACTGACATTTTTGTCATGCTAAGGACACTCAGGACTGAACGTTGTATTTGAAGTGTACCTGTGCCCTCAGACCAAAACTGTCGTATCTGGAAAGAAAGGGGAAAAAAAGAACATCTTTTCTTGTCGTCATCTCGTACTGAATTTTCCATTTTATTTGCTGTTTGTGACTGCGTGCTGTTCATGACTGTGATATAGTGTCAGAGATGTTCCAGGTGTCCCAGTGAGGCTCCAGGGGTGAGAGTTTGACCTGCTGTCATGCTTTGTGCTGTCCCTTGCACCTCTGTAATTCTTTGGTCTTTGGGGCTGAGAAGGCAAAGCCCTCTGGCACTGTGGCTAGCACCAACTTTTGTGTCTCTAATGGTGTGGTTTTGATCATTGCAGCATAATGGGACACCAGGATGAGCCAACAGGTTTGCAAGCAGTCCTTGCAGTTGTGTGGCACAGGAGTCAGGGACGGCGATCGTCACCTTGGATAAAAATGTGTGCAGGATATGGGTCCGTGGAGTATCGTCATGTAGCAGTTTTCAGAGATGCTGAACACAGCCTTGCTAACTTGACCAGGAGACTGTGCATACCTGTAAGCAACAGCTAAATAACTGGCTTTAGGTATGCCAGTGGTCCTGAATTATGTGAATGCATTATATCAGCATGAATAAAGTGGGTTGGGCAATTTCACAGGTAGTATCTATTGAAAATCTTGCCCTGTGGGATTTTGTGATGCTGAATGCATGCAAGGATATACACTGTTAGTTTAGAATGTTCCTAAAAGCTATAGTTTAATGTTCAAATTCTGTATTTTGAAGTTATATATTGAATTTGTTCTAATGTTAATGGAAGCTGTATGTATGTATGGTACTTACAGAAAAAGAATTGTTTTAGTCCATAAATACAGTATTTCAGCTATACCAAGAAGTATTGGGGACTTTATTGGGAGGGGGGGAGTGCAGGGGGAAGGGAAAAATTTGAATCCTGTGAGGTATCTGAAAGAACTGAAGAGAAGGAGTATTTAAGTTTGTTACTTTTTTCCTGCACAGCAGTGGCTGTCACACACCTCATTAGATAAACAAGCAAAATGCCACCTAATTAATGAATGTGTAGAGTGGTCTAAGCAGGATGACTAGGAAGTCCCCATCCCTGGGAGTCCCCAACCCTGGAGGTATTTAAGGGTCGTGTAGATCTAGTGCTTAGGGCCATGGTTTAGTGGTGGGCTTGTCAGTGTTAGGTTAATGATTGCACTAGATGATCTTACAGGTCTTTTCCAATCTAGGAGATTCTGTGATTCTGTGACTTTTCTCTATTGCTGTGCACTGCATGTAAAGGAAAGGAGCCATTCTACTTGTTAGGGACATGATGAAGTTAAGCAGTCTCCACAGATTTATATGGGCTTTATTTTTGGTTTCAATGACTGGTAAGGTGCTGGAATTATCTGCTAAAATGATTGGGTAAAGCATCCTATGACGTGACACTCTCTTCTGTTGCTTGGATCACTGTGACTGTTCGATTTGCAGTTTGCCTTGTGTCTCTGCCTTGGGATCATGGCTGTTTCTTTTTGGGTCCTTTTATTTTTGTTTTGAAAGATTGCAACATGGAGTCTTCGTGCAGGGCTTGGACAGGGGGTTTCTGTTCAGTTGATCTCAGTTGAAAACTGAGTTACTAGAATTGCAGCCACAGGAGCCTCAGAACAGCCTTCCAATAGGAACAATGTGGACCAAAACGTCATGGCTTTAAGATAACTCTTAACTGGCTCCAAAAAGAGCATATCATGGTTGCTTCTGACAGCAGCGCTCCAAAATGCAAAGAAAGAAGCTGAAGAGAGGAAAAACTTTCTTCCTTTAAAAAAAAAAAAAAAGAAATTGTAGAAAACGTAGTGGAAGAAGATGAGCCCAACTCTGGAAATAAGGTGGCCAAAGGCTATGATCATATATGCTGCTGTGGCTGCATCTGAGCTGGGTCAAGAGGTTACTGTCCTGAGTTTGTTTTGTACCCGGTGTCCTGGGGAGGACTGAAATTGAATTAAGAGCTAATGGGTAGGATGGAGGGAGAATTCAAACCAGTGGGATTAGTGCAGAGAAGGAAGAGCACAGAAGACAGGTTTAAAGGGTATCCGTGTCGAGAGGAGGGAACTGGGCCTGGTCAGACAGGGTAACTGTAAGAAGAGGCGGCTCTTGTAGTTCTGGATGAAATGGTCTGATTCTGGTGTAGTCTGTGGACAACGTGGCTTTGCACACATAGCCATATTTTGATGTAATTCCTTCTAGAATGACACACAGTGTGCACTTTTTTTTTTCCACCAGTGTCCTTGATTTGCTTATTTCATAAGTGCTATTTTTTTTTAGGAGTGCCCTTGTGTGTGTTGGAGTGATGATTAATCCTGTAGACTTTGGTGCGTTTACTAGAAGTTGCTGTGCCTTTTTCATTGGATGCTTTGCAAAAGGGAAATGGTTGAGCTGCAGTCTTCTGTGTCCCCTTTATTTGAATAACATGCTAAATCAAGCGGGGCTTTATGAATAACGTTCACCATTTGATTCAGATGCACGTTGGTTGCGTGAAAGGACCAGTAGCACAATTATTCTTAGTGACAAATGCAAACATATAATAACTTTGACTCAGCGCCTCTGTTCCTCCAGGTTATGTCAAGAAATGAAAGCAGTGCCATTTTTGACACATTGACACTGCTCATCTCTCTTTGGAATAGTTCTTGTTTGTCATCAGTAGATTTGCCTGGGACTTTTCATATGTCATCACACACACACATTCTCCGACATCCAGAGGAAAAGATTACTCTGAGTCACTTGTTATTCTTTTCTGTATAATTGCTGGTGCACCAGGGGGAGTTTTGATGTATAGTGAAAGGAACGTGTGCACGAATTTCAATTCTTTGCAAGCACCTGGCTCTATCTAGCAGCAAAAAATAGCTGTGACTGATGCTGGGTCATCAGTTATTGGATCACAAGGGATACGGAAACTCATTGAACTAATGTGTTTCAGAAGGAGATTTAAGGTGGCCTGTATATCTGAAAACAAATTGCTGAGATGCAGACACTCACAGTCAAAACATTTTAAAGGGTACTTCAAAAGCCGTTTAGAAATCCATGAAGCTTGTTTCAATCAGGAATCCAGAAAATAGCACGGATGTCAAATGGTTCAGAGTCCAGTTGTATAGCAAGCTGCAAATATTAAAAAAAAAAAAAGAAAAAATTACTCACCAAAATTTGCACCCTTTGATACATCTTGCAATTTTTAGCAAAGCAATTAAGTACTTGTTTCTAGAAATACCAGGAGTGTGGTAGGGGCCAGAAGTCTTGTATTTTCTGTGCAACTTCTCTGTAATCTTTTTTTTGTCAAGTACTGAAGTCTCCCTTGGACTTCAGTGGGATTTAATTCAAGTTCAGAATTCTGAAACAGAATTGCTGCCCTTGATTAAGAGTCACTTTTTCCATAGCTGTGCTACTGTCTTCATGAAAACTTAGGTCCACCTCCTTTTAATTTTTGTCTCATTATGGAGACTTCTAAATCTCTTCCAGAAGACAATAAGGTTGTTTTGCAGTAATTGTTATTTTATTGAATGACATCATTTTTTTATTTCACTGCTTAAAAAAACACAAGTCCTGTGCTTCCATAGTTATTTCACTGTGTGAAAGAGCAAAACACCTGTATATTGATTTGTATTTTAAAAAGCTTTATGCAAACTTTTGCTTTCAGAACCATGTCATGTGATGTGCTATGTTCCGTATTTCTAACTCGTGTGATTCTAACTACTGTTCGACTGTCTGTCTGTTTGGAGATGTACGTCACTTTGTGGTTAGTGTTTTACGCAACTGGAACTTTTTTCAGTTCCATCTATGTTTTTGTCACGTTACTGGGGCTGTATTGTAAAGGTAACATGAATGAATGGAATGCAGTACTTACTGATTTGTATTGGCTAATAGTATTTACTTTACTCATTAGTGTGATTTGCAATACAATGAAGTTTGCATTTAATCATTATAAATGTACATTTATAAATACATTTTTAAAGTCCCCATATTTTTAATAAAGACATTATGAATGCTAGCAATAGTTGATTACCAAATTTACCAGACAAGAAAATGCAGAACACTGCCATAGTTTTATGTATATTCCTGAATATGAGCTTCAGTGGAACGCCTCCTCAGCTGATATATGCTGGGTGGGATGGAATCTTTCAAAAACTCCAGAGCAGAAGAGCAAGATTATTTTTCCTGGAGCATAATTGCATTGTTTTTTAAGAGCTCCATTGAAAGGTAATGAAGTTTTTTGCTAATTCACTTGTTCATAAATTGTCAAAAACCCTAACATTTATCATTCACTCATGGTTGTGGCAGTTGGACATCAAAAGGAAAGTTTGCATTAAGTTTCTTTGTCCTAGCTGTAAGTAACACAGTAGTAATTTTTGCTTATTTTTCAATTTCTTTTATGGTTATCTTGTTTATTCTGTTCTCAACATAGAAAAAAAATGGTTGTCTCCAGGCTGTAACTTTGTAAGGCTTGTCTTTTGGTGGTGTCCATTAAGCAGAAGACATCTTTTTGCCATAGAAAATTGCTGCGTATGGGTGCTGGGTCTCTTCTGCTGTTGTTGGCATGCATGCCATCTTTGTACAAATTGGAAGAAAGACTTGACATTGAAGCCTTTTGCAATGTGTTTAGCTATTAGTTTTGAATTGTAATTTTCTTCAGAGAATTTCCTAATTCAAATAAGGTCAACTACAAAAAAAAAGATTAATGGATTTTTTTTTCTTAAGTATTCCAATTTTTCTGTGTAAATGGCCTACCTAGTGTTTCAGTTGGCCAATACCTAAATGCCTTAATCTCCTAGCAATTCTCAAGGCACTTGCTCAAAGGTCAGAAATTTAAGGCATGCAATTTGAAAGTTTTGTTTGGATGTGATCCCGCAGGACATCTTCTGAAAATCCTAATTTCAACTCTATTTGTGATATGATTTATTGCCAAGCTACTAGGTTTCAAAATGGATCTTAGACCAGTTACTAGAAAAGAGAGTGGCCTCTGTTCATTGTGGAAACCTTTTGGAACCAATTTTCTTTCATTTGAGGAAAAAGGTTGGTCAGAAGTAAAATAGTATGAAGGGTCTGGCTTCAGGATCGAATGGTGGTCCTGTTGAAGTAGAAGAGGAGGCTAAAGGCTGTGAAAGTAGTAGGGATCCATTGAAGAATTTGGAAGCATTTTCAAAGGTACGGAAACAGAGGAGTGAAGATGAGAGTGAGAATATTTTCTGTATAATAAGTGGACATTCATAAAATGTTCTACTGTGGCATGTTATGTGTAGATACTGAAGATGAATGGTAATTTTGAGAGTTGATAGCTAGAAATTGGTAAACAAATACACTTTCACTTGCATCTGTTCAATTGGACCTTATTCTTATTCCTTCTTACTGCCTCACCTAGAAGAGAATAAAATCATCAGGTTTGCATCATACTGTGCGTTTAGAAAAGTTATACAGGTTATTAAAAAGGCACTTCAGCCCAAATTTTTCACCAGTATAATTTTACTTTTCTTATCAAGGTTTCACTAATCTTTTCTTCAGCTGACAAACTTGTTCAGAAGTTGATACTGCCATATAATCAATACCACAGTAGCATTTAATGTTACATATTTGCCCATAGCTTACTTTTCTGAGTCTTAGTATTTTTCGTCAGGTGTAAAGTTTCGTGCATTGTATTAACTTCTTGCATTACTTCATTGATGAACTAAATCTGGGATTTTGGATATCATAAACAAAAAAATAATCTCTTCTGAATTCTGTAGCTCCAGATGCATTAAGATTAAGAAAGTCCTATTTACTCTTTTCTTATATATTGTTACAGATTGGCATTAGGCTACCATAAGATTCCACGTGACAAATAATCTTGTTTCCTTTCTTCAGCAAATTTGCGAGCTACAACATTAGCAGATGGAGCTCTGGCCCTAGTAGAGACAGCTAAAACTGGAATAGAAACTAGATCACAATTTCCACACTTAATAAGGCAGTAAGTCAGCTGTTGCCATGGGACAGAGCTGTTTGAATTGTCATAACCGTTCCATAGGCATAAATCTTAAACTTGCACCAGATGCTTCACGCTGTTCCTGCTGTGCAAAACAGCTGGAAATTCAGCTTAAAGGATTTCTTTCCTAGAGAGAAACTACAGGTAGCATAGAGTTGAGATAACATGAATTTGATGGGAAGATGCGTCATACACTCCATCTCCAGCGTCACTGTTGTGGCTTCAGGATACGCGTCTGATCCTAGGGTTTGTACCGTGATAGTTAAAAAACGCAGTTCAAGGCACAGGAAACAATTTACAAATTGATGTAAACAGGTGAAGCTGGTTCTTTTCCTTTTTATGAAAGTACTTTGTCATGGTAACTTTTGCTTTGCTGCCTTTTTCAGTTTTCATGGATTTTTTTCTTTGCCTCAGAGCTTCAGTTTTGGGGTAATATTTTGCCTGGTAGTATAGTCAGTTTGGACTCTGGATTCCTTTTTAACTAGCTTTGAGAAATTACAGTGATGTCAAATACAGGTGAATCTGCTTGTTCTGTATCAAATTGAGACAGATTCATCTGAAAATTATGTGGTGGATCCCCATCTAGTTGATGTATTAGTTCTCAAATGCAGGTGGACCTTTGCAGGATAATCTTTCTAAATGAGGAACAGATATGGTTAAATCACATTGGAAAATACTTGCAAGGAGTCCCCCGTGAGTAGAATTGTTACTAAACTAAGGCTGTGGATCTACATGTTAATATTATTTCAAGCAATAAGGAGTTTACATTAAAAACTCATAAGCAGTGAAACATGACAGCTCTCGCTAATTTCTCATGTGGTGCTTTACTATTTGTTAAATAACAAAAATTTTACTAGGCCATTTCTAGTTTGAAGCTTGTTCTGAGCTTAAGGGTTGAGAAACATATGTACTGCGGGATGCCTTCTGTGGAGGGTCTAAGCTGAATAAAACAGAAATAACACCATCATTGAGGCTTTGTTTACACCCAAGAGTTTAACTATGTCCGTGTAGCTAAAGCAATATAACTGAACGAGCAAGGACGATGGTTGGCTGGTTAGAATGTGTTTATGGGAATGGAAATAAATTATAGTGCTATAAGCTGTATTTATAGCAATGTAACTGCAATAGGGTTGTGCAGAGGAGCTGCATTGCCAGAAGGAAAAATCACATCCCTCACTGGAATAATCATGTTGTACGTCTATGTGGGGGCCAGGCCTAAATTAATTCCAGTTGCATTTCTGAGTACTTAAACGAGAAAGCTGCTTCAGTAAAGGCTTTCTTTGGCTCCAAGAGGATTTAACACCGAGAGGCGTTGAACATCTGTGTCTTCACTGAAGTCTGTGCTGTTTAAGGTGCTAGAAGCCATCGCAGCCCCGTGTTTCTGTCTTGGCTCTAAATCTCATTGAAGTCAGTGGGAAAATGCTTGGGTGGCTGCAGAACAGGAGCCTCTTAAGAGACCTTTGTTAGCCTGGTATATCTTGTTTTCTGACAAATCAGGTGCACAGGCAGCAGGAAGCAGTTTATGAGTGCAGAAAAATGTGCCAAAGTGTGATCCTGTGTGACAATCACAGGGGCAAGCTGGGACACAAAACCAAGTGTTGTTCTGTTCAGTAGCTTTATTAACCGTTTTTGCTTCCATAGCCTGCACATAACTAACATAAGATTACAAGCCCAAGCAAGGCACCACCACTCATCTCTCGGGGGGCTCAAACAAGCCATTTATTCTCCCCAAATATGAGTTTAAATACGTGTGAGAGGAATGGGCTATCTAAAAGGCTGTTCCCACTGGAGCTCTCTCAGGCATAATACTTCACCAATACTTCTCAGACTACACTGACCTGGGGACACTGAAGAGAGGCAGCACAGAGATCCCAACATGTGTTGAAAACGTGCATTTAGATGGAAACAAGACAATTAGATGATCCCTTTGGGGGGGGGGGCGGGGGGGGGAGCGTGGAACTAATAATGTAAAGAGTTTCAGATTAAACACACCCAGCATAATAAACTAATAGTTCTGCTGAGTTGAGGACTAAACTACGTTTGTTCAGTTCCTAAACTGTCAGTAGTGTTTCTAATAATATGAGTTTATTTTGTATGGATATAAAATAACATAAACTACTAGTTTATTTTTAATCGGAATATCCCATTTTCAGGCATTTTGTTCTTTAATCTTTGGTTCATATCTCCTTTAAACACTCTCCTCAGTGTGACACAAGTGACAGCTCAGGCTCATCAGATTCCATTACTATTTCCAACATGCTACCATTTAATTTTAGTATGGCAGATAGATAGATTTTCTATTAATTCTTTTCAGATGGAGTTGACAACAGATTTTCATGGCAAATTTTTTTCTGTAAGGGGCCTTTTTGTTAGTGGGATCACAGAGTAATTTTTCTTTACATGGTTTTTACCGTTCCTTTCTTGTCTCTGATAATGTTCATCTTAGTAGTGTTACCACTGCGGGATTCAGCGGGCTCTGGGTCAGACCCTGAATTTGCTTACAGTCATTACAGGATCTGATTTGAGAGTATTTCTAACCTGCATCTTCATGAAGCTTTTCATTTTATTTCCATCTCACAAGACCCACAGTATATTTTTTTCTTACTGGTTTCCATTTAACGTCGCCACAGCTGCTGCTGCCACAGATACCACATGATGAAGAAGAAGGAAGAGAAACACACTTTCATAGGGTTTCTGCACATAGAGTAGTTATGTGGGGGGACGATGTGTGCAGACTACCTGGTCCACCTCCCACTCAAAGCAGAAGTTAACTTCGAAGTCAAGTCCAGCTTCAAAGTTAGATTAGGTTGCTGAGAGCCTTATCCAGTTGAGTTTTGAATATCTGCACTGGTGGAAATTCAGTAATTTCTTCGGCCCCTGTTCTTGATCTGAGTATGAAGAACTTTTTTTGTACATACATGGAATTTCCTTGCTTGCTGCAGTTTCTAAATTAGATTGAGATGTTTTTTAAATTAGAACACGGAGTAAGTTCTAGAAAGATTTTTCTTTTCTTGGAATAAAAGTCCACACTTGAAGACAATCCTATGTAACAATAGTCAAACAAATCCATACCCATCAATTCTGGAGGCAGCAAAGAGGTGTGCAAGCAGTCAGTCTAAAGGAGTAAGACCAAAGTACCTCTTTTGGTAGTAGAAGGAAGAAGTCATGGTTACAAACACAACATCTAGAATATGGGTTTTGGTAAGAACGGGCCCTTAGTTAACTTCTTGGGATTTTTGTTGGTGTGGCCCTTTTTTTTTTTTTTTTCACCACAGGGCAAATTCTCCACACATGACTGCACTGAGATACAACATTTCCTTATTTTGGAATATATCCTTATTTAAAATAGTGGTATTTTATGGCATGACAGATTAATTAGATTTAAATACCCAAGTCTTTAGGGGAAATGCTCCAAGATGAAAGGATGCAGATGTTGCCTATTCGAAATGGCTGAAAAATAATTAAAAGAGAAAAAAAATCACAAAATATTGAAATTACAGGGTGATGGGATTTAATTCTGGCTTGACTGAGGCTATCAAGAGTTGTGTGGCTAAATCTGTTGTCAGCTGTAATAAACGCTCTTTCTGCTTCAATTTATGTGAACATTTGCAGCTGTTGAAGAAACAGGCATCTTTGCCTCTTAGTCAAACAGTACATAAAATGAATTATGCTAGAATAGATGATGTGCAAAAACAGGTGACAGAGCTGTGCAGTAACAGACTGACTTATGGAAGAAGGTGTGAGGGACTAACTTTTTCGTATTGATTGCCTCCTGTGGTCACTGGATTGTGAAAGTGGAGCTCATGTAATGGAAGTCCTTGAGAGAGAATAAGAAAAAAAACCCATACATGGTTTTATTTTACAGTCTACATGGAAGTTGTATTCATGTAATTTAGAAAGATCCACTGAATCAATTTTCAACGATTAACAATACATACCAAAATTTATGAAGAAGACTGTGCCATTCTGCCTTTGTCTGTCTGCTTAACTCACAATAGCAAAGGCAGGATGGCGCAGTCCTCTTCATAAATTTTGGTATGGCTTGTACATCGCTGAAAATTGATTTAGTGGATCTTCCTGTCTGCTTAACTCACTACAGACATGAACACATGCCATGTATTATTTAAATGTGTAAGTTGACACATACAATTTATAGGATTTAGAAGTGGAAAGAACATGAATTATACAACAGAAAGCTTTCAGCATGCTGCAGGGTTGAATGTTTTTAATGCAAAATGAAGATGCGCATTAACCTTAAAATAATCAAAAGGACTTGGTGGGTAGTTAGATAACTGAGCCCATCATGCCCATTAGTCCTTCTCTCGGCAGTGAATTTAGTGAAGTTCTCACTGAGTGGCAGGGAAAGCCCACATGGGCTGAGCTGGAACACCAGGACACTGTGTTTGTATGACTGTTTTCTGATGAAACAGATTCAGGTAATCCATGTCGTGAAGCTACGCTTTTGCATGACCATGGCTCTTTCAAATTTGACTTGAATTCAGCTTGACAAAAACGTACAGGTATTAAATAAAATTGCCACCATTGTTATGAACTTGGGGGTTTTATGAGAGGATGGAGCCCCAGCCATCCAGAGCCTTTGCTGAGACTTGCAGAAACATACAGAAGTGCCCCAGCCAGTGAGAAAGGCTTCCTACAGAGCCGTGGGTCAAAAACCAGAAACCAGATGCAGGGAAAAGTGGGCTTTTCTAGTTATGTTGTTCAAAGAGCAACTTTTTTTTTGAAGCATAAGTACAGATACTGTGAAATGTTACTCTAAAGTGAATATAATGCCATCTTGATATTCTTTTTAAGAAGGTTGAAACAGGGATGTGCCAATTTAGCAATGTAAGCTTTCAAAATGGGCATGACGGGTTTTTTTTTCAGCTGAGCACTTCAAAAGCCATCAAAATAGCTGTTACCTTCTGTCCTGGAAACTGTCAGGAACCTATACATAAACATAAAATAATACAGGAGCAGGAAAAAAATGTTATGCCAGCAGTTAATTTTGTTGTTATTAATTCTGTTGTTTCTTTTTTTTTTCTTTTTACAGTGTGTCCTATTCAGTGCATGTCTCTGAGGATTACCCAGGTACAGTGCACCATTCTTGTCCATGACGCACCATTCTTGTCCATGACACATGTATGCATGTTACCGCAATTTGTTATACTCAGATGAGAATATCTGAAAGGGTGTTGATGTCTTCTTCCAGGTGCATCCTTGTGCTAGCCATTTTCCATTAGTTAGATTACTTTCACAGTCATTTCTCCTTTTCAGGCGACATTTATCATCTGGGTCAGGGTGAGAGAACCTGGTTCACAAGCATACAGAAACCGGAGCTTGTGGTGCTTCTCGTGTCTGGGGCCAGCAGTGATAGGAGTGTGAAAGTGCCCAGTTCCTCTTTGGCGTGGTAGATAAAGCTTGCTCTTTCAAGAGGCTGAGCAGTCTGGCACGGGGCCAGCAAAGCACTTCTGCGTTAGACCTTAATGAGACTGCTCACGTTCTTCAAGTTAAGCCTGTGAACTGTTCACTGATGCTTCTCAGGGTTGGTTGGAGCCAAGGGTTTGTGTATGGGCATGTCTTTGGTAATGTAAGCTTGCAAAGCTGTTCCCAGCTGCTCGGTCCCACCTCCCGTTCATACTCTGAGCTGCATTGGCAAAAGCATTTGTGTAACTGTGCGGCCAATCTGGACAAGGGGAATTATTCATGAAAATCAACCAGGCGAGAGCAAAAGCAAGTTTTCAGCTAGCTTATTTCCCCAATTTCCTTCACAGAGAGACTGCACAGACGCTTCAGGTGGCACAGAGGGTAGCAGAAGCAGGAGAGGGAAGCGGGGATGAGGGCAGGCAGGCGCAGTGCAAGTAAAGGTACATGGTAGTAGTGTTGGATTGCACCACATTGTGTATTTTGGACCTGGGAGTATTTAATAGTGTAAGTACCTCTGGCCTTTTTTGATCTTTATCCGTAACATCCCTGTAATATTTCTAGAAGAAATATTTCTTGTTTCTTTTAGAATCTCTAAAGAAGCGAGGCTTTGATCTTCTTCACTGATAAGCAGTAGACTATGTCTGTTCAAAACACCAAAATGTTGAAGCAGATACAGAGAGAAATCAGCATCAGCAGTGATGCTAAATACAATGGATTATGTGGAAGAATGCTAACAACCTTCGTGAGAGATTTTCTTTTACCAGTAAAAGCTGGAGGGAGAACTGCCGCTAATAATAATCTATTCAACGTGCAGTAAGGGGAAGAACTGGGACTGATAAAATACACGGTCATACCAGTAACAAATTCATTTACTGATTACAACGTTGACCTGACAATGAATGGAGGACAAATAGTTGAAATATCATCATATGTTATTAACATATTAACATATGCATCATATGTTATTAATAGTTTGGTTTATTAAACATCAGTAATAGATTTATTCATTTCAGAGATTAAGCTATGATGAAGGCACAAAACTTGATCTCTGGGAACCCGTAACTAAATAGCAAGCTGAAGCACTGAACCAGCAGTTACTCCCACAGCACATGAGAACTTATCTCCTCCAACCCCCCTGCCACAGCAGGGACACCTACAGCACATTGCACAGGACGGCGTCCAGGCTGGTTTTGAATGTCTCCGGTGTGGGAGACTCCACAACCTCTCTGGGCAGCCTGTGCCAGTGCTCTGCCACCCTCAGAGTAAAGAAGTTCCTCCTCGTGTTAAGATGGAACTTCCTGTGCTCAAGTTTGTGCCCGTTACCTCTAGTCCTATCTCTGGGCACCACTGAAAAAAGACTCTTCTCATCTACCTGGCACCCTCCCCTTAAGTATTTATAAGATCCCCCCTGAGTCTTCTTTTTTCTAGACTAAAAAGACCCAAGTCCCTGAGCCTTTCATCATAAGAAAGATGCTCCAATCCCCTAATCCCCTTTGTAGCCCTTTGCTGGACCGTCTCCAGCAGTTCCCTGTGCTTCTTGAACCGGGCAGCCCAGACCTGGACACAGTACTCCAGATGCGGCCTCACCAGGGCAGAGTAGAGGGGGAGGATGGCCTCCCTCAACCTGCTGGCCACACTCTTCTTGATGCACCCCAGGATGCCCTTGGCCTTCTTGGCCACCAGGGCACATTGCTGGCTCATGGTCATCCTGTTGTCCACCAGGACTCCCGGGTCCCTTTCCGCACAGCTGCTCTTCAGGAGGTCAGCCCCCAACCTGTACTGATGCATGGGGTTATTCCTTCCCAGATGCAGTACCCTACACTTGCCCTTGTTGAACCTCATCAGGTTTTTTTCTGCCCAACTCTCCAGCCTGTCCAGGTCACGCTGTATGGCGGCACAGCCTTTCGGTGTGTCAGCCACCCCTCCCAGTTTTGTATCATCAGCAAACTTGCTGATGGTACACTCTATCCCTTCATCCAGGTCATTGATGAATATATTGAACAGGACTGGACCCAGTACTGACCCCTGAGGGACACCACTTGTTACTGACCTCCAACTGGACTCTGCACCACTAACCACAACCCTCTGAGCTCTATCGTTCCGCCACTGTCCATTCATCCAACCCACAATTCCTAAGCTTGCCTGTGAGGATGATGTGCAGTGTCGAAAGCCTTGCTGAAGTCAAGGTAGACAACATCCACCGCCCTCCTGTCATCCACCCATCCAGTCACGCCATCATAGAAGGCTATCAGATTAGTCAGACATGACTTCCCCTTGGTGAATCCATGTTGACTACTTCTGATAACCTTCTCCTCCAGATGCTTGGAGATGACCCCCAGAATAAGCTGTTCCATCATCTTTCCAGGGATGGAGGTGAGGCTGACCGGCCTGTAGTTTCCTGGGTCATCCTTCTTGCCCTTTTTGAAGACTGGAGTGACACTGGCTTTCCTCCAGTCCTCAGGCACCTCCCCTGTTCTCCAGGACCTTTCAAAGATGATGGAGAGTGGCTCAGCAATGACTTCTGATAGCTCCCTCAGCACTCGCGGGTGCATCCCATCAGGCCCCATGGACTTGTGGGTATCCAGTTTACTTAATTTTTCTCTAACTTGTTCTTCTTCAACCAAGGGAAAGTTTTGCTTTCTCCAGACATTCTCTGTTACCTGCAAAGTCTGGGACTCCTGAGAGCTGGCCCGAGCAGTGAAGACAGACGCAAAGAAGGCATTCAGCAACTCTGCCTTCTCTGCATCATCCATCACCACAGCACCCGTCTCGTTCAAGAGCGGGCCCACATTTTCCCTGGTTTTCCTTTTGTCTCCTATATACTTAAAGAAACCCTTCCTGTTGGTCTTGACATCCCTCGCCAGGTTCAATTCCAAAGCTGCCTTGGCTTTTCTCATTTCTTCCCTGCATACCCTGACAGCATTCTTATACTCATCCCAAGTCGTCAGCCCCCTTTTCCACATCCTGTAAACTCCCTTCTTCCACCCGAGTTTTTTTCTGAAGATCCCTGCTCAGCCATGCAGCTCTCCTTCCCTTGCCCGATTTCTCGCTCTTCGGAATGCACCTAACCTGAGCTTGGAGGAGCTGGTGCTTGAATACCAGCCAGCTCTCTTGAGCCCCCCTACCCTCTAGAGCCCTCTCCCATTTGATTTCTCCCAGCAATTTCTTGAAGAGATCAAAGTTAGCCCTCCTGAAGTCTAACGTTTCAGCCCTACTTGTCATTTTGTGCATACTGCACTTAATGCTGAACTCTGTCTTCTCATGGTCACACGCCTGAGTGACTTTGGTGGCTCTAAAACCTAATGAATGTTTTCTGCCATCACCCCTTTATTTTAAAGCCAGATAGAATTTGAACATTTTACACTGTAGCTAACTTGGTGAGCGGGGCGTAAACCAGCAGCACATGTTTACTGATGGAGGATTTGGAAGAGCTGATTTCATTCATATCTCAGGCTTTTGCAGGATCTATGTTTGCTTTGTGATGAAGAGGTGTTTAGTGTGTTAGGAATGATAATGACTCTTTGCCATTTTACAGCTTTGATCCTAAAAATACTCATTTTGACTTTGTGCACCAGATTCTTTGTCTCCTCTCTCCGTCCCAGATCTCTAACTTAACATTACTGCTGACTGTGGCTCCCTTCTCTGGCATGTATTTTCTGGGATGTTTCAGGGACATGTCAGGGTGTGATGGTGTCAAGTCCAGGAAGCTCTGTGCTGATCTCCTCCTCCTCAACTGGAAGATGATATTCAAGTATTGCTGCTAGTTGACAGAGTTCAGCGCAATGTGTGCTCATCAAATTAAATTTCTTACAGGATAAATCTTTACAGATCAAGGTTTAAGTCCATTAGTGCGCAGCTATACCACAGTTGTATCCTCTGGAGATTAAGAGTGTGTACTACACACTGGATCAAATTTGGAAATCCAGGAGAAGGCTGTCAGAGTTGATCATCAGATAAATTGCTAATGCATGCAATAAATATATGAAAGTAGAAGAGATTAAGTTACCGTACAAACGATGTTCATTCAGCTAAAAGTGATACCACCACAGGTATAGTTTAGATACTATTAGAAGAGCTTTGGGTACTGCATATACTCTAGTTCCCTGCATTGCTGTTATGTATGCAGCATCACTGCTTTGGCACTGACAACAGTGTGTAGCTATTGCTGGATTGCTTCATAAAGCATCAAAAGATTACAAGCAGCTGAGCATTAAATCATACCTATGGGAACTGTAATATGACATGACAACTTTCAATAATGGAAGGTGTTTGAAAGTTTCCTAATTATGAGTGAAAGCTAAAAATATGCTCACGAAGGCACACTGAAGAACTTCATAGGAATAGTATTGAGACAGTAATGTCTCAAAGTTGTATATACATTGCTGAAATTGTGAAAATATCACTGAAAATTTTAGAGGCAGGTAATAACAGTTCCAGCAAAATATGCCTGTAACTGTTTTCTCCTAACATTGACACAACTGGGGAAAAATAATGCTCCTAAGGAGCAGTTAAAGAATATAACATCAATGAGTAGACTAAAGTCCCATTAATATGAGTGGATCATGACTCCTGTGAGAACCATTACAGCAGCAAGCATTTTGCTAATGAATATATGTTTGGAGTGGTACGTGTTGGCTGCCATAAACTTGTAGAACTGCTGTAGTCTTTTATCCCAGTGATCTGTGGGTTACACACGTGTTAACAGAAACATCCTTTTCTTAGACTGCAGCAGAGATGGAGAGAACCAGTTTGGCAGCGAGTGGTTTGCTGCATCCCTCCACTACGTCCAGGCACTAGGTCCTCTGCTTAAGAGGGGAGATGCTCCTGGGTGTAGCGTGTTAGAAACTGAGTGTTGAAGAAAGCAAACCAAAATCAGTATCTTAATTTCAAGTTTCATTACACTGATGGAAGGAAAGAAAAAAACCCTTATGGCTGCCAAATAGAAAAGGAAAACAAGAACTTGGCAGTGAAAATCATATTATCCAGCTGCCAAAAAGGAATGACAATGGGCATAAAAATATAATTAAAATCTAGAAAACCTGTAATTGAGCAGTCCTTTTTTCCATATATGTATATCTTGGTAATTTTCTATTCTGTGCAGCACATATTGTTGTTTTTCCTGCTTTTTCATACAGCAGTAAGTTCCAGGACATGGATTTCCTTTCTCCCATCCATATATAAGGTGTTAGGTATATTCAGAGCCAAGTGGTGGCCTCTGTTATTCCAGCTCGTTAGACTCTATAGCAATAATTCACACTCCCAAACCTGGGAAAGGAATGGGCATGTGTTGTATATGCCCAGAGCCATCCAGCATGGTGAGGGTGACACTGAAATGATGACAAGGTGGAGCATGCAAAGAGAGGCAAGGCCGGGGTTCGTGGGAAGGGTGAGATGCAGCTGTCCTGAAAGCACAGTTCACAGCCTGTCCTGCCGATGGGCACAAGTGGGAGAAGGAATCAATGCTGGCAGATGGCTGGAGGAACCCAGTGTCATTCACACGATGCAGTGGCTCTGAAATATATCCCTGTGCCAAGCGCGTAGCGGAGCAGACATGGACTGAGCTGATGGAGCAGGCTGCTGTGCCCACTGGAGTGCAGAGCTGAGGGCAAAGTGGTGTCAGCCTCCTGCAGCGGGTGCCTGCATGCCATAGATGTACGTTGAGCTGAGCGCAGGATTACCTCGTGGGACCACGCAGGAGTGGAAGCAGGCAAAGGTGTGGGATAGTGTCAGACTCGGTAGATGGCTGCGAATGTGGAATGTGGCAGAAAGGCTGTTTCCTGCCCTGGGAAAGCCCCACGTGTCTGTGCGTGTGCGGCAGTGCAGCTGCTGCTCTGCAAAGGCAGCGTGGCACACCTCTGCGAGTGAGGGGCGGCAGCGCCAGGGCTCCGACTTGCTACAGGCTGCCAAGAACCAAGAATTCAGTAGTATTACAAAGGGTAAGATTACTGAATTTACTGCTCAATTAATGTTAACATCTTTAACGTTGCACTGGAAGCACTGCAGTCAACAGGCTTTGAGATTGCAGCAGTGTGCTTAATATTACATGTGAGTTCCTGCACTTTGCTGGTGTGGGACCGGAGTGTTTGGAATTAGGACAGATCAAGTCCTTGTTTCAGTTATCTTATTTGTCTCTTTATCTGTGATTATCTTAATTGTCAGCCTTTCTGCTCTACAGCATAAGTTTCAGTTTAGCCCAGATTGGTAGAAAACAAAATATTCTTACTTTCACAGGCAGTTCATCAATTCATGCAAAATTAGCTTCTGCAGTTACTACATAAAAACTTGCTGCTCCTTGTCTGTTGTTACTAAGCATTTGGTTGGAAAGCAAAAAAAGAAACCAAACCAAAAAAAGACACACACCCCCCCTCAGCCTAATTCCTACATTTTGTAAGAAAATTTGGGGTAGACTTTCCATATTCATATCCATACCTAACATTTTTGTTGAAGTGGGAGGAATTTTTTTTTTATTCCTGAATCGGGCACAAGAAAGGTTATCCACTGATTAGAAGATACTTCAAACAACCTTTATGTGACTAGGCAAAATGAGGCGCAGGTATTTTGCATAATGGGCTGTTAACACCCAACTCTGAATGCAGCCTTTGCTCTGCACGGCAGATCTAGCTTGGGTTTTAGTGTCAGGCACAGCAGAAAGCGTAGAACAAGTCTTCATTTTGGAAAAGGTTGGCTCAAACACCCATAAGCCTTGTGGATGGTTCAGAGCAGTGCTTGGTGTGATTCACAAAAGCCACGACATCAGAATGCAAGGGTTTGCTTGTATAAGATTTGGGTCCAAATCTTCTATCCTTTTCCTTCTTTTCTTTTCATTAGCAGTCTCAAGAGAAAAAAAAACAAACAAACACACCAGCAAGATAACAGTGCTCTGGGGAGTGGTTCCTTATGGTACAAGGGTGGGACGGGCAATGTGGGAAGGGGCTGGCAGAGCACAACTGGACTTCACCATAGAAGGCATTCTTGTTTTGTAGATAACACTTACGTTTCCAGTTCTGATAATGATGAAGATGTGTTAGTTACAACAGAGCCAATTCCAGTAATTTTCCACCAAATCGCTACAGGTAATCTTATGTCCTGAGTGTTTTACCAAGTTCATATTTTGTGAGGAAAGACAAGATGTTGCCTGCACGTAAAGAGAGATATGTTAATGTGTACAGCTATACAGTTTGCTATTTTCTCACAGTCTTGCTGTGGTAAATTGTCCTACATTTTAGAGTAGAAGAAATTGAAGTATTTCTTCTGGGGATCACCACGATTGTGTAGGCAGAATGTATTTTATTCTTTTAATGTCTTGCAGTCTGTGCTAAAGCAATTCTCCTTGAATACAGTTAGAAGTACTTAATACTTCCCAATTATAAGTTTTCATGCTCACTTGCTTAAAACTTCACTAAATCTTCACCATTGGGGATGAAACAGTCTATAACTACCATTGCCTCTGGTGAATTATTTCAGGAAATTTCAAACAAAATGGTTCAGCTGTTTCACTAAATTGGGCTATAGAAAAAAAATACCTTTTTTCCCAGTGATTTTGAGAACCTCTCATTTGAAATTATTTCCATACTTTCCAAAAGTATTTGATACATGAAAGGGCATGCTTTTCAGACATATAGGCACATTTGTACAATATATAATCAAGATTTGTGCATACTCCATAGAGACTTTTTAGATTTTAGCAGCCAAATTCCCTGATGATTTCAGGCTGCAGGAGAAACTGCATAGAGCAGTCTTAAATCTGGCAGTTCTTCAGATAGGAACACTTGACTTTGCAGTCTTTTTATTATTATTACAATGCTTTAGGGCTTTTTTTTTGCATAACACAGAATTACTTTGAATTCTACTGTAAAACCGATATGATCTTCAGTCTCTGATCTCATTTATACTGATATAAATCAAGAATAATTTTATTGAAGTCAGTGTACCCAAACAAAAGCTGGTCATTATAGTCAGAAGTTTAAGATAAATTTTACTTGCGAATATTTCTGTAATTTAAAAAGAAATAAGGCCTGCCATTTAAAATAGAATACAAAACTATGGTTTATATAGAAGATGATCTGATTTAATTTTGCTGAGGGGTTTTGATTTTTCATTCTTTTATAAAGTATACAAAATTAATGAATGACACTAACTTGTAAATCACAGATTGGGAAAAACAAATCTAGATGGACCAGCTGAGTTTCATTTCACAGTTAAAAATATGAGTCTTCTGAGACGTAGTGGTTTCTTAATTTTAGACTGTTGTATTGTAAACTCTTTGATGCTTTTGGTATCTGTAACTTTTTGTTCCTTATTTGGTCTACTACTGCAACTAAGTATTTCAAGTCTGCATATGCAAAATCTTTCACGTTTTTCACAGATGTTCCCTATTTTCCCTTTTCTTTTAAGAGTTAAGAAAAACCAGTGATGTCAACTATTGCTTATCCATAAAATCAAAATTACAGAGGGAGAATGGAGAGGTATGTATTTCTTGCATGCATATTTTAATGGAAGTTATTTTAAGAAACAACAGAAAATAATAAAATGTGAGTGTACCATAGATCTCCTATCAAATGTGTGCTTACACAACCTGTACGCCTCTACATGTTTTAGAAGATGAGTGTAGTTCTCTGGGTTTCATACATGGATTAACTAGTGAATCACTTATTTGGGATAGGGATGTTCCCATCCTGCGAAATACGGTTTTGATGTTTTTTTCATTTTTTGTTCAACAGTGCTATAGACCCTCTCTGCCCTAAAAATACAGCTTTCCTGGAAAAGTCAATCATGATGCTGTTACCTTTTAACCTACTCTTGCACGTAGGACCACATCCCATTTATTAGCTCACTGCTTCTTCATGTGGCCTACAGCAGCCCCACTGGAGGCTCTAGACCTCTGCATGACTATTCACCATAAGTGGTGTCTGGAGTATTAAGGCTCGGTTGTATTTGTGCTGTACCTCTGGCAAGGGTCCCTGACCAGTGTCATTGAGCCGTTAACTCAAGAAAGAAGTGGCACTAACGTGAAGTCCACAGGGCTTGACAGTGTTGCAGGCTCAAAGAAGGTACCAGATAGGCTCCAACCTCAAGCAAGAAATTGAGTGTTCTATCAAGAATTCGGGTTCTTAGCTTTAAAAACTTCCTTTGGTAAGGGTGGTTGCTGAGTTTCTTGGGGACTGCTTTTTAGCCTCAAATACATGTTTGATCCTGGAAAGGGGAAATAAGCATGCTCAAATATGCTAATGTGTATGGTTGGGTTTTTTAGTAGATGGAACCTGATTTGATATAAAAAGCTGCATTGGAAATACTTTGCTTCTACTGCCTCATCATTAAATTCAGTGTTTGGTAAACATTACAAAAATTCAAGTGCAGGAAGAATTTACCCATTTGATTAAAAGCCTGAGATATGGTTGGCTTCTATGGGACAGAGTTTGAGCCTTTATTTTGTTTTTAGTTGAACGAGGTACTTAAATATGAAAGCACTGGGAAAAAAAACACTTTAAAAAAAGTTTCTAACACTGACCATTTCTGTTGGCTAGACAGAGGTTTGGTAAGGATGGGATGGGTTTGTCACTATTCTAATATGAGAGTTTCATTTCTCTTTGGTTTGTGTTGAATTTTTGTTCAGTTGAGTTCTGTTTTAATACAGACTTCCCCTTGAGCTAAGGTTATTATAAAACAAAGAAGACTAAAGTCACTTTGTTTCTTTCCAGTGAAGTGGAAGCAGAAATTACTTTTATGCCTTGTCGTGGAAAATTGCTGTGAAATTGGCTGAAATAGAATTTTTGTTCTATGTATACATACAGTGAGTAGAGCAGGAAGTTAGAGGCAAAGGTAGGGAAATGGGATTAGAATGTCTGACCATAGAAATTGGTGATAAGGATATTTTGACATTCATGAATATATGGCATTTAGGGGTAACTTCTATTCTTTGATTCATACATCTGATTTCTATTCCATTGTGGCAGTTCTGTGCAGGACATAAATACAAAATAAGCAGTAAGTACATCATGTTCAGGTTGAAGTGTAGAATTATGATTTTAACAGGTGTTCCGTAGGGGACCCTTGTCAGCATAGGGCCTAGAAATAACACATGGATTGTGGGAAACAAGAATTAATATCTTCAAGCAATTACATAATTATAAGTAAAGGTTTCATTGGTGGGAAGCAGAATGTAACACTTCAGCTCATGCTGAGTTGCAGTCTGTACCAGGATCAGTTCTATTTACTTGAGTGCAATTATTCACAGAGCAGCCTATTTAGAGCAGGTTTTACTTGGGTAAGCATATTACTTTCTAATCCTTAGTTTTCAAAGTCTCAGAACAGAGCTAGTCAGAAAATTAAGTTTGAACTTTTCTGGCAACAGGCTGGTACTTCTGTTAAAAATAATAGTTAAGCAGCAATGTGTCAGTTTTAAGCAGAAAGGAACTTAAGAGATCCCATGCTCAGACTTGAATTATTTCCTTAATCTATTGGAATTGATTTACCAGAATAAAGTACACTAAAATTTTATTGGGTCACTGAAGCACCAAATGAATTAAATCCAGAAGCTGTCTTGGTGGGTAAATTATGCTTTGTTTAGCAAAAGTGCAAATAGCTAAAGAGTGAAATATCCCCCCATAGTCTACTGAATTCCCCAGTTCCTTAAAATACCACGCTCTGTCTGCTGCCAAAGTATTATTTCTCCAACATATATTCAGGGTGGTTTTATGTACCCAGTTAGTAGGCGCCTGTTTTGTCTGATATTTCACTATTCTTAAAACAGGCCCTTAACACTCTTCTGGAAAAATGGTGCTACAAAATCTCTTGATAAAGGGTGCTATAAGCTTATTTGTAAAAACATAATTCCTGTAGTTATAATGAGAACTATAAATGTAAGATAAGCATATTGCTTATAATCATTGTTAACTTTCCTTTTCCATTAAGGAGTCACGGCACAACAGCACAGTTGAAGAAGACTCTGAAGGAGATAATGACTCTGAGGAATTTTATTATGGAGGGCAGGTAATGGAGGAAATTTTTGCACAAGTTTCAATAAATTAAATTTGAAAGCTTATGTTGTTCATTCCATTATAAATTTATGATAATCATTTCTTACGTTTATTCAACATCAACTGGAATGCCGTGTATATATACATAGTATTTCATAGCTGAAATATTGAGTATGTTATACTGTATAATTATATCAAATTTAAAATAAGATTAGGTTGTTTACATTTACACAGTTATAAGAATATAAAAAGCAAGTACTCTTCAGAAGATTTGAAAATAGAAGGCAATTGGTTACTTCCAGGAAATAGCTATTCACTTTTTAAAGCTTATCCCATTATTGATAAAAATGGGAAGTCAAGCTGGATCCAAATCTGTTTCCTTCTGGAGGATTGCCATTTTGTAAAGTCAAGAGCACTGCAATTTAATGGTAAAAATGGTTATTACAAAACAATTTTGATCTAGGCAATAGTCCATTCTTTTTCCGAGCTCTACAGTTAAACTCACCTTGAAAAATGCTGCATATTTTTAGATGAATGTACTGCTTTGTGTCTTTCCTTCTTCTTCCCTCAGCAGAATTAGTTATTATTGCATTCTCTTATGTATCGGGAAATAAAATCACTTCATCTCTTTTCCTTTTGCAATGTCAATAGAACGCTTCACGCTGCTAGTCTCTTCATTCAGATTTTTCTTATCTTTCTAATCTAACTATTGCCCCGAAGGAATCATCCCTCACTTATGTTATTAGACCTGTTTATGTCGATGAACACTTTAATGAATTACGGTTGCTGTTTATGAAACTCGTCACCGCCTCAGCCTGTCGGCTGAAGCCACGTGTGCCCTGGGTGCGCAGAGCCGACGCCGCAGGGGCGCGCCAGCAGTGCCAGCCGGTTGGGTCGGTGCCGAGAGCGTGGGATGCTCATGAGCAGGACATCGCCAAGCCTCTTCTCTTGCAGAGCCAACAGCGTGGCGGGGTTTGAACGCTGAATACACGTTGAGGTGCTTTACTCTAAAAAAAAAAAAAAAAAAAAAAGCACGCCCCTAAAAGGCTATTAAAAGTGATATTGAAACTGGAACTGAAATAATGTATTTTCAGTGTTAGAAATAACTGACATGAGGTATTGACTCATGTTCACTTTAGAAATGACTGCAGGAATTGGCTCCCTTCAGCTACTGACTCCTACAGCCCCATGGAGCGCTGGGGAGGACTGTGTACAGATACTTCGGTGCAAAGAGCGATGTCTTATTTTAATCTGCCAGAGAGGAAAAATCTTCTGATTTTAGCCTGTAGTGATGCTTTGTGTATACTGGCTCAGTTTTTCAACTCTTCAGAAAGGGCAGTGACCTCAAGGTGAAGGAAAAGGCAGCAAACAGCTGGGAGTGCTTATTTCTTGAACAAGCGCTAATATGTTTGGTAAAGGATGCCTGCCAGTGCCCAAGTGAATGAATAAATATCAATGCTGCCTATGAGATATGAACACAGAGAGCAGTACATCATTTTGCAAGGTGTAAAAGAGCCATGTAATAGGCAATACTGGTTAGAATTTAGTTGCCTTGTTATTGAAGTGGAAACTACATTGCATTGTCATTTTTTTAAGGTAATACATTTAATTGAAGGAATTTTAACTAGCAAAAAAATACAATTAGATCAGCGATAAAAATAATATATCAGATGTTTGTGAATGTCTTGAGTATTGAATATTCAAAAAGCAAAATAAGGAGAATAAACAGACAAAAAAAAGACATCATAGAAAGTGTATTTAACAGGTGAGAGAGAAAGAAGGAAATTTTGGATTTAAAATTTCATGGTAAAAAAGACAGAATTCTAAGGAAGACGTGTAGAATTAAACAAGATATTGAGGACTCAGAAAATAAATAGGAAATTAGGTAATAAACAAAGTCCCTCGAGAGATGAAAAGAACAGTCCTTTTTCAAATAAAGTGATTGTAAGAGTTATTAAGTGAGCACCGGGTGTATTGGGAAGACAAAATAGTTGACTGTATATGTGGGGAACAAGCAAGGCAAGCTGCTTCATTTGAGACAAGCGTGTGCTGTGCCCACAGAGAAAGGGGACAAAAACAGAGGGAATAGATGGCGGTGTAATTGTGTGCAGTACTGTTGGGAAAGGTGGAGGTCAGGGATAATTCTTAACATTTCTGAGTGGTTACAGCTGGAAAGATGAGAGAGCAGCTGATGATGAAACAAGGACCATGGAAGATGGGAAATGGTATTTGATGGGCAGTGAAAACAAGATACGACCTTTTGCTGATAAAGTAAACGTTTGTATCTGCTTCCCAGGCACCTGCTTGTAATCCTGCCTAAGGATTTAATGGATAAATACTTTAAAGTAGCTAAGTGATTCAATAGCCTAAGTCCTATTGATTTTCAATGGGATTTAGGTTTGTAAATCACTTAATCTCCTTTAAAAATGCAACCTTTTGTCATTATATGGGACAAAATAATCTGAATCAAGTCTCAGATTAAAAACTGAGACTTTCTAAACACAGACCCTTCAGACACAGCAAAGTTATCAGATTTTTTAGCTTTTATATTCGCTTTCTCTGAGAGTCTTTGTTAATTCTTGCTTTGAATCTCTATCTTCTACATTTGCAAATGAGAACAGCAGATTGAAACAGTAATACTACTGCCTTTGGCGCTCCCTCTCCCTCTCTCTTGTGCTTCAGTTACAGGACATACTTGCAAATGCAGATATACAAAATGCTGGCAGTCTTCTCTGTGTACATCACTACGTCTGTGGCACTAATTCAGGGCTGGAAAATACCATATTGTGGTCTTATAATTTGCCAGAACAGTGCTTTGTTTCCTTTTTGAGTTCATAACCTCTTACTGCCAGAAAATAGATTGGAGAAAGCATTATGTTGAGCAGTTCAGTGTTCTGCATAGTGTTGCTTTTGGACTTTACTGTTATTGATACAAAAGACTGATTAAAAAATGTGGTTTAGGACCAAAAAAGGTGGCAGGTGCACCACAGCTATGATTTGTGAAATGATTGCTGTGCTCTCTTTGGAAGCAGGACAGCAATTATTTATGCATCTTTAAAGAATTCATCTTTGAGTAATGAGCATGTAAAAAGGATTGGTTTTCTCCTACCTGAAGTTAAAAAAAAAAAACATTACAATAAAGGTTTTCTTCCCGTGCTCTTCTACTTGGAAAATTGTTCTGACATGTCTGCCCAAACAAAGGAGGGATACTTGGCTTATACCCTTCTGGTCACGAATATCATTGCTATCCCTGATAAACACATGTGCATGCTATGCTGATGAGTTCTGTGCCTAAGTGCAATCAAATTATTCTTTGCTAGTTTTCACATGTAAAAAGTGATCAGAGGATTATTATTTTAATTCTGTTTTTATTTAATTAAATTGAAAAGTTCATCTCCAGATTTGAGAGCTGAAAGTGTCACAGCGCTGGTCTCCTACAGATTTGGATGTACAAACGGAAGAAACAGTACTGCAGTTAGATACAGTTTTGCAATAGCAAGAATTCTCTGCAGGAATTCCTGTATAAGGAGATATATGTATGTCTAGAGGGATGACTTACAGTCTTGTGCTTTGCTGTCTGAATTTATTAAAGGCACAAGCCAAATCCTACTCTCATTTCTGAATCTGTCCAAATCTAGGGAGTTCATTGACTTTTGTGGAATTACGGTCATTCTAATTGTTGTAAAGAAGTAGGATTAGGTTCATACAATCAGGAGCATATTGCTTAATGAGAAAGCAGTAATAGATTGTGAATAGATTGTTACAAGCCTAAAGAGGTATTTCCATCCTTGTAGAAGATAGGAGGGTATTGATTATTTTGACTTCATGCAATCCAACCAAACCAGCTCACAAGTTTTGCTTTATAGTGTAAGCGCTAACATAACTGTTTCCATTTTTCATGTAGAGTTTGGGAAAAACAGGGATCATATCTAAACACATTTCTTTACACCTTCTCTGGTAAAATACTTAAAATGGGAAAGTGTTTGTTAATTCTTTTTTTTTAAGTCTGATAACATTGCACTGGTGGATAGAATATAGCCAATCAGTAGACCGAAAATGTAGTTTAAATGCTGAGACACTTGGTATATAGTATAGTTTCATGCTTCTCTTGTTGAGCCCAAGCCATTCTGTGTCTAATATATATATATATATATGGGTGTGATAATAAGCAAGAGGGAGCAAACCTTTGTCCTGTAGTGGTTGGACTGGGATGATATGACTGGGGAGATCTTGTTCTTCTCCTACTTAACAGTTTTAAAATGCACAAGTGTTCCAGAACAAACCCCAGGACAAGACAGGACAGAGGGATGAGCCCTTTGCAACTTCTCTTCCCACAAACAGGCATGGGACCCTCAAAAAGTGTCAGTGCAGAGGTGCCTGCTTTGCAAATCTCATTGCTTAGCAGAGCTAGACCACCTCAGTGCTTCCGCTTATCAACATAGTGGTCATTCTGAGCATGGCATTAAGGAATCTTTATGCAGCATATTTTGTAGGAGGAACTTTCAAGAGCCTAGGTCAGGTGCCAGTAATAAAATAAATAAGAACTCCTAGGATTTTTTTTTTTCCTGATAGGTTAGCTATGATGGAGAACTTCACAAGCACCCACAGCTGGAGGCTGATTTGACAGCAGTGAGAGAGATCTATGGACCTAATGCAGTATCTCTCAGGTACGTCATTGTCTTTTCTGTATTGTGGAACCTTTAATGTTTCGGAGATTGAGTTCCATGTGGACAATCCCTCACTGTCAAAGCACAAGTCTCTTCTAGTGATGTGTGCATATTATGTGGCAAAAGGAAGGAGCACTGCTGGTTAGCAACAATGATGGTTTTGTTTTTTCTTTTTTTGTGGTTGATTACTGATATAACTGGCTGTGCTGAGAACAAGCCCTGGAATCCGGTTCTAAAACATCCTTGTCTTTTGCAGTTCAGTCAGTATTTGATTAGGCTGTTGTATTTTGTTGAAAATTACTATTCAGCTTTACTCTAAACCCTTGTTAAACTCCTTTTCTGTCACATTCTGTTTTTTGCCCTGGAGGTGAACAAGAGTAATGATAAGAGATTTACTAAATGGTTTCCCTAGGGATAGAGTGAAGGAATTGGATTTGTCTAGTCTGGAAATAAGAGAAGACATCATAACAGTTCTTCTTCAAAAAAAAAGTTGTTTGTAGATCGGAGGAGTGATCAAACGTTCTCTATTGTCATCATGAGAGAGACAGTAAGGAACTAGCTGTGTTAGCAACAAACAAGAATTTGATTAGATTTTTGTGAACGTTTTTTAATTGTGGGAGTCTAAAGTGTCCGACAGAGGGAAGTGGTGGAACCTCAGTCAGAGGTGAATTGCAAAGCATAATTACACAAAAATTCTGTTGGGCATATATAAGCATGCATGATTCTGCCATAGAGCATAGCTGTATGATATTTTTGATACGCTTCAGATCTTTTATAACCTCCTTTTCCATGTATGCAATCTTAATAATTTCATAGAAATAACAGGTAGGCAAGATGTAACCGACCTGTCAGATGTATTACAAAGAAAATATCAAAGTTGTCGTACAAATCAAGTAATAAAATACAGAGAAGATAATAACCTTAGGCATACATATATTGCAAGTAACAATTCCCGTTAACCTCTAAACAATAAGGTCTGTTATTTTTGTCTAAGAACAGAAAGCATATCTACAACTGTGGTGTACTATACCTTTTCAAATTAAGTGGAAATTTCATTACATTTCAAGGACCTGAGGAATTGAAATCCAAATAGTTGTATATGGGTTTAGGAAATGAATGAGACAAATGTTTAGTTGCCAAACTGATAACTATGAAATTGAGAATACCTTGATAATAGGCACCCTCAAGCTCCTAAAATTGAAACATTATATATAACCTTTCAAAAACTGTAATGCATCTAATTTATTGAATCAACTGTTTCATTGGAAGCATTGTGATCTCCTTGATCACAAGTAGTAGAAATTGGCATCTGTGGCTGCTTTTGGCATGTGGAAAACTCTATTGCTTCTTCCACTCTGTTGCAGTTGAAAATACTCATAAATGCTTGGGAATGACAAACACAGCATTCAACATTCAGTTTCATCCCTTTCCTGCAGCTCTGCTTCTCTGTGGAGAGAGAAGTTTGTCTGACAGTGACACCCACTAAGATGCATATTTCCTAGACAGTTTACCCTCTTTTAGTAGTTTCTTGCTGTCACAGCGTCAACTGTACATATAAAAGTGAAATACCTATAGCTGCATGCTTTTCACCATTGCTGTTTGAAATCTGGCCACCAAAGCCATGAAAAAGACCTCTGGAACAACTGATCCAAACTCTTTGGCACCTATTTACATTGCTTATGCATTGATGGACAGAGGACCTCTGTGAACTTCAAAATAAAGATGTGTTCATGGAGCCATTGTAGACAGCAGATCATAAGCTGCAGGTGTTGGAAGAAAACATGATTTTTTCCCCCCTTTCAGCTTGAGGAAGTAAAACTACAGTCAGCATCATGTGTTACCATTCTACGATGGTAACGGAATGGGGGCAAAGGGTTTTCAGTGAGTATGGAAATTCCACAGTAATAACTTCTTTTTATCTTATCTTTTCTTCCACTAGTATTTCTGTGTTTCATTAGTTCAACTATATTTCTGCTTAATTTATAAAATTGTGCTTGTTGACCCCTTTTTGAATCTCGGTCGTGTAACACCAGCCTGCGTTCATAAATATTACTTGAGAGTTCATAACAGTCTGTTCTTTAGATCTTCTTCACTTTAGATCTTTAGATCTTTAACTTCACTTTGGTAGGAGATAGTTATATTCACAAAAATATTTCTGTATTTCAAGATTACCTTGTCAACTTACTTATGCACAACTGCTACCTTGCACTGTCTTAGTCTAGTTTAATAGAAAAGCGTGGAAGTCACTGTGAGAACAAGGATATAAATGCAGTGTAAAGAAAAAAACCTAGTGACTAGACTCTGGTCTGTGAAAAATTGAGAGTGATTGCACTTTTACAGTATTGTCCACTTAAATAACGTAAATGAAAAGGAAAGCAATTTTTTATTTAGGTGTATGAATGGGTATTTTCTAGCCCTATTTTTCAGAAGTCTCCAAGTACGTTGGGGCAGGGCAATCAGAATGAGTCAGAAAGTAAGAGGCAGAAAAGTCACACTTGAAATGTAATATTTCAGATGGAAACACCCATGAGCCTAAGTTAAATCTAAACCTTGGGGATTCCAGCAATACTGCACATAACAGATAAAATAAGGTAACTATTGCCTTGGGTGCATTACAGGGCAATCTTTATGTTTTGACAAACAAATGCTTGAACGTATGAAGCAATCCCACAGGTATAATATGCCACCCTCTAGGCTATGTTGTATTTGTCTTCAGTGATTTATCTCAAGCCTCTCCTTGGGTTACTATTACAGGTACCTGTTCGCACCTGAAATATTTGTGAAAATTAACTAGGGTTTTCTTTTGTCATAAGTAGGAGCAGCATGTGACCATGATTGTTTTCTTGATTTATTTGTGCAATATACGAGGCAAAAATACATAGCAGCAATGGAGAGAGAATTTGAGGGAATTAGTAGGGAAAAAAGGTTTAGCCTGTTTAAGCAAGATCCACTGAAAGAAAGTTTCAGTGCAGCAGACGGTCACCCACTGGGAATATTGATCCAATCTATGTAAATGTGTATTTTATAACCATTCTGATTTTACAGACAAGATTATCCTTTATAAAATCTTCTCTGTCGTAAGTACTCCTGGGCTGAGGAGTGTCTTAAAGAGCTCTAATGTAATGTAATTCTTTCCTTTCAGGGAATATGGAGCCATTGATGATGTAGATATTGATCTGCATATTGATGTTAGCTTTCTTGATGTAAGTAATCTAATCACAGAATAACATAATGAACATTAATACCCATTTAATTCTGCTACACATCAGACTCTCTTGACAACCACTGAGACTTTCCTTTTTTGGAGACTTGATCTTCACAAGGGCCTGTCGCGTTAATGATTGCCACTCAGCGGAAAGGTTTCCTTTTCCTTTTATGATCACATTGTTAAAATGCTTTGTAGGCTTTTATTTACTGCATGTGTATTTCCTTTCCAACATGCTTTGTGAATGGTAAATGTTTTAACTGATATAAATGAAATACATTTCTTTTTTTGCTATCCTAGACATTAGTTAGGTGAAAGCACTTCATAGAGTCCTGGAGGGAAGAAGACCTTGGCTGGAGCTCTCCTGTGTGCTTCTCAACATCTGCAGCTGATTAGGGAGAGGCTTGAGTGGCAAAGGAGACACAGGACAGTGGTGCTGTCGACTGGCAGCATGGCTTCTGTAACAGTTACGCTGTCATTAACTCCACACTTCCTCACCTCATCTGTGCAGTAATTTCCTGTCCTCTAGATAGAGAATAAAAATTAGTGCTTTTAGGGGCATCATTAACTTCTGCACAGATATGTCATATTCTCAGGTCAGCACAGCACATAAGATAGTTGTTCCTGGGCTTTTTTAAAATTTAAGAAAATCTGATTGCACCTTGAATTATTTTAATCAGCCTCGAGGAGCAAAAGTTTCCTTTGCCCTGTGTTATGGGATGAGTTTCCTTTCCATCTTTATTTGCTCCTTTGCTTCTCAGCTTTGAAGCAGTTTCTCTTGATAGATGGGAGGGTGTCTGCCTGCGCTGTAGGTGTAGTATTGTGTATAAGCCTGTGCTCAGTTTAAATGAGCATACCCAACAACTGGAAGCAGTCTAACACTGCTCTTAGGGGCACCGGCAGGCGATAGTTTGTCCTAAGTCTCAAGTTTAAAGTTGGACTAGATATTCCACAACTGGGTAAATGGATGGATGGTGTTTATAACAACCCTCAGGTAGACTGACAAAATGCAGCAGTTCCTCGTGATGGCTAATAGTGTGTGTTGTTTTCTTTTTATTTTGAACTAGGAAGAGATTGCTGTGGCTTGGGATGTAATTCGCACAGAGCCTATAATAGTGCGATTGCACTGTTCACTTACACAGTACTTAAATGGTCCAGGTTAGTCACCTGTGTATTCTTCATGTGCCTTGTATGGTGTCTCGGTCTGAGCCATGTACTAGGTGGTAGATACTCGTTCACTGCCAAATCTTTGACCCTGCATGTGCTTAAGTCTACTGCTGAGAGCAGTCCTGCTGTTTTCAAATTATGTTTACAAACATTTGTATGGCTAGGCCCTCAAAAATGACATGGGCATCTAATTTAAGCTTTCATGGGTTGATTTTTGGAACTTGTTTTCCTGATATCCTTTGGAATGCAACTGCTTCCCCTAGGAACCAGTGTTAATGAATAAAGATCTACAGTTTCTAATACGTGATTTCCTGATTTTGGAAATCAGGGATCATCTGCACAGGTGAAATATCACTGATAAAGTATACACAGACCTGTGCAGGGCATTAATATACCCTTTTTCACATACCTTTGAAGAATCAGGCCATGATAATTACCCTTTCAGCTTCTGATTTCTATATGACTGTGTGAACTCTGGGAATCTTTAGATTTGAATGAGTTGTTAAGTGAGTAAACTTCCTCATGAGAGAGAAAATGGTAAAACTCTTGAAGAATCAACTGATTTTGAAGATTTGGAAACATTCATATGCAGAAGTCAACTTCAGATATGTTTTTACAGTAGGAAGTCAGAACTAGGTTGCAATTTGGATCATAACTTGCCCAGCTTTGGAGGATTCCAGTGCAAGCTGGCTTGTATCTGTGGGAGAACATTGCCTCTGGAAAATGAATAGATATTTCCAGCCATAATATGTTTAGCAAAATCTGTTCCAGTGAGCTATTTTTACAGGATATATTGCCTGCTGGTGTTAACTATAAGCTATATTCTGTTCATTCAAATATGCATTTCATTAGATGAATCTTCTTTTTTTCTTTTTGCTTGACTTTGGTCTTTTTGTCTGTATTTTATTGCTTCAATATTCTCTGTAAATATGCAGATCTTCAAATATGTATTTGCAGGTAGCAGTGTTAGTATTCAGAATATTTCTATCAAAATGTAATTTAAAAAATAAAAAAGTGCAGCAAATAAGAGAGGGTGAAGCGTGAAGAGCAGCTTGCAGTAAGAAATGATCTAGTGAAATGAGAAGTAACAACAAGGTATCTTCTGCACTGCTGACAAGGTTAAAATGGCAGGCGTAGTTCCCAGTCCTGCAGCTCACTGATTGTGGGGCTGCCTGTGTACCAAGAAAGGCAAGACCAGGGACAGAGGCAAGTGCTTCGCTGATCCTGGTTTTATGAGCTCAGCTGCTGTTGCAGCCATATCTCTTTATTTACTAGGAAAGGACAATGAGGTCCACCATCTTTTGTGTTAGCAAGACCCTTTCTCAGTGAATTCCTCTTCCCCCTTAAATATGTTGTTTTGAGACTACTAGGCTAACTTCATGCTACATCTTTTTCTCCTACAGTACTTTCTGTTCATTGATAAACGGAAATGCAGTATACTTCAAAGCACTATAGGGGCTATTCGTACCACCCTGTAGCTGTGTAATATCCTGATTTTAGATACTCATTCTTCTAGTTAATACCTTCTTTCATTATTGTACTGGTGGGAAGTTTCTCCCACGTGCCTTAGAAACCTGTCTTAGATGAGGATGAATCAGTTTTTGGAGGTGTCGGGCTGTCTCCTCTGGCTGTACAGCTTAGACAACAATTGTAGTCTAGTTGTCAGATTTTAAGATTGCTGGTCTGGGTATGATGATTCTCATTGAAAATTCTCCCCACCTACCACGTGTCCTAAAGTTGGCAATCTAAAGACGTTGCTACCCCTAGTCAAGTCATTCATCCCTTTTGAAAAAATGATCAGTTTGTCTTCAAAAGATGAGATTATATTTGAGTAATAACATTAGAGAAAGGATATATACAGGACTTTGAACTAAGTGAAATTGGATAGCTGGTTTAGATATATTGTATTTTATTTTAAAATTTAATTTATCAAAGCAAAATTAAAATAAACTTTGACATTCTGAATAAAGTCTGGCTTTCTGAGTGATCAGAATAATACAGATTTTAAAATACTGATTTACTTTTTCTAATAAAATTTGAGTCACCCCCAGATTTTTTGTTTTCATTTCTTTTGTATTTTACTGTACTCATTACCACCTTATGTAATAGGAAGTATAAAGTCTATTTGGGCTTGTAATGTGTGTTGGCTGTTGTCCTGCCTTGAGGTCCTGAGGCTCTCTCAACAAGTGCTGGTTTCCATCTGCCACTTCTGTCTAGTAAATGTTATTAAAGGATTTTAGTAATACCAGGAGCTAATTTCCAGCCTTCACCCTGCACACTTTCAATTTTCTGACAGATGAATATGGATATACCAATTTTAGGATGGGTCTTGAGGAAAATTCAGGGTAATTCTTGGCCACTGGAATTCATTTATCAGGCACTTAGATGACGATTATGGATCTTGTATTAAAATGCCCTCAGCGAGAGGCAGTTTTTATGGCAGTTTTCTTCATAGTCACAGGAATTGTAGTGTGTAAAGACTACTTACTTGGAAAAAAGTTTAGGAGATTAGGCGAAATGAATTACCAGTCCAAATACATTTAATGTGATGCTGCTCTCTAGCACTTGGATAATATAAAAAACAAAGGCACACATTTGTTATTCAAATTAGTGGGAATTGGGGGAATTCAGTTTCTAAGTTACTCATTTGTAAAATTACAAATCATATTGGGTTATATTCCAAAAAGGACCATTCATTTCTTAATAGTCATAGATGACGTCCACTTTCACCATTGCATCAGTGGCATTGTGTATAGTAAAGGTCTAGATATAACAGGGTCCTTAAATATGACTTATATGGTTGTGAGTTCTTGATTTCTGCTGCAAGTTCATATATCAACAATATGTCCTTTTTCCGTAGTGCCAACTGTGGATGTATTTCAGATCTCTACTAAGGAAAGATTTGGGCTGGGACATCAGCTGAAAAAGTAAGTCTAGAAAAGCATAAACCCCAGTTTTTAGGAGAATATCACACTCTTTTTAGTTCATGGACTGTGCCAAGTAGGATAAAATTCACAGGTTGTCAGGTTGGTTGGATCAAAGTGTTTTGAACTTGTTTTTCTCTAAATAAAAAATAACAGGATTTGCCTTTTTGAGTTCAGTTTTGACAGTTGTTGGGGAGAACCTGATTTGTGCTGCCTGCCAGGGTTTTCTGTCACTTTGCTGCCATTTAGGAAGTAAGCTACAAAACTTCAAAAGACTGTAGCTAGGAGTGTTCAATTTCATGTTTCTGCTTAGATGGTGAAGCCTCTGGAGCAGGAATCTTTTTGAGCATCGTGCGTACCCTAAGGGGGCTATGCTTTCATGGTGGCCTTTAGTATGTACCACAGTAATTAGGCCATCCACGTTTTGAGGACAAGAGGGAAAACTAGTTGAAAAAATTAGCAGTTTCATGTGTTCATGGCACAATTCAGTTTAATATAATTTTGCTGAGTCATCTTTTCACATATGGTTGTGTATGTGTAATAAAGTGACAAGAAAATAGGCTTTAATATCTGACCATGAAAATGTTCAGAGTCCCTTAAGAAAAAAAAAAAAAGTCTTTTGCTGTTTGGTGTTTAGAGAAATTCAGTGCAACATTTTTGTAATCTTACAAATGGAGCAATGTTACTAAAATCTCTGTAGTCCATGACTTTGGAAAAAAAATAAAAAGCTCCCCTGACATCCCTTGCATCCCTTAAAACGTTTCAGTACTTGAAACTGTCTCTGCTTTTGTGCACCAGCTAACTACTAAAGGTTCCTGTAAGACATTTTCAAGGACATAGCTGCATAATTCACAGTTGAGCAGAAGTCAGAATACCCCATGGCCCCTCATGGCTGTGGCAACAGGATATTTATCTTTGAAGATTCACTAAATTTTCGATAAAGTCCATACCAACTTTTGCTTTGACTTTATCACTCAAAGACTCCCACTGCTAGATTAGTCACAGAGTACTTTGGCTTGGAAGGAACTATTGGAGGTCACCTAGTGCAACCTCCTCATCCAAGTAACACTATCTTCAAAGTTAGATTAGTTCAGTCATCTAACCCAGTTAGAATGTGAAGAGTGCCTGAGACTCAGTGTCAGGCATCTGAGCTGTAAAATCTTCAGCCTTTGTGGGCAACTTATTGTATTTAACCACTTTTCTTGTGGATGTCTTCTTTTTATAGCCTTTATTTTTTTAGCTTTCCTTGCTACAACTTGTGACTACTGGCTTTTGCTGTCCTGTCTCTGGGAAGCGTCTGGCTCTGTCTTCTCTGTAAACCCTCCTTGGGTAGTGTAATATTCAACATCCCTACCTTCATGTTTGTGCTGTAGGAGAATATGCCCCCGCCTGAGGAGTGTGGATGCTGTAGCCTGCCGCTCTAGTCACTGGAGAGACAGATGCCTATAGCTGGGTGGGGTCCCTTTGAACCAGTTTGTCTGTAGATTTCCATGAGAGGTATACCTGCATAAGTCTTGCAGTGGTTGTTTACACAGACTATATTCTAAATAAAAGTTCTATGTAAATTAGTTTGGGGCGGGAGGGAAGCATTTTCGAAGAGTTGAGGCACCCAATCATCAGTTCCACATACATGACAGAAAAACTCTGCCTGTAGATTGAGGACATTGCATTGTGTCGCCTACGTGGCGAACAGAGAGACCCTAGTATTAAAGTGAGTATGTCTTGGCTAGGATAAGAAAATCTTTTTTTCTTTCTTAATTTGCAGAATCATGCAGACATTTGTTACACAACAGTGGAAGAACAGCAAAGAGAAATCTAATTGTACGCACAATAAGAAAGTGTCTGACAAAAAGGTGAAATCCCCTCTGCACATCTTTTCTACGTTGCGCAGGTAATAGCAAGGAAAATGAGCTGTTAACACCATATCCTGTTCAAAATCCACAGCAGACTTCACAAGGTGAAATGCTGACTTTTCTCCACAGAGAAGTGCTCTATTTATATCTTACCTCATGGGTTTCCAGTCCTTGCCTTGCATGACATCAAAAGTGAACTCAATACTACTGCATCTTCTAAGACTATTTGAAGGCAGAGCATTTCAGTGTCCTGCCCTCTGAAACAGCTGTGTTTCATCTAGAATTGGAAATAATTAATTTTATATTGTTTAACTTGTTGCATTTGTGTCTTTCTAGCTTGGTAGCATTTGACTGTTACTTGAGTAGCAAGAATATAAATAGTAATATATGCAAGTAATACATAACATATATCTAAAAAATGTGGTTGCCTAGCTGTTCTTTCCACAGCTGTATGTATTTTTAATTTTTTAAAACTATAATGGTCATTAATGAAAGAGTGACTTGTAGAGCTGCAGAGCACCCACCCCTCTCCACTGTTTGACTACACTAATGTTCACCACTTCTGAAATGCAGGCACAGGATTTCAAAGAACAATGGCATTAAAAACAGAAAAAGTATTTTGTGAATAGTTTGTTTGAATTCGTTGTGATTTCTGACAGTTACTCATACTCCTAAGTGTATGTAAAATCAGGCTCTGATTTTACGTCTTTCCAGGATGTGACTATTCTAGCATGTTTTCCTGCTTATGAAGGGCTGACAGATTACCCCTTCTGTGAATTTGAGTTGAATGCTCCTTTGGACATTCCTTCTTTCTGATGAATTTTGCCATTCTATACTCCGTGTATTAAAAAGAGAGGGAGTAGGGCAATCACTCACATTGAAGAAGGGAGGAATGTCAAAGATGACAAAAGACTGTCTTTCCAAAGGTAAAAGAGGAAGGTGGTGTTTTAAGTAGAAAGGTTACCCGTTCCCCATCATGCCACACACCATTGTCTAGGGCAGGCCATGGCTTTGGGTTTGGTTTTACTCATAAAGGGCATGCAAAAGCCAGCCAGGTCTTTCTCCTCTTGATTTGGCTGCTGCTGCAGTGCCTGTCCAAAGATGGCTCAACCCAAATGCAGGGTCCCTCTCTCTCTCCCTCGAGCACCATTCCTACCTCCTGTCTGCGGGAGGGTGGTAGTGAGCCAACTGCAACAGTGAGTCAGCGTCCTCCACATGCATCTTCTACTGTCACTGCTTGCTAACAGGGTGGGGAAACCTGCCAGCCTCTCCCCTTGGGGTTTCCCTTCTTTTCGATTCAATCCGAGCCCCAAAAATACTCCAAAGACTGGGGTTGCTATAAAGCATGGAAAAATGATTCAGCGTACCTGTTGCATGTTCTTGCTTTGCAAGGACAGGCAAAAGCGCACCTTATAGAAATGTGACAGTTCATTTGAATGTTGTTATATAAAAACCTTTTGTTCTTTACCTCCTGCATTCATCATTTAGGTCCCTCACATTCTCATTTCTGGTGTTACAGAGCTAGAATTTGTCTAAAACAGGAAAGAGCGGCATCAAATTGTGTTCCACAAAGCACACAGATGATTATAAAGTTTTTAAAAATAATGCTAATTTTGGCTGAATGAAATTTGATTTACTGCTTGCAAGTTTCACTGCTCATTATATCTTCCATTGGATCTGGACATAGAATTTGTTATGATGTGTCAGAAGACAATAACTTTAATGGGAGAGTGCTATGATGATTACATAGGAAAGATAGATTTTGATAAGGAAAATGCATTATTATCTCATATGAAATATATGGGTTTCATTTCAAAGATAATTTCCTGAATAAATGTTTTTTTTAGAGACACAGAGACCTTTAAAAAGAGCTGTAAGGATATTGGTCTAACTTCTACTTAAGTATTTAGTCGTCTTTTTTGGTCGATGAGCTTGTGTGTGAATAGGAGTAAGATGTCTATTTGGTATTGGAAAATTAGTCCTGCATACAATTGCTCATTTTTCTAATGTTGGGCTGCGTTAATGACTAGTGAAATACATAAAGACAGGTGACACTTAAAAATTTTTACATATGTGTGGTCTTACTTGATTTGCACAAGATTTTGATTATTTTCCAACTTTGTCGTCTTCTTTTTTTTTAAGGTCGCCAAGTTATCCTCCACCTGGCTGTGGTAAAAATAAATCAAAACTGAAGTCAGAACAGGATGGCATCTCCAAAACTCACAAGCTACTGAGAAGGACTTGCTCTAGCACAGTGAAGGTGGAGGATATGTGTGCCACAAAATCTCACAGAACCTTTGGCCGCTCGTTGTCGAGTGACCCTAGGGCTGAACAGACAATGGCTGTTAAATCGCACAAACTGTTGAACCGTTCTTGCTCTGCAGCTGTCAAGCAGGAGGAGTGCATCACTTTAAAGCCCCATAAGCTGTTAAGTAGGTCGTGTTCTGGAGACCCTCGATGTGAGCACAACAGCACCTTGAAGCCCCACAAACTTTTAAGCAGGTCCTACTCCAGTAATCTTAGAATGGAAGAACTGGATGGATTGAAGAATCACAAGTTACTCAGCAAGACTTACTCCAATGCCCCTAAATCATCCAAAATGGAGCCTTTCAAGGAGTCCACCATAGCAGAGAGCAGGAGGCTCTCTCTTACCTCAGGGCTTATTGGTATCTTAACACCATCTTCATCATCACCTTCACAAGCTGCTGTGCGTAATAATTTTTTTATTCTGCTCCTTTTCTTCCTCGTATTTTCCAAATGTGTTGTTATGCTTGTTATGCAAAGGCATTAATACTTAGGGCATGTGTTAGTGAATATATTGGATATATTGAGTATATTGGCAGACAAGAGCAATGGAGCCAGCTTTTTAAGGAGGATTTAAACAACTGTGCATGCACATATATTTAAGTTATAAAACCAAAATTTACTTAGGTCAAGACAGAGATTTTACGTGTCACGTTGAATACAGCTCAGTGTACCTGCTGGCCATGGGAAGAGTTCAATCATCCACTTCCTTCCGTGCCTCTGTTCTTGATGCAGAAAGAAGGGAGAGTCTGTGCTTCTGTGCTGCAAAATTGGCTTGGTCACACAGGTCTTTTCTCATTTCAGTTAGCTTTGTGGGGGAAGCAACTGTCCATTGGCTTGATCAGGTGCCAAGTCACCTCTCCTTCTGGTCTGTGCATCTGTGTTCATCATGATAGTGGAAGGAATGCAGTCATGATTCAGCTCACCACTTGCGCATTTGTGCTTTGTGAAAGGTTTAACCTTCAAACGCGCTGGTGGCAGCCGGAGGTCGGGGAAGGAATTAGGTCCACACTGCCCCCATTTCTTTCCCTAGAGACATGATCGATGGGGAAAACAAAGGGTAGCACGTATTCTTAAATTTTAGGAAGAGCGCTCAAAATTAATTCTTCTGCCTCTGCCTCTTAAAAGATAGCTTTTATACTTTAGAGGAAAGAGTTAGTCTGTTTGCACTCTTTCAAGGCACCTGTTTCCTGTGTTAAATGTGGGGAGAGGCACTTAGGAGACAGTCCTCTCCACTCCCTTAGCCTGGTGGTACCTTGATGTTCTCAGTGAGAAAAAGCTGATTCTTGCTTGAAATGCCATTCAGAATAGTGCATTCTGAATAATGAAATTACATTGAGTGTGCTATGTCTCGTGGTAAATTAGTTTAATAAGCTGTGAGCTATACTCATCAGATCTAAAAGCAGTGATATACATAAATGATATAAAATAATTTATATACATGCTGTCTGGTTGGTTCCTGTAATATACACAGCAATACTAATTTAAGTTGAGCCAACAGGCTTTTTACTTGTCACAGTTGAGAGATGCCTTTTTTTTCTGAGTCAGCAGAGGATGTCTTAACATAGCAAGACTTTTCTCTCCTGCAGTTAATAGGAAAAGTCGCATTGATTTTGATAAGATAATGAGGAGTTGACTAAGTGGTTTCATTACTGATGTTATCAGCTGATACGGAAGAAATGCAAACCCTGCTTGGCGGTCTATAAAAACTACCAGTAATTTATTGCTAGAATGCATTTACTTTGAAAGAAAATCATCACATACATGGTCAGGTGCAGTTTGGCTGATGTTACCGAAGGACACCAACAGTCCATTTTACATGCAGGCACCAGATATACAGGTAGCCTGGGTGCCAAACTGCAATTTGAAGTCAGTGGAATGTGGAAGTGATGAATTGGGACCCTAACTTTGCTTCACTTCTCAGCTAAAGTATTTCAATGTCATATATGAATACAATTAGGAGGATTGTTTCCCAGGAGAAAAAAGGGAAGTTTCCAATTAACCAGTTAGAGAAATGAAAGGAAATAAGCCTATAAACAGAACCAAAAAAGCTGTAAATGAAGGTGATCTGACTCATATTCAAAACAAGGTTTGATTGAGATGGATGTCAGCCTACGGGGAATTTTGTACCTTACTGACTCCTGTAACAGAAATTCCTTCTAATCTATGTTGCTGTTGTGTTGAAAGAACAAGGCAGAAAGAATTTAAGTGGGATCTGAGCACAGAGGTCTGTTAGCATGGTGCTTGCGAAAGTGAGGTGTTAGTAAATATAAAAGAAAAAGGTTTTCAGCCATTCTGAGTTAATCTTTCAGGCCTAAGCAGGTAGACCATATTTGAATAGACAATCCACAGTTAAAATGTAATGGAAGTTGCCAAACGCCAGTTTATTAGAATAGAGTGAAAGCACTGGTGTTTCCATTTGAGATTAAAGATTTTGGGATGCTGAGATATAAAACCTCATCAGATTTAAGGACTAGAAAGAAATGTTAAAAATCTACCCCACACTGAGCAAACAGTAAAAGGATTGATTATTTGTAATGGCTGGTTTATGCAAATGAGAGATCTTTTTAGATGCAAATATTGTTTAATTAACATATTTGCACGCAAAAAATACAAATGTTTTATCATTTCCCAATAATTAGTCTACCGACACTGAAGTTGCCTCAACTTTTTCCTTGCAGCAAAATTATGGTGCAAAATGCATTCCGGTACGAGACCGAGGCTTTCTTGTGCAGGTAGGGTGTCATATCTTACCCATTTATAAAACACTGTGGAGCATGAGCCGACTGTTAATTATTTTTAAGCAGATGTTGTTATTCTCATTTTCATTGTTCTCAGACTATTGAATTTGCTGAGCAGCGGATACCAGTATTGAATGAATACTGTGTAGTTTGTGATGAACCCCATGTGTTCCAGAATGGCCCTATGCTGAGGGTAAGTGGTGTGCTTGCTGGGATAAACAATGCATTTTATAATGCCTTAAACAGTAACGGACCATACAAACCTGTTATAAAAATATTGAATTATTTCAGATGTTTTCCATCCTAATATCCTTTTAAGATGTAAAACTGTAAGGCGTATTAACTAGATTTTGCTGTAAATTTGAAAAAAAAAAGTATTGCATGGCAAGGCGGATGGAAATCAGGCTTGTATAATATCATAGAAATGTAAAGGGGGGATGTATTTCACTGAACACTATTGTGCTACAGTAGTCACAACCAGATAAGATAGAGGAAGTGCATTAGAGTGCTTTCCTGGTCCTCTGGCATTCTTCTAAAACCTTAAGGTCACCTCAGTCCTTGAGCTCTTATCAAGCCATGAGCGGCATATTCAGATACACTGGTGTTAATGCCACAAGGCTGTGAAGTTCTTCTGACCTTCGTTTGCTCATGGGCTGCTGGAATAAGCCATCCTCCATAATGCGATTAAAAAGGCAGCAGAAGGAGATGCTCTGTGAAGTGTCTGATCTAGCAGTGACCTAGCCCAGGGGCACTGTTGTGGTTCAGTATGCCCAAAGTCTGGCCAGTTAGGCAGCTCTTCCTTCCTTTCATTCCTTGGTAACTGGGAACCAGGAATTTTGCATGCTGAATGTTGTACCCTCTTGTGCTGTTGGTGAATGCATACAGTGAAAAAGAGTAAGATTGGTCATTAGAGACACACTCTGCCTGGAGCTGCTGGATCAGTGCAGCTTTGTGAAATAGTATATTAGGAGAATAAAATTCTTACCTTTAGGACTGATCTTGCAGTTTGAAATCCTTCTTATTTCACCTGTCCTGAATCCTGGGGAAACCTGAGTAACCTTGAAAGATTGAAGCCACGGAAAATTGTTTAATACCAGGTCTGACACCTGCCAAATTCTCTGTGGCAAGCAGCTACGCATAAGTTGAAGCAGGCATCATCTATGATAGTTCCATGGAACTAAATTCAGGAAGATTATTGCTTACACGATAGCAGAAGTCACCTCAACGTCATCCCCCTTGGCACTCAGTGGCACCATGGTCAGGCATTCTGACTGCAGGCAGGGTGTGCAAATAGGCTGCTAATAGGATTTGCAAAAGCATCTACATATTCAGTTAACACCATTTTAAGTCATGGTTAGACCTCTGTACTTTTGAAAATCCTATCAGATGTTTTTTTGCCTCTTCAAGTTCACATCTACCTTTTAAAAACATGGCTTTCTGCCAGATTTATCAGCAACCAAACCCTGATTAGAAGCCTTTAGAAAAGGCATCAGTTCCTTGTTTTTCATCTTTGAATACATTGCTATGCATATCACCTGTGACAGGATGAGATAAGACAAAGTGAGTAATGTTTGGATAGTGAATAAGGTTTGGATAATATAATTATTTGAATTGTTGGGTTTTATCTATTGTCCATAGGACAAAGCAAACAGTAGGATTTATTCCTGTTCACATGATGAAGTACTAAAAGAAAACAGAATGGAAAGTCATCTGCTCTAATTAAAAAAAAAATCTTAATTCTTCTTGCTTTCCCACCTTAGAGATTAAAATCCTTCAGAATTACTTTTCTCTGTCTTCATCTTAAAAAGGGGTCATTTTAGCTATCTGTTTGGGCGTTTGTCAGTGCTTCAAAACAGAGGAAAGTGCAAACATGTTTGCCACTAAACATTTATTCATCAGTGCCTTTGCAAGCGGCATAACCTAGCAAGCTTTGCAAAAAATGAAAGGGTGTCCTTATGTAACCCAGGGAGAAGGAGATAGCGGGAGGAAATCTAGCATGCTCTGTGTATGCTTGAATGACTCAATAAGCAATATAGAGCCATTAATGAGTTTGCAGTTCTGTAGAAGGTGAGAAAGGATCTCGGTTTGAATTAAGCAAGAGCTTGCCAAAGGGTCTTAAGGAAATTTATCCTTCACTCTACGGAGAGCTCTGGCAGAGGCAGCCTAAAGTAGTTAATTGTAGGGTTTATTTATATGCGTCAACTGCACACGCACATACACATACATACATATATATATATAATGTATATAAAGAGAATAAAGAATGACCCAACTGAAAGAGCACTTTATGTTTAATACTGCTGCGACGGCGGTTCTCAGAAATACATTACTTTATTAAGGAGAATGCAGGGGGCTTTCATTTAAGGCAAGGCTACTCTCAATCTAACCTTATGTCACTTAATGGATCCCATATGTAGTATTCCTGGCCTTCATAAAGGGATTTAGAGTGCTCATACTTCTGATACCACAGTAACTTCACCAGCTTTCATAATGATCAGAACCTTGCTACAGTCCGCTTCTATTTTTAGATTCTGTGTCTAGATCCGATTTTCTACAGACGTCTGTATCTCAAAGGCATTACTTAGGTAGGCTCTATCTGTAGTTGGTTGTATCACAAGAGATGCCACAGACTAAATAGCTCTGGATGGTTCACCAGTCTCTTCCTTTAATGAGTAGTTCCTCCACACATATGCACACAGGGTCATGCCTGGGTGTTTGTATCCTTAATGACGGGTTTCCTTTCTACTGTTTGGGCCTTTTTTTTAACAACAGAAAAGGCATATGAATTTATAAAAGCAAGGTGAAGTTATTGCTTGAGAAGTTATTTTAAAATGCAGTTAAGCTTGATTTTCTGGTATTTAATGGAGTTTTACACAACTGCAAAGAAGCCAGTAAGGAATTTGATTCTGTCATCCACTGGTATGTCACCTTGACACCTTTCCTGAACTATAATGTAGTTTAACTAATTGTCTTGAAATGCACTTTAAAATATTTAAAAATTTGCATCACACAATAATTACATTCTTTTAATGCTGTAAACTCTCATACTTGGGTGTAATTTTTTGTGCTGGTTACAACTTGCATAAATCAGATCTCTCATCCTCAGGACAGATGAAGATACCAAGTAAAACAACGAGGTAAAGTTTTTCCTTACTGCAGATTTTCTCCACAGGCTATTTAGAGTTTTCTTAGTTATAAAGTATCTTTAAATCAGTCTCTCTCAGCCCAAGCTTTCTTCTCAGTATTGTGTTTCATTTTCCTAGATAACTTTTTCTGGGGGGTGTTCTGGTTTTAGTATCTATTTCAATTTACTTTGATTTCTTAAAATCTTGACATCATCTTTCCCATAAGATAAGAGCAACTTGATCACAAGAAGATCTGTCTTTTTGTAAAGCTTAATTTAGACACTAGATCCACATGGCAGACATACCATTGTATGGAGGATGTCTGTTGCAGACATCTATACAGTTGCATAACACAATTGCATATATTTGGCTTTATGCTCTTACAATGGACACCGGCCTTGCTCCAGAGCCCACAGTACTAATCTAATCATGCAAACATACAGCGATCCAGTTGTACACAGGAAGCTTTGGGTGTTAGTCACTATCTTAGTCACTTATTAGTGACTATCTTAGTCACTATCTTAGTCACTTATTGAGGATAAATAAAGAGGCTACCTTAGTGACTTACTGAAGATGAATAAAGAGAAAATTCTTAGATTTCTCTTGGAAATTTCTTTACGGAGCGAAGTATGGATCTCTCAGAACAACCAGTTTTCTTCTGAGCTCCAAAAGTTCCCTGAAATACAGAAGACCAGAATTACAGATCCTGTGTATACTCCACAAGTGTGTGTACATAAAAACCCATTACGTAGGTGGGGTAACTTCGAAACACTCACAAACCTAATGCTCTCACAAGGAGCTGCAGCTGTATTACTGTGAAGCGGAAGGGCAAAGGTTCTCTGGAACGGAAGAAGGAGTCCTAGAAAAATACTATAACACATCATGAAGCTGTAACACTCTTCTTTGTAAAGGTCCATTGCTTCACTCCATCCCCCTTTATAAAAAAAAACAGTAAAGTATGCAATGCTTTCCTGTACATATTCACACCTTTCCCATATGAGATGAGGATGAATGTAATTTCTCATCATAGCATGTTTCTTTAGTGTTTATTTCAAGAGCACAGTTAGATCTAATGATTATTTACAGTGCACCCAAAGTTATAAAAGCTAAATTGGATGTTTAGAGATACACACTTATACAGAATGCCACCAAAAACTGCATATTCCCTGAAATCACTATATGACATGATTCGCAGTCTTTCTGCAAAGCACAGGGAAAATTCGATGAATACATAGATCCTAAGAAGAAAAAGTATTATTTAACCTCTTGCATAAAATAGACCATGCTATTTCATGGGTTATTCTTAACAGTGATCTGAATGCTACCTATTTCGCTCTTCATAGAAGGATTAAGAAACAGCTTCGAAATCATTACTGAGGGTTGGGACTGCAGACTTTACATCCAGACAGCTCCCTTATCTCATGTAAAGAATCACAGTGTATCCTCCTGCAAGGCGACATGTGCTGCACAGCTCTCAGGAGCTCTGTCATCACAGAATCACAGACCACAGAATGGTTGGGGTTGGAACGGACCTTTGGAGATCATCTAGTCCAACCCCCCTGCCACAGCAGGGACACCTACAGCAGGTTGGACAGTAACACATCCAGGTGGGTTTTGAATATCTCTAGAGAAGGAGTCTCCACACCCTCTCTGGACAGCCTGTTCCAGTGCTCTGTCACTCTCAAAGTGAAGAAGTTTTTCCTCATGCTGAGGTGGAATTTTCTGTGTTCCAGTTTGTGCCTCTTGCCCCTTGTCCTGTCGCTGGGCATCACTGAAAAGATTCTGGCCATCAGTATCTTCTGAAGTAGCTCTTTGCTCACCTTCAAAAAACAGTGGGAAGTACAAGGTCAGACATAAGGTTTTGTGCTGAGGATGGATGGATGAGGCAGATCTGGCAAACCTACTGAAAGTAATAAGGGTCTGCTTAGTTGAATCGTTAGCCTCCTGTTACTGTCTTTGAATTGTTCTCAACAGATAAGTTGTTTAGATGAGTGAGATGTGGACTATTATTTGTTTGTAGTTAATGGCTAGATTTTAATTGTTTCAAAAACATAGTTTGAAATGCTTTTTTTTTCTGTCGTAATAGTTAAATAGATTATCCTGATTCCTGTCAAAATAACATATTAGACTAAATATTAGAAGTAAACTTAGGAAATTTTAACGACTTCCACAAAGCCCATTCTGAGCTATTGAGATATTCTCCCATGGGGCATGTATCTCTAGTGAAAAGCCACTGAAACTGGAGTTTGTTTCATCCATTGTCTTTCACTGGCTTTTGAAAAACTCCAAGGATGGAGACTCCACAACCTCTCTGGACAACCTGTTCCAGTGATAAAGCTTTAGACAAAGCTAATTTTAGCTTTCTCTATCTTATTGATTGAGAAACCCACAACAATTTATTGTCATTTAGACAATTATTCTACCACCCAATGACCCCTCCCCCGCTGGGAAGGGGAATCAGGAAAAAACAAGGAAACCCAAGGATTAAAATATAAACAGATTTAGTAGAATAAGACTGGATAATTAATAACACTAAAGACCAATATTGATCCCAATACCGCTATAAAGTACACCAGGATTATACTCAGCCAATTCTATCAGTCGGAAGCTGTGCACTCCCAGCAGTGGACAGCAAATGTTGGACACTGCGAGCGCCACGGCTTCGGGAGGAAGGGAAGAGCTCAGGGGTCCGGCACCGGGGCAAGGAGTTTTCAGGATCGCGACCAACATAGAAGAGAGAACTTTGCAGGAAACCTTCTAATTTATATTGAATGTGACATTCATGGTGTGAAACAATCCTGTTGGCCAGCTTGGGTCAGGTGCCCTGGTCTCGCTCCTCCTCATCCCTGCACCCAGCTAACTCAAAACCACTGAGACCTTGTAACCTGCATAGCATAGCTGGCTAGAAAGTAAATATTTTCACAAATTCAGACACCAGAGTCTTCTAAAAGTGCAATTTTCCCAGGCATTAGAAGAGAAATTAGTACTGTGTCACTCAAACCAGGACACTAAAACTTTAGATAAAGTTTAGATAAAGCTAGTCCTCTATAAGAGAGTAGAAGTGCTAACTGGCCTCCAAAGGTAATTTTCAACCATATGATTTGGTTCATCTACCTAAAAAATGTATTTTCTAAAGCAGATATAATAACGTACTAAAGAAACTGCAGCATTATTTTGTTCGATATTAGAAGACAATTAACTTTTTTTTTAATGCCATATGAAATTCTTCCTGTTACTCTAGAGCTGATAGTAATATTCTAGGGAAGGGCTAAGTTGCATTTTAATAATGCAACAGTTTTGCTGCTATAATAATAGAGAGATACCTTGTTTTAGGAATTCAGCAGGTACTTCTATTACAGTTAAATATAATGAGATCATGAGTCATTAACAAAAGTTTTTATATTTAAGGATCTGATTAAAAGAAGTATAATAAAATATATTATCATGTATTATCATATTCAAAGACTGGAGGAAAGCAAATGTCACTCATCTCTTCAAGAAGGGCAAGAAGGGGAGGACCCAGAGAACTACAGGCTGGTCACCGTCACCTCGATCCCTGGGAAGATGATGGAGCAGCTATACCTGGAAACCATTTGCAGGCACATTAAGGAGAAGAAAATCGTCAGGAGTAGTGAGCATGGTTTCACCAAGGGGAAGTTATGCTTGACCAACGTGATAAACTCCTGTGATGAAGAGGTAGACTGAAAACTCCCTGAATGGCCAAGCCCAGAGGGTGATGATCAGTGGCACAAAGTCTAGTTGGAGGCCAGTAACTGGTGGTGTACCCCAGGGGTCAATACCGGGTCCAGTGCTGTTTAATATCTTCATTAATCATCTGAATGGTGGTGCAGAGTGTATGGGTACCCTCAGTGAGTTTGCAGATGGTAAAAAAACTGGGAGACGTGGGTGATACTCCAGAGTGATGGGGTGCTGTTCAGAGAGACCTTGACAGGCTGGAGAAATGGGTTGACAGGAGTCTCATGCAGTTCAATGAGGAGAAGTGCAAAGTCCTGCACCTAGGGAGGAACAACCCCAAGCACCAATATATGCTGAGGGCCACCCAGCTGGAAAGCAGCTTGGCAGAAAAGGACCTGGTGGTCCTTGTGAACACCAAGTTGAACATAAGCCAGCAATATGCCTTGCAGTAAGGAAGGTTAATGGTATCCTGGGCTGCATTGAACAACAGAATTGCCAGCAGGTGGAGGGAGGTGATCCTTCCCCTCTACCCAGCTCTAGTGAGGCCACTCTTCGAGTACTGTGTTTAGTTCTGGACTGCCCTGTACAAGAGAGAGATGGAGCTACTGGAGAGAGTCCAGTGAAGGGCCACTAAGATGATTAGGGACTGGACCATCTCACATAGGAGGAAAGGTTGAGAGAGCTGGGACTTTTCAGCCTGGAGAAGAGAAGACTCAGGTGGCATAACTACCTAAAGGGAGGGTGCAAAGAGGATGGAGACAGGCTTTTTTCTGTGGTTCCCATGAAAGGACAAGAGGCAATGGACATAAACTGAAACACAGGAGGTCACCTCTGTACATCAGGAAACACTTTTCTACCTTTTTCACCTTTTTTGAGGGTGACTGAGCATGGGAGTGGGTCGCCCAGAGGGGCTGTGGAGTCGATATCCATGGAAACATTCAAAAGCCATCTGGACATGGTCCTGGACAACTGGCCCAGGAGAGCCTGCTTGAGCAGGGGTGTTGTACCAGATGGCCTCTGGAGATCTCTTCCAATCTCAATCATTCTGTAATTCTGTGATCATATTCAGCTTTTACATAGTATAATTTAAGATGTGTGGCTACTGTCTATCTTACTGTCAATGCCTTCCCGAATTCCTCATTTGCAAATATTAAAGCCGTTGGTAAACCAGCATCAGTGAATGGATTTTAAAGACCTGTGGGACAATTATACAGGACAAAGAAAATCTCGGAATATATTCACTGAGGTGATAAAAAAACCCTGTCTGTATCAATAATTTTTCTCAAAGAAGTCTTTTTAGAGTGCCATCTTGTGTTGAAACCTCAGACTGAAGCCTCTTTAGAACAACAGCAGGAAATAGTAAAAATCTCAGCAAAACTAAATATTGAAGCTTGTTTCTTTGAAATTTGTACTCTGGTACAGACATCTCTGGTCTTTAAAGTTTTTCCCATAAAATATGAATGATAAAACACTGTAAAACAGTATTTGGAATATCTGTTGTTTGTATTTAGCTGTAAAAAAAAGTACAGTCTGGTAATTCTGATATATCTGTACTTCTATTAGTAAGCTTACATTTTTAGAGTGTTTTTGATCCCAAAGTGCTCAGTTATGATTTATTCAATATGGGTGAAGTCTTGGCCTTGGTAAGTTCCTGTTGAAGAAGTCTTGGATTTCTCTGTCCTTTGAATGTAAGATTCTTAGTCACCACTGAAACACAGTAACATTGATGTTCCAGAAACAGTACACCGCTTAGGCTTGGGAAGTTTTTGGAGTAGAATAAATGTCATTGAACTATGGAAAAAAGTGTAGGTGTACAAATATGTTTAGCCAGACTGGAGTTCAGCCAAGATGCTTCTGGAATAATGCTGTGGTCCTTCTTATCATTATGCCACAATATAGGCTGGGTTTACCTCTTTTTATGAAAAAACGCTCTCCAGTTATAACCAGTACTTGGTTAGAATGGATTTCAGTCACTTTAATTTTTAGCAAGAGAGTAAAATGGCCACAGTGTAGCTTTTCCTGTCACTGAGAACTTACCAACATGCACCTTGCCCAGCTAGCACTCTGTAATGCTTGTCTATTTGCTGTCTTTATATATGTGAGAAGTAAAACTGAAAAAAAAATGTTAATAAGTTGTCCAAGAATGCAGAAAAAGTGAAAAGCAGAAAATAAAATCTGGATCAGCCAAAAAAAACCCAAACAGAACAGTTGACATCTCTTACTGGTGACTCTTACATCATCTCAGCTCCGTCTACTCTCATCTTTCTACAGGTGGTATCTGCTTCATCACTGTGGTATCTCCCATGTATTTCAACAGCGTGTTCCACGTATCATGTGGATATTGTGAGATTATTCAGAGAGTTTACCTTACAGGTTTATGGTGAGATAGGGTATTAAATATATTATTCCTGCTCTCTGGCAGTGTGTATACCTATATAGAGCTTATAGTACCTTTATTTCATCGACCTTATAGTATAGAATAGGCAGAACAGACTCTTTCAGTTGCAAGAGAGATACAACAATCATCTAGTCCAACTGCCTGGCTAATTCTGGGATGACCAAAGGTTAAAGAGTGTTTTTAATGGCATTGTCCAAATGCCTCTTAAACACTGATAGGCTTGGGGCATCAATCAACTCTCTCGGAAGCATATCGCAGTGTTTGACCACCCTTTTGCTAAAAAAATGCTTCCTAATGCACAGCCTTACCCTCCCCTGGTGCAGCTTTGAACCATTCCTGCACATCCTGTCACTGGTTCCCAGGGAGAAGAGCTCAGCACCTCCCTCTCCACATCCCCTCCACAGGACGCTGTAGAGACCAATGAGGTCACCCCTCAGCCTCGTTTTTTCCACACTAGACAAACCCAAAGTCCTTAGCTGGTCCCTATAGGACATTCCTTCCGGTCCTTCCACCAGCTTTGTTGCCCTCCTCTGGATGTGTTCGAGGGCCTTCACATCCTTCTTAAATTGTGGGGCCCAGAACTGCACACAGTGCTCGAGGTGAGGCCGCACCAACACTGAATACAGCGGATAATCCCCTCTTTTGACCGACTGGTTCTGCTGTGTTTGATGCACCCCTGGGTGCGGTTTGCCCTCTCGGCTGCCAGGGCACACTGCCGACTGATATTGAGCCTGCTGTCGACCAGCACCCCCATATCCCTTTCTGCAGGGCTGGTGCCCAGCCACTCCTCCCAGTTTATACTTGCGCCTGGCATTGCTCCATCCCAGGTGCAGAATCTGGCTTTTCGACTTGTTCAATTTAATCTCGTTAATGATAGCCCAATGCTCTAGTCTATCTAGATCCCCCTGCAAGGCCTCCTGTCCCTCAAAAGAGTCAACAGCACCTCCAAGTTTGACATCATCAGCAAACTTGCTCATGGTGCATTCAACTCCTGCCTCTGGATGGTTGATAAATATATTGAACTGAACGGGCCCCAGAACTGAATCCTGAGGAACACCGCCAGCCAGATGTAGCCCCGTTCACTACAACCCTTTGAGCTCTGCCCTTCAGCCAGTTCTTCACCCAGTGCACTGTGAACCTCAGTGCTCATCCCACAGGTAGACAATTTATCGAGAAGGATGCTGTGAGGGACAGTATCAAAAACCTTACTAAAATCCAGAAAAGCTACATCTACCGCCTTCCCTTCATCCACTAGGCAAGTGACCTTAATATAGAAGGGTATCACATTAGTTAAACATAACTTTTCCTGTGTGAACCCATGTTGACTCAGCCTGCTGATTGCATTATTCTTTAAATGCCTGTCAATAGTACCCAGTATGATGATGTCCATAATTTTGCTAGGAACTGAGGTTAGACTAACAGGCCTGTAGTTCCCTGGAGTAGTTTGACTTAATTTGAAAATTCAGTACACAGGTGTACTTCTTGGTACTTATTTCATTTTAAAGCAATTCCTAAATCAGTGTAAGTGGGTACATATTTAATTTGAATAAGTTTATTTTTAAATATATGTTTTAGTATAAAACAAAAAAGGTTATTAAAATGCAAAGCTGAATTTTAATTATAATAAATCACAGGGTTTTTTAATCCACTGTGAGCTAATGCCAGATGCTTCAGTCAGAAGTATAAACCGTGGCAGGGTAGGCAGATGTGCATTAAACTTGCCTTTCAAAATAATATTGATCATTAACAATTAAAAATGGCTTAAACTCTGAAGGTTGGTGAACCTTACATTACAGTTAAGGGTAATTCTGCATTATTTCAGTAATAATTTAAGTAAATACAGAAATCATACAGTTTGGACTCAAATCTTTACCTTGTAATTCTGTAGGAGTGTGCTCTAAGATACACATTACCTAAAACTTTTCATTTTGTCAGTTTTAATTGAATTCACATTTCTGTTATACTGTAGGAAACGTAAATGTCTTAAAGTCCTAAATGTGCTTTGCTCTAGTTCTCTTACAGAGAATAAGAATTTTACGTATAGCGTTTAAGCAGCACTGGTAGAAAGCATACAAGTGCCTCATCAGTGCCTGCCATCCAGGTACCGCTTTTACCTCGTGTGTTAGATATGTAGACACCACTGAGGTTTCTGTAGCATTTGTTAATCCATCTGAAAGCATGGCTTACAGATGTAAGCTATGAGGGAGCTGGAAGCAAACCTTCCCTACAGCTCTGGATTCTGTTTCAGAATTAGTAAAGTTATTCTTACTATTCCAAATGTAACTGATACTTAGGTAATGCGGACTCAGGTGGGAGAGAATTAGCAACCGATCTTATTTTGCCCCTTCTTACAAATACAGCTGTCATATCTAAAAATCCATAACTGACACGAACTGTGAAATAAACCTTAAAAACTTGAAAGCTCACTTGCAAGAGACCTTTACCTACCAGACTCTTTTCCTTTCTCCCTCCTTCTCTTTCACCTGCTCTTTCCCCCTATCTCTCCTTCCTTCCTTCCTTCCTTTTCTTCCTTCCTCCGTTCCTTCCTTCCTTCCTTCCTTCCTTCCTTCCTCCCATTTATTTCTTCTATTTCTTTCTCTCTTTCTTTCTCTTTCTCTCTCTCTGTGTCTCGGTATCTGTCTGTCCACATTTTCAATATTATTGCTGCTGTGTTATATACTCATCCACCTGATGAGTGTAATGAAGAGAGAAAAGTTCCTCCTATGGAAAAACTAACAATTACCATGGTTGAAAGTAGGAAACGGAACAGAGATTTAAAGTTACATTTCGTCTCCATGCCTGTTGCTTTCATTAGAAGTGAGATGGTCGCTAATGGTTTCACCTTTACCATTTGTTACATTTGCTGTAATTCTATGAGCCTTCTTCTTCCCTGAGCTTCTTCTTTTAGATCAAGAGTTTTTAGGTGTGTCAGTCACGTTGCAGCCTCGTTAGTGTCTGTGTGACATCCCTCAGAATACAGGAAAGGGTGGCCCATTGCTCTTTGAAGCACAGCCACAGCACACATTAGAAAGAAGCAAGATAGATCAATATTGGTGATGAAAGTTTCACCTTTTTTGAGATGCAAGAGCATCTGGAAAATATTTTAGGTAGTGTATGAGTCCAGAAGCCATAATATATCATAGTAGTTAGGTGATTTACCTGTCTGCCATTCACAGTCACTGCTGTTAGAAGTGACACTTGCATTGTAACATGCAGAAACCCCGATTGAGCCCATTTTCATCACAGCAGCAGTTGGGTGGGTGCTACTGAGCATGCAAAGAGTGGGGGTGACAAAAGGAAAAGTCCGAAAAGCTCAAAAGCTCAAAAAATGCTTTCTGCTTCTGTCAGTGCTTCTGCTTCCAAGCACTTGTAGTCTCAGGTTAACTGCCCAGCTCTTATTTTCTTCTGGCTTTTTCTCACTGAAATAATTATCTTTCTAAATAGTCTTTCACCACCAATGATCTTCATTTAGCTAATAGTTTTGTGGAAGTCAATGCCTTTATGTTAATTTTCTCTTTTCAAGTGAAAAATAAAGTATATGTGAGACCATGAGCAGCTGCTGTTGTTGAAGAGGAGTTAACAGCTGCCCTCTTCAGGTAGTGGAGAACAAAGTTGCCCAGCTAGTCAGGTCTGTGTTGCCTTCAAGGTGATGGTTGTAATCTGTAAAATTCTGTGTGCAGCTAAGATGAGGTTCACATTCAGAAATATACTTAAGTGCATAAGCCTGATTTTGTCGTGTATTTTCCCTTTGAAAACAATGGAAACTAGTAACCTAATAGAAGTTGGGTGTCTGTACCTTTGTGGATACGGATCCACATCAGTAATAACATGTCTGTACTTTTCATGTACCTATGCAAATGTTCTTAGAAAGTTCAGCTTGCTGAATAGTACGTGTACTTAGACCAAAATAAGGGTGTCCAGAAAAGACACTGGAACAATATAGCTTTTATAAATGTGTTAGAGTTGTTGTTCTTGTTTGTTTACTGTGGCTAGGGACGTTTCTCATATTTATGATACCAAGTCAGAACAAGACTGTTCCTGTCCCAAGGGCTCACATCCTATTACAAGAGATGAGATAAGTGGATGCCATAAAGAGAAACACACTGGCACTACGCAAAACGTTAGCAGCAGTACAAGAACAGCCTTGAATCCCAGTTTTCCTGTAAAACTTGTGATTTTCTTAAGGCTCTGTCTTCTAGAATTGATTTATTATCTTAGTTTTTGTATTGGTTCTAGCATGCACAATTGCGGACAAAACCAAATATGGAAATGTGACACTGAAGAGATAAGTCACCATCATGTGACAAACAAAAGCCCTCCAAATGTTTGCTTCTTAATTGTAAGCCAATCTTTTCATTTGGGGGAAAAGAAATGAGTTTAAATGGTTGAACCTAACTAATGACTGCAGTAGAGGACAGTGAAACAGCCATACCAACATCTCTTGGAACACTCTACTAACAATTTAAGTTAAAAGCATCTTATTTGGTTAAATTGGGATAAATTTCAGAAACAGGATCCAAAGGTGCTCTTAAAATGGCTGGAGTTTGGGTTAGAAAGCATCCAGGGTGGATATATGAAGGCAGGCTATTGAAGTGTCCATATAGCTACAGGATTTGGGTTATTTTCCCCATTAGACTGCAGACCTAAAATATTCAGTGGGCATAAAGGCTCATGAAATACATAAAATCAAAACAGTTGTGTAGACCCTAACAGTAATGTCTGTTCCTCTTCAGAGCTCAAATTTTGCTGTCTTGCTTCTCATCATATCTACAGTTCTCCACCCTTAAGAACTTAGCTCCAGTGTCCACCTGAGAGAAGAAAGGCCTTTCAAATGTCAAACATAAGTACAATGACCATTTTCCTAACTTCCCCCTTCCAGATGCTCAGACATTTCTGGGATCATAACACGGGGCAGGGGGGGAAAGATCAGAGGTGACAAACCCAGTGTTCTCTTTGCCATCTTTAAGTCTCAGGATAACTTACTTTGTTGAGGTTGTAAACAAAATGTCAAAAATAAATATTTTCTTAACACTTTTCTTCATGGCAAGCATGGCCAAACTTAGATTGCTCTGCTGTTCCAGAGCAATCCCTTGCACTGGAATAAAAGGGAGTCTGTTTGTACTGTTGATTATGATAGTCAAGGTGGTAGTGCCACCATGCTTCCCCAACTAAGCAAATGATTTAACCACTTTCTAAATGTGGAAAACCTAAGAATAATGACAATAGTAAATACTTTTTGTCTAGTGTGCCATGGCACAGCAAATTGGATCATGTTAGGCTTCATCTGCTGCCTAATGCAATGTAACATAGCAGATAAAATAAATCAAATGGGTGACACTCTGTTAGACTTGAAAGATGATAGCTCTTATAAAGCAACTGATGTGAGAATATGTCAATGAAGTAGCTTTCAGATGTTTATTGAAGTCTTGAATCTTTAAAACACAGCAAATGCATATTTTAAGGGCTATGAAACAAGTGACTACAAATACAGGAGTATGTTGATTACTGACAAATCTGTTCCCTGAAACAGAATTCAGCTAAATTTTGTGTTTTCTTTGTGTGCTCAATGCATTTTTTCATTTCTGCAACTGCTTCCTAGAGACATTAGCTTGAACTTCAAAGCGTACGGCTACGAATGCTTTAGTGATGTCATGGTAGCTAAACTCAGAATTTTTAGTTATAAAAGTTCAATAGTGCCTACCAAAGACCATTTGAAGTTTCACTAGCTAGGATTTAATAATATGGATTCAAAGATATAGATAGTATGCAAAAAATCTTTGTGATTGTTTTCATCATTGTAGTAAAAACTTATGTTTATTCGGGTCCATTTTAAGGAACATTTTAATTTGTGTTTCTTTCTTGTATTTCTCGCACCTGTTTGTTCATTTTGAATGCTTATAACAACTCACTGTGTGATTCATTACTTGAGCCTTTAAAAAGTTGATCTGCTAATTATCTTTCAGTAAATAAGCATGGAGTTGCAGTAAGGATTGTAACCAATTAGGAAGCCTATGAAGTCATGCCTATTCTCTTTACTTAAAGCTGTATTCTTTTTTGTTTCTGTTTTGTTTGCTTTATGAAAGCAGAATGCTCAACTCTCCCTCAATATGCAGTTTAAATAAATTTTTTATTTGGTCCTTGTGATAGCATGTGAATGAAATTTTTCAAAACTATAGGCAAAAAACTGGTTCAACAGCAAGTATTTTTAATTTTTTTTTTGATATCTGATAAAAGAGTAGAAGCGCCTTTATTTATTAAAATAACACATAGCCTTCCCAAATAAGGTGTTTATTCTATACTAATATAAAGCGTTTTCTTAAAGTTTACAAATAAATTGTTAAATTGGTTAAAAAATAAAAGTGCTTCTTCAAGAAATTTGTTTTCTAGATCAGATTTTTATTTATATTCTCAACAGCACAATAACATGCTGTGAAGAATAAACCTGCATTTATGAAGGGGGTGTGCCCCCATTAGTTTCTGGATTAATCTCCATTGATTTTAAGTATGTAGGAGGTTTTCGGAGTCTGATAGGATAATGTTAAGGACCTTTGGATACTGCGCCTGTAATTTTGGTTTTGTAATCTGTTTGGATTTCTTTTAAGTTTAGCTTCTGTGAGTACTTATGAGTTTTAGAGTTCTTCACACTTGTTCTTCAGATTGTTAAAATGCTTCTCTAATGTATCTTCCTCCATAATTGACATGTATTCATAATTTGAAATTAATGTTGCCATTAATATTTGAAGAAAAAAGTATCATTAAATGTGTTTGGGTTTTGTTGTAGGTATTACATGATAAAACCATGAACCCAAAATTAGAACAAAAATATAATTAACTTTCTTTCTTTGTGTAGCCCACTGTTTGTGAACGGGAGCTCTGTGTATTTGCTTTCCAAACATTAGGAGTGATGAACGAAGCTGCTGATGAAATTGCAACTGGGGCTCAGGTAGAATTATCTAATGCTTATTACATATCTGACTTTCTATACTCAGTCTTCTCAGTCTCTTCTAGTATTTATTTTGACTTGTATTTCCCATATGAGTGCTCTTTGGTAAGTATTATTTATTTGTCCACTCTTATAGCTGTAAATACACTGTTTTATGCGTGGTGTTTTCAAATGGTACTAATGAGGTGCTTCCATTGTTTTGCTGTTCTCTTGTTCTGTTTTATTCAATTAGGTCACCTGGGTTGTTAATAAAGGCAGCCATTGTCATTTCGAGATAATTCCCATTTATTTTCACCTAATGAGCCATTACTACACTGATGCAATTAATAAGCTACTTCCTGTTCATGGTGTTGGGATGCAGCTATCCACTGAGCATCTGTTATTTTGATCATTAAGTAACAGTGGGAAAGTCCTTACTGATGTTGCTACATCGTTTTTTTTCTCTCTTCTCAAGGATCAAGAATTTAATATACTCTTGCTTCCTGATTCTAAGTTCAGTTATTAATGTAGCTATAACCATATCATTGTTTTCTTTCCTAATTTATGTGCCTTAAAACAAAGTATTTAAAACTGTGTTTCCAAATCACCAATTAACCTTATATTACAGTAAATTCACAAGTTTAAAGGTCTTATGTTTAAGATCCTTTTAAGATCTTAAGTTAAAATTTTACACATCTTCCGGAAAAGAGCATTCCTCTTTTTTGGAAGAGGAAACGTTCAGTTCAGTTAACTGTAACTAGCACTAGTAGGTGTAGCGACTGGAAATAAGCTATTTGGCTAAATGCCTCAATACCGCCTCTGGGCATATCCTCAAAGGAAGAAACTTGCAGCAGCGTACACCAGCTTCTGCACTTGAGAATGTGACTGCGGGATCTGAACATCCGCTCTTCGTCTGATGTCTCATGACTGTTAGATGGCTATATTTGCAAAATCTAACATACCAAACTTTGGGATACCTGCGTATGCTTGTCAGAAATGGAGAGAAGTGTGCTGATGAAGCCCCACCTCATCCTCAGCCTGAAGTCTTCTGAAGACCTCAGCTATGTGTTTCTGGGGAGCTAGAGGTTTTTTTTTAAATTCAGGCACTTATATAGTACAATACATGTACATTTAGAATCACAGAATCGTAGAATAGTTTGGGTTGGAAAGGACCTCTGAAGCTCATCTAGTCCAACCTCCCCCTCCAATAAGCAGGGACATATTCAACTAGATCAGGTTGCTCAGAGCCCCATCCAACCTGGCCTTGAATGTCTTCAGGGATGGGGCATCTACCACCTCTCTGGGCAACCTGTGCCAGTGCTTCACCACACTCATTACAAAGTTTCTTCCTTATTTGTAGTCTAAATCTACACTTGTTTAGTTTAAAAGCATTACCCCTTGTCCTATTGCAACAGGCCTTTATAAAAAGCCTGTCCCCATCTTTCTTATAAGCCCCCTTTGAGTATTGAAAGGCTGCAATAAGGTCACCCCAGAGCCTTGTTTTCTTCAGGCTGAATAACCCCAACTCTCTCAGGCTGTCCTCATAGCAGAGGTGCTCCATCCCTCAGATCATTTTTGTGGCCCTCCTCTGGACCTGCTCCAACAAGTCCATGTCTTTCCAGTGCTGAGGTCTCCAGAGCCTGTATTGATATTGGGGTAGCCCCAATCCAGGTGCACCTTGCACTTGGCCTTGTTGAACCTCATGAGGTTCACATGGGCCCACTTCTTGAGCTTGTCCAGGCCCCTCTGGATAGCATCCCATCCCTCAGGCGTGTCAAGTGCACCACACAGCTTGGTGTCATCCGCAAAATTCCTGAGGGTGCACTTGATCCCACTGTCTATGTCATGGATGAAGATACTGAACAGTACTGGCCCCAGTATGGACCCCTGAGGAACACCACTCATCACTGACCTCCATCTGGACATTGAGCCATTGACCATTACCCTCTGGATGTGACCATCCAACCAATTCCTTATCCACCAAACAGTCCACCCATCAAATCCATATCTCTCTGATTTAGAGAGAAGGATGTTGGGGGACTGTGTCAAAGGCCCTACAGAAGTCCAGGTAGACAACAGCCATAGCTCTTCCCTTGTCCACTGATATAGTCACTCCATCACAGAAGGCCGCAAGGTTGGTCAGGCAGGACTTGTCTGTAGCAAACCCATGCTGGCTGTCTTGAATCACCTCCCTGTCCTCCGTGTGCCTTAGCGTAGCTTACAGGAGGCTCTGTTCTGTGATCTTCCCAGGCACAGAGGGGAGGCTGACAGGTCGGTAGGTCCCAGGGTCCTCCTTTCTACCCTTTTTAAACATGGGTGCAATGTGTCCCTTTTTTCAGTCACCGGGGACTTCACCTGACTGCCATGACTTTTCAAATCTCATGGAGACTGGCTCGGCAACTACACCAACCAATTGCCTCAGGACTCTGGGACGCATCTCATCATGTCTTATAGACTTCTGTATGTTCAGGTTCCTCAGGTGGTCATGAACCTGATCTTCCCTTACAGTGGGCGGGACTTTTCTTTTCTCCCCCAGTCACTGGTTTGCGGTCTATCCTCTTGAGAGGTGTGGGAAGAGAGATTGCCATTGAAGACTGAGGCAAAAAAATTGAGTACCTCAGACTGCTCCTTGTCTGTTGTTACTGATCTGCCAGTCTTGCTCATCAGGGGCCATATGCTTTCTTTGACCTTCCTTTTCTGGCTGATGTACCCGCAGAAGCCCTTATTGTTATACTTTGCATCCCTTGCCAAGTTCAGCTTCAGCTGTGCCTTTGCTTTCCTAACCCCATCCCTACACAACTGGGCAGTGTCTGTATAAAAGTATATTTTCCCAGGATACCTGTCCCTGCTTCCACTGCCTGTGCATTTCCTTCTTGCCTTCTAGTTTGACCAGCAGGTCTTGACTCAGCCATGCCGGTCTCTTGCCTTTCTTTCCTGATTCCTTACACCTGGGGATTGAGAGCTCTTGCACTGTGCGGAAAGTGTCCTTAAAGATCTGCCAGCTCTGTTGTGCTCCCTTGTCCCTGAGGGCAGTTTCCCAGGGGGTCCTATTGATGAACTCTTTGAAGAGCTGGAAGTCTCCTTTCCTAAAATTAGGAAAAAAATAGGTACAAACTTATATGGTAAATTACATGTACATTGTACGTTAGGTACAAACAAGTAACTCCTACTTCTCTTTTTAAATACAGCTGACAGGAGAGGTGGTCCTGGTTAGCTCTCACTCTGTGTTTTATGCAAGTATCACTGTTGCAGGCATATGCAGAGCTTGGTCTAGATCTCTAAAACACCTCTGTATCTACAGAGCTTTGCTGTAGAGTGCTGAAGTGATTACAACCTTAATGGTCCTTAAAAGAGTTAGATAAGAGGTTTGGTCGATTGTCCCATTGGACCTAGGTGACTAAATTTTGCTACATTTTACTCTAGTGATAGCATTGCATCCATCTCACTACATCTGATCTGGTTGAGCTCCCTTCCTGTTTGCAGAAAGAATTCAGCACTTTTAGGGTTTGATTCATCTGAGCTATTTTTGACATTAGTTTAGGATAGTGTGAATCACAGCGTAGGCTATCAGCACAGTGATTATTTTCTCCATTGATTATAAAGAGAGCTCAGGCTGACTAGTAAGAGGTGGGTGTTCGCATTGTGAATCTCTACATTTTGTCAGTTGAATTTTCCTCCAAATCATTTTGTGTAATGCAGGAGCCTAAATACAGGTTCTCATTGTTAGAAATCACATCCTGTTTTTTCCTGCTGTGCTTTCAGCTAGTTTCCTAAGGTATACACCCCTACATTGTCAGCCTCGATATTCTGATGGCTTCTGCTTAATAACAAGTGATTGTACTTTCTAAAACTTTCAAACCTGAACTCACCTTGGCTTATATGAGTCGTGTAGTCAAAACGCCTGAAAATTAAATGCCTGATTTGTTGATAGTTCAGACTTCCTGTAGGGAGTCTCTGGAGAGGGAGAGGCAGTGTCTGAGAGACTGATGTCATAAAAGGGAATTGTCATCAGCAATTGTCATCTTGTCCTCCTTGAAAATATTTTAATCCTTACTTATGTACTTGAGTACCTACTGCTAAGGAGGAGGAGTTCAGGACCAGGTATAAGGACATTTACTAGATCCACAGCACTTCCTGTTACCAAGGAATGCATACGCAAGTTTGTATTATAATGTTTGTGTTAGACTTACCTCCCAGTTGAAGTTGCTCTGCATTCCATCAGCTCAAAACAATTATCTCAGGGGAAACGGGGCATTTAACTAAGCCTAATCTATGGACGTTTTCCCCCACGTCAGAGCAACATGCAGGTATCATGGTGAGAAACAATATATGAGTCAACAGACAGTTTATAGGAGGGCTTTGGGATGATGTTCTAACAAGGACTATGCCAATTTCAAGACAAAGTCCATCATGCAAATCATAAAGCAAGGCAACTTTGAGTCACTATTAAGAGATTTGGGGACTCAAACAACGGGACTCAGCAAGTGTTGTGTGACTGAAGGCTAAGAAGTGCTTCTGAGAAGCAGGATGTATGAACGTGGGCTCAATTTCACGGTAATACATTTACACAGTTGTACGCCTGTTGCCTGACCTGGCTGTGCATGCAGACTCCTGGTCTCCTTTGCAAATGCTAATGCAGGTGCCCTGTTTTGAAACATTCATCACACTTACAGGTATTATAAACTGGAAAGTAATCATAGCACTGTGGAGGAAGGGATCATTATATAAATAACTTCATTTTTCAATATATGTGAGATATTTAGTAACTGGAACTAACAGAATATTTTTTAAACTGATGGAGAAAGTTGTCCATTCATGCTAAAAGAGCAGAGGAGGAGGAGAATGGCAACAGTATGACTCAGCACCGCACAGTTCCTTTTCCCTTTCATCATGATTCTTATTTTCATTGTGCTTGTCTAAAGGACCGTCATTTTTTTTCCTCCAAATGGTCAGATACAATGGCAGATACATAAAAACTTCTAGCATAGCTAGTGAGATGAGATCTGATTCATGTGGAGTTGTGGGAGGAACCAGGGATGCCTACTAAGCACGACTCATCTCAGCTTTTCCTTTCTTTCATGGAAAAGTCTGTTTTTACACAGGAATGTTTTCAGAAGGCACAGAAAAGACAAGGGGAAATGAGCTAATTTGCAGCTACCTTTTTATGTAGCAATTTTGGATTTCATTATGAGCAGGATTTAGGTTTCACAGCTGCCAGAAAGCTGCATTCTCTCTGGTTTGTGATTGCTGTATTCTATTTTTAACCTCTGAATTACGACTTTTGAAACAATTAATACAGAATTCCGTTGCTAAGTTATATATGTGCCTATGTGCACATATGTGAACACGTTTGTGGACACGTTACATGCATGATCTTAGGGTGAAATCTTGGAAATCATAGATACTCAAAGCCATGTTGTAGTTTCATACAACAGGATGGAAGGAAGAGGATCTCCCAGTGTGAGTCGTGCAAATGACTGTTAAATCGCTGGCTTCAGCAGAAGCAATGTTTACGAGTGTTGCTGTGATTACAGTCTGCAGGAGAACAGCAGGCAGTGGTACAGATTCGCAAACCCATCTTCATTCTTGAGCAACATTTTTCACTGGCATTCTACTGTACAGAGATACACAGATCCAGCACGACTTCATTTTCCTAGAGAATTAATTTAATCCAGGAATTAGCACATATGCATAAGAGAAAGCAGGGCTGCAAGCAATGTATTTGACATGATAATGCTTTTAGGACCAGATACTGATCCTATTTATGCATCTGGAATAATGTACCAGGGCTGAACCCGGAGCCTGTTGAGGTCAGTGGAAAAACTTCAGTCCTAAACTATGTCCTGTGGATAACATGGTTTCGGTAATATAGGTAACAATGAAATATGAAATTACTATAATGTGTAAAAAAAAGCAGACTGGAAGATACAATATGAAAGTACATATATCGAATAAATATTTTTCTTTATCACTAGGTGGTTGATCTGTTAGTATCCATGTGTCGGTCTGCATTAGAGTCACCTAGGAAAGTTGTCATTTTTGAGCCATATCCTTCTGTAGTTGATCCTAATGATCCTCAGATGCTGGCCTTTAACCCCAGGGTAAGTAGCTATCTTTCATTATGTCATAGCTTGGTTTTAGCCATGCATGAGATTTCAAAGCAAAGTCTTCTTCTGCAGGAGTCTCCTTTACTGTAAGAGATACAGCTCCAGAATATTGCACAAACGTGTGACTATTTTCAGAACTTTGTAGCTTTTTTAATTGTCTCTGAGCAGGTATTTGAGTATTAACTGTAAGTTGCATTCAAAGTTACGTTGAAACCAAGAAATTCTTTTAGGGTACAAGTTCTAGATGCAAAATTTTATATTCTTAGTGTCTTTCTCTCAGTGTACACGTTGGGCACCAATGTGTCCCACCTTTGGGAGGTGTAGACCATGGAAATGAGGAGATTTCCAGTCTATCTTTTTATTCTTAAAATGATTATTGCTGTCATCTCATTTTCTCTTTGTAAGCAATTATGTCCTTAAATGTAAATTTATCAAATGCGACATAATAGTTAAGTTTTGTACACACATCAATTTTGAGTAAAGAATTGTGTTTGCACTATTTCCTCTTCAGCCTGCATACACTGCCTCTCAGGGAAGCCCTCAAGAATGTGTGAACTATTACATCTCACTTGAGCCATCCCCAAGGGCAAAAATGAGAACTTTTGATCTGCTGTATTGGGATGCATTTCTCTTTTTCTGAACAAAGGCCAGTTAGCAGTGGTTCTTCCTCAGGAAGGGGCAAGCGTGTTTTGTAGAATGTGGGAAGAAAGTCTTGCCAGGAGGTGCTTGGAAGGGTGCTGATGAGGAGGCAGCTAGTCTGGTGGCTGGGCAAGGTGGGAGTTTGAAGCAGACAAGGCAATATGAAAGAGGGTCACAGCAGAAGAGGAATGGAGAGAGCCCTTGGGCTGGCAGGACTCACACTGCCTCCTCTCAGCTTCTTGCCAGCATAGGCGAGGTGAAAGCCCATGGGCAGAAGTTGCCGAGACCCAAAGATGGGAAACAGTGAAGCTCCTGAAGGTAACATGACATGTGGAGCTGGTTGAGTTAGAAATGGTGGATGGTAGCAGTTCCCAAGCAGAAGGTAGGCAAAGATCAGAGTGAGACAGAGGAACAACTGAAGAACCTCTGGTGTTTCATAGAGCTTTTAGCAAAGTAAACACGTCTATTCTTTTAGTATTTTATTTAAAATCTATTTGGTCACTGCAGTATTTAACTTAATAACATGTCATCCAAATAACTGTCGGAATCTGTGAAATCTATTTGGTCACTGCAGTATTTAACTTAATAACATGTCATCCAAATAACTGTCGGAATCTGTGAAATCTATTTGGTCACTGCAGTATTTAACTTAATAACATGTCATCCAAATAACTGTCGGAATCTGTGTTTAGTTACAAATATTTGTTTAAAAAGTGAGCTAATTTTTTGAGCATGTTGGAGATTCCTGTGAAATTCAAGGAAAAAACATCATTATAATATTTTTTTGTGGCATTTTCCTGGACTATGAATGAGAGAGTTGATGTGTGAGGTGGAAGGAAGCTATTGGTAAGAAATGTTTGAAAGGATCAGTTTGGTGAACATTCATCCTGGCTTTGGTGTTATACACAAAGAATTCAGTTTTTTGTAGAGCCAAAGACTAATATTCTTTTAATGTATTTGCTTATTTTATGCTACATCAGAAGAAGAATTATGACCGAGTCATGAAAGCATTGGACAGTATCACTTCTATTAGAGAGATGACCCAGGTGAGTTTAAAAATCTTTATCTAACTTAAACACTATTTCTAGAACAAGGAAGATGTTTGTATTGCTTGCCTGTGGTGGGTGGGGAAGTCAATAGCATCACCTCTTTCCTATAGAGCTGTAGTAATATTAAAACATGTGTTAAAAGTAACAAACCTAGAGAATCCATAATGGCAGTCAAATAAAAGTGATGAAGTAGAACTCAGTTTACGTGAGAGATAATAACAGCAGAATGGGACATTGTAATGTGATAATCACCAACTGCTGCATTTCTCCAAATATCAAAGCCAAAATGGGTCTTTTATTTCCAAAGCAAAAGAAATTGATTTTGTGACAGCGTTCTGAATGATAGCTTTATTTCTATTATCGCAAAACACTTGATCAGATAAGTATGGTTGGGGATGTGGAAGGTTGGGTCGCTTGGGATTACTGCCATATCATTGCTCAATATTCACAGTGGGACAGAATCTGATAGCAGTACTTACATTCATCGTTACACTTCATTTCCCAAACAGCCCAGCTGATTATAACTGATTATTGAAATCTCTCCCATGTACCTTGCTTTTCCAACTGCTATATAAATGTAACCTCACAACAGTTTATAAATCTTACTCTATATGTATTCATAAAGTATTTTGTGATTCTGAAATGAGGAATGAGGTGTATAGAGAGGAGTAAAATAAATTGAAAATTAAAATTCACATATTTTTGTTACTTAGTGTAACATCTTGTAAAAATTGAAAACAATCAGATATTTCTGTTACCTAATATAATGTCTTTTAAAAAGAAAAATAACCACCATTTTGCCTTTATAAAATAAAATAGTTCTTGGACTGATGAGTTTTAAAGGGATGCTTTGCACTATGATTGAAATCAAGAATGGTTTTCAAAGGGATTATAAACTGATACAGTATTTTACTTTACCGGTTTATACCATGAAACAGTTAAAAAAAATGGAGTGGATTATCTTGGGGTATTTTGAGTGACTTAATTTTGTGAATTTCCAGTCCAATTTCTTAATCCAAGAGCCTAACATAAATAGATATCTTGTACTGTTCTCCCTGAGATCACCAATGTTTGCTATAATATACTAATTTTGATGCTAATTATATGCTTATTATTTTACTTCAGGGAAAATAATTACTATATTAATTCTTGTTGTTGTCAAAACACATTTATAACTGTACAATGCTAAATGTCAGTGAAACTGTGATTTAAGCCTAATAATGAGTCCCATGTATTCGTTTTAATAGATGAAATCATGGGCAATGTAACATATACAATTTAACCTTATGATTTCAACTAGAAATAAAGAACATAATTACTCTTTTCTAGGCACCTTACTTGGAAATAAAGAAGCAGATGGATAAACAAGACCCGCTTGCACATCCTCTTCTACAATGGTATAAAATTGACTCACATGAGATGATAATTACCAAGTTTAATGAATAATCACTTCACCAGTGTAATTTGGTATAAACTCACCCTAAGAATTAACGACAGGGCTGACATTTGCAACTGCAGGTGTTTCTGGACTGTTTCTGGACCTCATCTGTCTGGGCCCTCTGAAAACATTGGAAAGACTCCAGCTTATTTGTACCACCTCTGTTCTCATTTTCTAGTCAAGATTTGGTCTACTTCCACCTGATAGGTTCAAAGGCCTGCAGCTGAGTGCTTTGTGGTGGCCATTCATAACACATTTTTAAGAAGAGAAGTTCTGTTTGGTTACCATGTCTAATACATCTAACTGTTTCTTATTTTAGGGTTATTTCTAGTAATAGATCACATATTGTGAAGCTACCGGTGAATAGGGTAAGTGTTTGTGGGTTCTTTATTATTTTCTCGTTTGTCATGGTTCATATTAGCATTTCAGGTGGGAGTCTCCTAGCCAAACGTAGGTGTGTACATTCAAACTAATTACATGGCTTCCATTAATAGACAAGAAACAGAAATAGGCACTTTCAGACCGTGACATAGAATCATGTTGTGGATATCTAACATAGGTCAAAGGAATAATGCTCAGAAAAAGCCTATTTGAGGTGAGTAGCTCAAATACAAGTGTCTACCTTGTAGTCATCTGAGATTGGGTGAGAATAACTTCACTAATTGTTTTGTTACCATATAGAATATTAGATACAGAATTGTACAGAGAGCAGTGCACACAAACACGATGTACCAGGAGATCCACATATGAGTACACCTTAAAAAGAGTATAGCTCTTGAATTTTAGAGGGGTGGTGCTGAGATTAATTTCTGAGTATGTGTGCCTCTGATCCTCTGATTAAGGATGTGGTCATCTGCAACCTTTCAAGTCTGAACCTTAATTCAAAGCCTGCTGTGATCAGAATACCATGATGAAATTGTTCAATTTAATTATTTTATGAGAGCCATAATAGGCTGAAATTTGTTTCAGAAACCTTCATATGTTTCATAAACTGAAAGACATTTTTACTGTTTGATTTCAGGTAAAAACTATGGTAATGAGACCAATTTCAACTTAGTTCATGTAGTTATTTATATGCAGTCCTGTATTGTGTGAAACAGCATGGTATCTTAAGAAGTACCATTGTGGAAATACAATGCTCTTGTGTTAATCAACTTCTTTTCACTTGTGCACTGTTATATTTTACAGCAACTGAAGTTTATGCACACTCCCCACCAGTTCCTGCTTCTCAGCAGTCCACCAGCCAAAGAATCCAATTTCCGAGCTGCTAAAAATCTCTACGGAAGTACTTTTGCATTTCAGTAAGTACATATATTCATATTAATCAAAGGTTATCAAAATGCCATGCTATTTTTTTTTGTTCTTGCCATTTGAGGTTTACAGCTTTGAATTTATTGTTTTAAAGGATTACTGATTTCAGTTTGCATTTTACGCTGTGGATTTTAATGTTTTCTTTTTCATTTTTTCAGTGGTTCACACATTGAAAATTGGCATTCCATCCTGAGGAACGGCTTAGTTGTTGCTTCCAATACGAGGCTGCAGGTAAGTAGTAGACTAAATAGACTTCATTTAACCTGTGTGTGCTTGATTACATACTAGCTTAGGCAAGCTTTCAGGGGCGGTGGTTCTGGTAGTCATATAGGTGGAAAAAAGGGAAGATTTTAAATACCATCTTGTTTCCTGGAAAAAGTACTTTTCTGATGCAATTAAAATGAAATAACATGTCTGCTAAAATCGCTAGAAAATCCCATTGCTGGAGTCAGTGTTTCAATATTAGATTGCAGAGCAGCACCTCCAGGAGGCTTATCTTAGTACTGCTTAAAAGCAGTCGGGATTAAAATTTAGAGCTACATAAACGATCTCCATATTATAGGATCAAAGAGCATACTAGATTTACAGGAACTGCGTTTACAGCATCTCCTCTTCTCCTCTGGTTTCCTTGGGAATGGAAATATGATAGTACTTGCCAGGAGGGAGCTATTGCAAACTTCAGTTCATTTTCTCAGACTGAATCATCAGGAGACCACTATTGCAGAGCAAAGTAGGCAGCACCCAGGGGACTGGGGAACTGTAACTCAGAGTACTTTAGCATCATGGTTTTGACAGCTCTTCCCCAGAGCTGAGTCCATGATACCCTGGAGGAGGATCCCAGGGTGCCAACTAAGGATCAGGGTGTATTTGCCCACGTACAGAAGCACCCTTTGTAGGCATCCTCCATGGTAATGTTAGATTTGAAAACAGAAAATGCAATTTTATTTATAAATCTGATGTAAAATTATGTTTTGGTTTCCAGAATGTACGGTATTTTAGTTGTATATTTGCAGCATGATTTTTTTTAAAGACTTCTTGGAACACCATTTATTACCAGGCAATAAATTAGTGCAGTGGGGCAGATGCTTATCTACATCATGACCTGTTCCTATCATTGTTATTTTGTCCAGATAACCAAATTTATCTTAAACAATCACTCCACTCTTTTGCAGCTCCATGGTGCAATGTTTGGAAGTGGAATCTACCTTAGTCCATTGTCAAGCATATCATTTGGTTACTCAGGTGATATTTATAAATCACTCTAAAGTTGGAAAAATATGGGGGGGTATCTTAGTCTATTGCTTTTCTTACCGGCTTCACTGTTTACAACACTGTATTAAATTTTATCTTTGTCAACCAAGATTTAGTTTATTCAAAAAAGAGAAAATCTAAATTCCCTTATTAAATACCTGAACTCATTTTCCAGGTGCTGAGTATCTTGAAACTGTGCTTGAAGTAAATAGTAGCTAATTCTGGATGCTGTGTTAATGGAACAGGTCTTGATTATGCAGCGGGAACTTTATGTTTGTGTTTTTTTGTCAGTATCTGCCTAAGTCTATCTGATCTGACAAAGCAAATACTCATCAACAGACATGTTCAACTGTGTATATTTAAGAGTATTTCCAAGTATTTCCATGTCAGGATTACACAGAAAGTACAGGACAGGGTGTTTATTTTAGCATGAGAAGGGGAGGGAACATAATTTGTCCCACTAGTAAATCTGAAAGTGAGTTGTGCAGATTTTTCCATGTAAGAATTAAATCATAAATAGAGGCACAACAGAAACAAGATACACCAATGTGTTCATTAAGAAACTTAAGAGATTTTAAAACATGGTGACTTTTTCCTTTAGGTATGTTGCATTTACCATTTCCTCAGATATAAAAGTGCTGGTATAGTTGAATGTGTGTTTGTGTGCACATAGATAATTCTGAGAGTTTTAGTTATGCTTTCTGATTTTCAGTATTTTTAGTTATATTTTTAGTTAATGTCACAATTCATCTTAAAATCTCAGCATTTTTTATTACTATTTACAGTATTTCAATATCAATAATCTCTACATGTACTGCTAGCTTTTCAGAGATTACACGAGTATGGAAGCTTTTCAGGACTCACTAAAAGTGCAGGTTGCAGTATCATTATCTAACAATGCCCTTCTTTTTGGACAACACTGCTTTGTCAACTTCAATGTGTTTTTTTCTCATCTTTCCACCTTTCTTGGTCCCTTCCATCCAGTGTCCTCCAGAAAGGAGGCCTGTGTTCCTATGAAGTATGTAATACGTGTTGCAAATAAAACACACAGAGTCCTACGCTCCCTGTTCCTTCAAAGAGTTAAACTTCCCCATAATTCAGTCTGTGTTTGTAAACTGCCAAGAAATAGAGGGTACTGGAAAGGCAAGGAAGCTTGTAGTAGCATACAATACAGGAATTTAATGTAAACTGACATGAGGAATATAAGAGATCTAAGGAACAAATGTACGTGTTTAGATTTCTGAGATGGAAATTGGATCCAATGTGGCTGACAAATAATTTAATACTTTTACATGCAGCTAAATTAATTAAACCAAGGTAGACTTTAAAACTTTAGATAAATATAGTACTTATAAAAATTATTTAGACTTTTAATAAGTCTAAATAAAGTTTTAAAGATTAATATCTAAAGTTCTTTCTCATGATTTTACTATCTCACCCACAGTAAATCAGACTGTGTTACTTTAGCGTGAATAGGGTCAGTTAGACTGAAGTCATGCTGACATGCAACTCTGTTAAGCAACCACCTAAGAGCATTCCTGAGCTGAATTCAGTGGCATTTAAGCTCATGTTTATCTGCTTTTGCACTTACTTAATGCTAACTTGACTTTCCTAGGGTCTTTACAATACATGCAGATGTACTGGTAATTTGCAGGATTAAATTTAGACAAAGTTAACTAGATATTTGAGTGCCATGCAAAAGACTTATGATTCCCACTGTATTACCTGTTTCATTCTCCATACTTAACTTCGTTTATTATGGTATTTATATGCCAGGGTATCTTACATGATTTTAATATTCCTAGGGATGAATAAGAAGCAGCAGAAGGTGTCAGCTAAAGATGAACCAGCTTCAGGCAGTAAGGGCAGTAATACATCACAGGTACAGTATATCAGCGATCGCTGAAAGATTTATGGTTTTGAGTTTGGGATCTTGATAGCTGAAAATGAGATAGTATTCCCTTTGTGAAAGGTAAGAGTTTTATTTTATTGAACAAAATCGACAACTTTAGAGACTGCCAACATTAAATACAGCCCAACTGTTTTTAGTAACAATTTGCAGAGTATACTGCAGGTCTTGTGGCCTTCTTTTCCAAGCAGGAAAATTTTGGGAAGAGAATGAAAATGAAATACAGATTGCATCATGACGCTTAGCAAGCCCTTGCTTTCTGAGTTCTAAAAAAAGAATTGAGAGTGGTTATTGCTGGAAAGTGAGTAGCATTTCATATATAGCAAGTCAGTTTTTCTTTTTCATGGTTTTTACATATTAAACCACTACAATTCTGCTTTATCTAAAGCAAACTCAGAGCATTTATGTGTATGGCTAAATTTTGAGAAAGAAATCTTACATCTGTCCCCATAGTTAACACATAGAAACTACAGAATAATCTGGCTTTGGAGAGAAATTGGTATGTAACAGCAGAAACCCTCAGAAATGGGAAGACCAGTAAAATATCAGGATCGTGGCCAAAGAACTGATGATTACATTCACCTTTTTTTTTCTGCTATCATTTTGTTTATTAGTCACACTGATATTTCTAATAATATTATTAGTTCTGTAATAATTAGGAACTTCTCTTTCTGGATAAAGGAGTTCAAATCCCTCCTACAATAATCCAAACAAATAATATAAATGTTTTTAGAATGTCTATTAAACCTAGAAATATAACAGAAATGTTTTAGAAAGACTGCCTCTATATTTGTTCACTAATAAATCACTGAAAATAGCAGCCCTCTCCTTTGTTACTTTTTCACTCAGTATGTCTTACTGCACTAATTAGGTTTTCTCGTGTTTTTATATCTCAGTCACAGAAGAAAGGACAACAGTCACAATTCTTGCAAAGCCGTAACTTGAAATGCATAGCCTTATGTGAAGGTAAGCTGAAAGCCCTGAAAAACTGTTTTGGTCATAGACACAATGTTACTGGATGCAACTCAGTGAGACCTTTAGTTCCAGTATTGGTTGGTTTTAGGTAAGAGACTACTGGTGAGCGTATGAGTGCTTGCTTAATAGCTGACCTTTATATTTCAGTTCAGAACAGCTCCCTCATCAAACCAAGTCTGTAACTCATGCTGAATTTTCATGAAATAATCATATGCACATAGCGACTGATCATCTGGTCTGTCTTTCAAATGTGATTGTATTCCTAAGCCATCCAGATAACCTTTATTTGAAGATGGCCTTTATTTGAAACTCTGACTTCTTGCAAGCTCTTCACAAATGCGTTAAAAACCCAACTCAGAAAGAACAGCTTTCCTACTGAATTGCCAAATCATTTTTTACTGTTCAGGCAAGTATACTGTTCATCTGGTAACCAGCCTGTTCTCTCTGACTGCTTGAGAAATTTTGTGAAGTTAAAATCCAGTGTATATGAGTACAGTCATTCTTGAAAGACGTCGCTATTCTTTTAATATCTAATGAAACCTCAGCAAGTTTTGAGAACAAAGAATTATGAAATTTGAATAAGAATTGTACCAGTAGTTGTTAATTTGTCTCATTGGCCAAACAAAAAGAAATTGTATTAAACTCAGTTTGCCCTTCATTTGGAGCATTTTTTTATTTTTAAAAGTAAAAATTAAGACAGACAGTAGAAAAGATGTTAGTTCAAAATGGAAGCTGTAAGCTATATGTGCTACTTTTTAATATATATTTTTTTGAGACTGTTCAAGTGAAGTATTTAATACGATTAAGCAGAATTCAGCCAACATGAAAATGCAATTTGATCTGGACAGGAAAATATGCAAGTTTAGTTCTAAAACTTTCAGAAGATATGAAATGAATCTAGGGTTTGCTTGAATTTACTTGGCCTTTAATGCCTGAAGTTACTAAATAAAAATTACATCTTTCACAAGGACTTTTTCATCCATGTCATTCTTTCCTCACGCTTATTAATGGATTATCAATTTTATAAGGGTGAATTTTAAATATTCAGTGAAATATATTTTACTTCATATTCACTTCATTTTTCTGTGAAAAAAAGTGTTTAGGGAAGGTGGTTAATACAGATTTTAAATAAAATTAATTACAAGAGATAAAGGTTTGTTAAAAATTACAGTTCATCGAAGAAATGGTATAAAAATTGAATATGTACTTATTCATGATAGTATTAGGACAGGATAGGATAGGATACAATACGATACGATATGATACGATACGATAGACTATTTCAGTTGGCAGAGACCTACAACAATCTAGTCCAACTGACCAGTTCTGGGCTGACCAAAGGTTAAAGAATGTTGTTAATGGTATTGTCCAAATGCCTCTTAAACACTGACAGGCTTGGGGCATCAACCACCTCTCTAGGAAGTTTGTTCCACTGTTTAACCACCCACTTGCCTAATGTCCAGTCTAAACCTCCCCTGGCAGAGCTTTGAACCATTCCTGCACATCCTGTCACTGGTTCCCAGGGAGAAGAGCTCAGCACCTCCCTCTCCACATCCCCTCCACAGGAAGCTGTAGAGAGAAATGAGATTACCCTTCAGGTCTCCTTTTTTCCACACTAGACAAACCCAAAGTCCTTAGCTGCCCCCCATAGGACATTCCTTCCGGTCCTTCCACCAGCTTTGTTGCCCTCCTCTGGACATGTTCAAGGACCTTCATCCTTCTTAAATTGTGGGGCCCAGAACTGCACACAGTGCTCGAGGTGAGGCCGCACCAACACTGAATACAGCAGATAATCCCCTCTTTTGACCGACTGGTTCTGCTGTGTTTGATGCACCCCTGGGTGCGGTTTGCCCTCTCGGCTGCCAGGGCACACTGCCGACTGATATTGAGCCTGCTGTCGACCAGCACCCCCAGATCCCTTTCTGCAGGGCTGGTGCCCAGCCACTCCTCCCAGTTTATACTTGCGCCTGGCATTGCTCCATCCCAGGTGCAGAATCTGGCTTTTCGACTTGTTCAATTTAATCTCGTTAATGATAGCCCAATGCTCTAGTCTATCTAGATCCCCCTGCAAGGCCTCCTTTCCCTCAAAAGAGTCAACAGCATCTCCCAGTTTGACATCATCAGCAAACTTGCTCATGGTGCATTCAACTCCTGCCTCTGGATGGTTGATAAATATATTGAACTGAACGGGCCCCAGAACTGAATCCTGAGGAACACCGCCAGCCAGATGTAGCCCCGTTCACTACAACCCTTTGAGCTCTGCCCTTCAGCCAGTTCTTCACCCAGTGCACTTGGAATCTGCTCATCTGACAGGTGCACAACTTGTCCAGAAGAATACTGTTTAAATGTATTTATAGAAATCTTATCAAATACAGATTGATGGTATAGCTTCTACCTAGCAATAAAAAGGTTTCTTTCCTGTGTTGTCTTCATTCTGCTGGTAAACAACTTATCATCAAATACATTGCTGTTTTCTGAACATTGAGCAAGTTTTGGCAAGCTTCATGATCTCCTTGAGTCATAATTGCTATGCTTAATTTTTTAAAATATTTGGTAGACTTTCAAATCCCAAATTTGTCATATCTCAGTTCCAGACTTTGTCTTTAATATCTTATTTTTGGCTCAGCCAGCATCAAACACAAATATCTCTGCTCCAAAGGCTGATTAGTTGACTCAGATCCTCCTTAACAGCTCTGTGGCCATTTAAAATAGGTTTTTAATAAATATACTTTTTCATTTTTCATTCCAATTAACAACTGGCTCCCATACATCAAGCATTTCTGTTTTCTGGAAAATGCAACATATTTTGGAAACAAGAATCAAGTTCATCTCCCTGTTTGTACTATCAGCCAGCTCAGAGTCTACGCTACACCACAGACACACAGTGGAAAACTACATGTTCCTAGAAGGCTGTTTAAAGTGTATGAAAAAGCAAATATTTTATAGCAATATTTTCCAGGCACGTTTTCATCACTATGAAATTTGTTCTTTCCTTGATAGTGATAACCTCATCCGATCTGCACAAACATGGAGAGATATGGGTAGTTCCCAACACGGATCACGTGTGTACAAGATTTTTCTTTGTGTGAGTACAAAGCTTCTTTTAACATTCAGCTTCTGTTCATCCTGGACCCCATGTTCCCTCCAATAGTTGTAATGGAAGAAGATAATAGATGTTTCTCCCTGATTCTTTTCAGTATCACTTAATTTTTTATCTTTTTCTGTACTTACTTTTGTTAGGAAATGTATGGGTAAGCTAGTGACAGAGGTTTAGTAGATGCTTTGTTACAGGATAAATTAATGGAGAGTTACTGATTTTTCCCGCTCTATAGCTTTACCTCATGTTACAGTAAGTCTATCCATGTATCATAAAATAAAATTTCTATTTGGCTGTATGTTTTAAAGCTGAGGAATTCTTTAAAGGCTTCTTGTCTGTGATGTGAGCGTTCCTCCTCTCACATATGACTTGTCCCCTGTGGGTCCTAGCAGCTTGTTCAGCCTCAGGATTTCAATGGCAGCCTTACCACCCTTCACTCTCTAGAGTTTAAGATCTGCATATAATGGTAACGTGCATCAGAGCATTTTAATAGGAACGTATTGACATATGGAATAAGCATTGGTTATTGAATGAAACAGAGTTTTGGATGTTTTTAGGTAGATTAATAAAACACTAATTTGATTTTATTTTCTGTACTTTTTTTTTTAGTTATGAAGATGGTCAAGTGGGTGATACAAGTATAAATACACAGGAACCAAGCATTCATAAAGAGATTCTTCGAGTCATTGGCAATCAAACTGCTACTGGTTAAAAGGACCACTCTTATTTAATTGATGTGATTTGGAAGCCTTCCTCAGTCTCAAAGCTGGATTTTGAACTGAAGAAGATGCAAAAAACTAATTTATTATTATTATTCTAAGCAAATTAACCCTTTGAATACTTACTGTTTTCTTACTTAGTATTTCTTATCTCATCAAAATACCTGAGATGGTATGAATTAGCAACTGTAGGGGTGCAAAGTCTATTAATATACTACAACTAATAATAATTAAACAGGCATTTGGGTTGCTCACAATAAACAGACTTTAAAAAGGAGTTTTGTGCTGATATTTTTATATTAAACTTCAATTGGAGGTTTTAGTACTGTATACTGGTATTTTAAATTTAGAATGACAATTATAGGTGAGAGAGAAGATTTTATAGCGGAGCACCTGTATTACACAGGATACTTTGCAATAAGTAAAATATTCTCGTATTTAAACACAATAAAAGGTTGTCTGGATATGTCAAATTAAAGAGATTGGTTACCTGCAGCTATCTTTGATTCATTTTATTTTACACAAATGCAGCTAGGAGTTAGAGTCAAAAGTTAATACATTTTTTATTTAATGAGTGAAACAAAGTGAAAAGTAATGAATGTGATGGTGTATGTTCAGTTTTCTTTGTCTTCTCTGGAAACACTGTCTTACCCATTAAGCAGCTCAGTTGCATTTTTTAATTATACAAGCCTAGCAAGCATCTGGAAATTCTGAAGCTGTTAACTTCCTTTTTATGATTTTGGGGTTTGTATACTAAATTTTACAGCTTCTTTAGATCAACAAGGTTCTTTAATGTTTTCATCTTAATTTAAATGAAACTGCTTTGCAGTTAAATTTAGCTACATATTTAAGAGTAGGTGCTGAATTGAGGCTTTTACATGATTGAATTGATTGTTGGTACACCAGAAAATTTAAATGCAAAATTTTACTGATTTTCTCTTGATGAAATATTTTTATGAATTTATTCCTAAGAGAAAACAAACCAATTCAAATTTCTATGTCCTTTAAATTAACAACTGTTTTTTCCAAGTGAGCATGATGGCAACACAGGTAGGCAGGGGCCCAGTCTCCAAGGCATAGCCTGTGCCCTGATGAATGCCCTTGGTGGCCCTCACAGTAGCTATCCTGAAGCATCAATCACAACCTTAAATATGGAGAGCAGTCCAACTTACCCATCTGGGCAACTATTACAAGCCACCTCAGAAAGCAAAAATAGACTGAATCCTCTATTATGTTATTTTCACAATAAAGATACTGAAGCGCCAAAAGCAGCACAACAGAGCACAGGCGTGTTTGTTTCTTTTAAACAGAGCTGCATTAGATATGCTGTAATGGGTGACTCCTTGTATCTGGTTCAAGCTACACTCCCTTATTACTTGCTGCAATTGAAGTGCCATACAAGTAGTAGTATTATTTGGTCTAGGAGCACATACTTGGAGATGTATTTTAGCATTCCAGACTTATTTGCTGGGGACTTCAGGTTTTTTGGCTTCACATCCAGACTTGTAAAGCCAATCCTGTTTGCAAATCCACACTTTGCTATTGAATTTCTGTTGACTTTCACCCCTATTTGGTGGACCCCTAACTTGAGAATCACTACTCTAATTGTTATCTTTTGTGTTGGGACACAGGTTAACTTCTTGAAACAAAGAGGACTCCTGAAATTTTTCTATCTACGTAAGGATTGCCTTACGTTGTGTAACTGCACAAAATCAGCATAATTCAGAAGTGGAGCTGAAACCCTGGAATGACCATCTGTCTATAATTTGTCGTGCCATATGTGTCTGAATCACTAAGTTTTCCATAACAAAAAGAAACTGGGAAGCAAGTCCACAAAGATACCCTGCGTTGACTTGCTGGGCTGATAGTCCACCACTCTGGGAGGCCTCCTCAAAAAACTAGGAGAAAAGAAAGATGACCATGAGTGAACTGGAGAAGCCAAGTAAGCAGCCATCTTCCCTGTCCCTTCAAGCTGCAGCAGGGTCACAAGTGAACCCCTTGAAGGAAGGAACCTGGAATGTAGCTATGGCAACAAATCAGCCTTGGTTTGCATGGTGGGGTCATGATACTGGCCATGCATGGTGCCATTGTAAGTACAACCACTGGAAAGGAGAGGCAAAATACATCTCTGCCAAATTTAGAAGACTGCTTGGAGGTTTGTTTTAAGTGGATGAGCAGGAGGAAAGGATAGTGTGGAGGAAAGCAGGGCTCTCAGATATATGGGGGCCTTGCTGTTGTGAGGTGCCCACTTCAGGGAGTACTGAGGCAACTGGCTTATGCGAGTGGGAGAAGGAGGGTGGCCAGGAGTAAAAGGCAGAATGTGATGAGCACAGGTGCTACAAAGCAGTGGGAGAGGGCAAAACCCGTCTGGGAGAAAGTTGGTTCTGAAGGGACATGTGGTTTGCTGGTAAGAAACAAAGAATAAGAAAGAGGAGCCATGGAATTACTAACGAGCAGCATTAGCAGCTCAGGTCCCACACGGTGCACAACAGGAAAAGGGACATGGAGAATGAAGCTGCAGTGTGGGGAAACAGCCCATGGAGGTATGGGGCAGCACCATGCCCAGGGCAGCTGGGCCACCCGGGAAGGTGTCACGCTGTAGGGGACAGTGCAAGGACACAAGCCCGGTGTCACACACAAACTGGAATGGAATTAAACCAAAATTCACTTGCTACACAGTAACTCTGTCACTTTTTTTTTTAAGCCAATATATTAACGAGAAACTTCTAAGGTGTTATATTATCTGCAGGTAACCATGAGTCTCAGATCATTTAACAAAGTATTAGTTCTCATCATTTTTAAAAGGTGAGGGGAAGAGGGAGGTTTTTGGGGGTCTATTACTCAAAAATAAGTAGCCCTTCTATAGCAACCTTCACAGCTGAAACAAAGACTTTATCACCAAGAACTGGAATGAAAAAGCTGAGGATGAGATTTTCTTTGAAGGATTTTTCTGTTGTGGTTTTATGCAAGGGTGGAAGTTGCATATTGCCCAACTGTTCCAAATACTTACACTCACATGGGTTTTAGGGGATGAAAAATAAACAGCCAGGCTCATCTGGGCATGGACCCTGTGCTATCCCCAAAGCCCTTGCATTTCCTTTCCTCTGTTATCATGCACATGTATTGGTGATAGAACAATCTTTGTAACTCCTGCTGTAAAGATGTACGCTTTTCACAGATAGCTTTTAATCAAAGAAAACAGAGCCGAGACTCTACTATCTCTCTTGGTAGAAATGTCCATGAAGCCATACCTATCTAGCTGTGACCGTCTCCAGCACAGAGCAGCCAAGGGAATTCTTGGGAAAGAACTTTCTAACTTCTTCCTACATCCCACAACAAATTACAAATGGGGAAGGTTTGATGGGAAAATTATGTTAATAGCTTAATGTTGCACCCTAATTATGAATCGCCATGTTTATACTGCTGAATATTTTAAACATTGAGAAAGCAATCCAAAAAGATGTTTTTAAACCTTTCTTGAGATTTAGGTAGATATTTAGCATTCAAGGGGTTAAGCAATTTGAGTTATCTTCTCCTATGATACGAATCAGCATAGCTCTGCTTTCTTGAGCAGTGCTACGCTGTTTTGATAACCTGAGCCTAATTTGGCTCCATATGGCTTATAATAAAATGGTCTGTTTGTGTAATATTCTGCTTAATATTTTACAAGAACTAGTCGATGACACTGGAGTTGTTTATGCTTATATTTTTCTTCTAAAGCCCTTGAAAAACTGTTATCGATGCTGTATAATTTTAATATTATAGCTGTTGATACGAAAAATGCATCTGATGAATAATGCTAAGATTATGCTTTTGTTAATACAAATATAAGATCGCTCCAAATGAGGACTTTGTGCTTAAATCAATTATACTTTGCTTATAAACCACTTGCTACTGTGGAAGAGATTAGTGTACTTCCAACATGGATGAGTATACAAAATGCCAAAAAAAACCCAAAAAAGGGACAACTGAATGAAGAGGTTCATGATCTAAAAAGAAACACTTAAAAAAGAGCTAAACAAATATAAAACCACTATCTAGTTATTTAAGCATTATATTAATTTAGATGGATTTCTTCTTGGCTCTAGCAAATGTAAGAAGTCAGACACAGAGGCTACGAGCCATGACTGAGGTAAAACTGTGGGAGCAAAAGCACTCTGTAATCTTAGCATTTTCACAACAGATAGTTTTGGGGCCTGATCCCGCCGTGTGCTGAGCACCCATGGGAGGTGCTGGGGGTCAGGCCCTTGAACAGACGTAGGTGGTTTTTGTACTTGTTGCTCCTGGCTCTCGTGCTAAGTTTTTCAGAAGCTGCTGAGGCAAAGGCCCGTGGCCATGGGGCCAGCCAGCAGACGCCCACGCGTCGCCTGGGCGGGAGTTAGGAGGACGCAGCTGCTCCTCGGCTGCACGATGGTGGGACAGAGCCATGGTGGAGAGGGTGAGGGGGAGAGAGGGCTGGGAGGGCGGCGGTGGCCAGAGCCCAGCCTCGCCATGCACAGCCCCTCCGCCGTCTGCCCATGCCATGGCCATGGTGCCGGCAGCACCGCGGCAGCCCAGCCAGCCCCAGCCACTTGTTTCTGGGGGCACATAGGGTCCTGCGGCACTTTATTTGCAAAAATGAGGCGTTAATCTGGTGTCCTGCGCAAGGTCTGGTGTCCTGGTTACCTGGTTAATCTGGTGTCCTGCGCAATTTCTCCGTTACCTCAAGGTGAAAGACGAGCCAGTTGACTACGCGGAGCAAGGTCTGTTGTTTGGAGAGCGGCTGAGATACGTGCAGCACTGGAAGTTGTTCAGAAAGGATCTTGAGTCTAGTCAGCCAGGACTGTGATAGTTATCAAATTTATTCCTTAAAGCGTTTAGGAGTGCATGGAAGGGGATAAACAAAAACGGGAAGGTTTACTCAAAGCAGAGCGGCGTTCTGCGCACACAATGTCATGTGAAACACACGAGGATGTCGCCAGTAGTTTGAAGTGCTGGATCTGGGTTTGGGAACGTCAGGCCTGAAAGCACTGACGTCCCCTGTCTGTCCCAGGCTGGCAGGTCCGTACCCCTGCTCAGCGGCTGGAGCCACAGCCACAGCCAAGAGCTGGGGGAGCCCAACACCTTCAGCTGCTGGTTTGTAGTTTTTTGGTTGCATCCTCCTGCTAAGTTTCAGTCCGCCGCAGAACGGCTACAATGTAAATTACTACCCATTACACTTTGCATTGGGATTTTGTATGCATACTAGGTATAAGACTTTTGTAAGGAAAAAAAAAAAAACAACAAAAAAAAGAAGTCGAGTAGTTTTTAGATCAACATATCTAGCGTGTGAAAAACCTGTTGAGAATACGTTACATTAAACATTTACCAGCAAGTCAGTAAAAATAGTCCTAATACACAGACATTCAATATAATTTAATGTTCTAAAAATGATTTTTTAATTTACCCAGTATGTATTGTATCTTTGAATTTTAAGAAGCAGCCACTCCTTTATGTAAACATACAATATGCCTATGTTTCTTTTAACTCTACAGCCTTTTTTTCTTCAAATAAATTTATTAAATTCTGTGCACAAAATAGTACTGCAGCCTGCTCTTTAGCCTATGGTGCCTTAGAGTTACTACAAATATTTAACAAAATGTATATAATGTAAATACTGCCAGAAGATCACCAAGGCCAAATATTTTCTCTATTCACTTTTTACTGCACTTGCTTTCTATTGCTATTTAAGCCTCTTTTATCCAGCTTTGTAACAGTTATAACATTGTAGCCAATGTAAATGTTTACTTTCAATAAATCAGAATTTGTTCAACAAGTACTGTGCATTTGGGCACTATTTCGAGAACTCAGTTCGAAGTTAAAACAGTCATCTAAGAATTAAACTGCGTCTGAAGGAGTTTCTTGACTTTTGCTAATCTCAATGACATCTAAAGGTTATGCCGTACTTTTATACATATTATTGGAGTAAAATTTTTCTGCAGTGATCATTTTAGAAACACTTAGGTGAACAGTAATACAGCTTTCCATGCTGTGTGGATCTGAATGGGTTACACAACTGGTTCAAAATAGATATACTGGAATTAAAGCAGTGCTTTGCAGATACAATATCATATAAAATGCATAAGGATGTATCAAGATGCATTTTGTAATTGCTTTTGAAGAAGTCCTGTTTTTCTGTAGAGCTGGTTTTGTCATGAAAACACAGCAAATATATGACAAACCATGTCATACTTTAATGTGGGTATGTTTAAAGTATAAATGCACATCTGCAGCTCATAAAATATACAGACATTTGTGGGACTGGTTATTAATTCAGTGAGCGTACTATTTTTTCACTGCCTATGAGCTCATTTTAATTATATGGGTGGATATTAACATGTATCTTTTGAAAGTTTTAACTTTTGCTTTGCTTTGTTAAATTTATTATTTTGTTATTGTGGATTTTGGATTGGAAAAGCCAAAGTGGTACTATTATTTTGAATGCTGTTAAATATTTTACACTAATATAACTATGGGAGAGAGGAAAAAATACATCGTTGCTACCCTAAATGACTGATAATTTTCCTTTGATCGGAGTGTACAGGCTGGAGCTTTAATTCTATAATGGAAGAGATATTCCATATTTTGGGGACCTTGAAGTTGGAAGAAACAGGGACTTCCAACTCACAAAACAAGAACTGAATCAGTGGTGAAGTCTCAGACTTCACTAGAATCAGTAGCCACAGACAGCAGGAGGGACAGGATTTATACTGGCTTTGGCTTAACTGCCACTCCATTTCCAAGTCGCTGCATCACAAGCTCTCTCAATATGCATCAATAGTCAGTTTTCCATTGAGAGAGTTTGTGACATATTGTATTCATCTGTTGAACAGTTCGATGTGGAACCCAAGAGATTGATAATCCAAACATTAATTGACAGCAATACAAAATTATTGCAATGTACCAGAGCTGCTTTCAAATGCACATACTGCCTTTTTGACAGGAGGAAGAGCAGAAAATCCTCTGAGAAAATAAGGCCACTGGAAGAAGTATGTGCTGTATTCATTAAACTATGTTTGCATGCTTGACCAACTTCTTTTTGTGAATTACTGTCCAGTGCAGATTGCAGCAAATATTTTTGCACAGGTCACACAGCCTGGGCTCTCTCCAAGAGGGTTTTGTCCACCTGAAATATTGGGAGGCTGCTTAAATAGAGCTGCATTGCATGAATGAAGAAAATAGCAGCTGAGGGCCACAACTTCACTGTGCCCCAGCTCTCAGCACAGTACAAACTCTTTAATCACTAGAGAGAAGAAATCTTAAGGAATATAACAAGGCTTACTTTAGGGCTCAGTGCCTTGCAAAAGTCTAGTGTCAAAAAGAGGAACAGTGTGGGGAAAAAGCAACAAACAACATAGATTTTAAATTGGCATTTTTTATTAGACCACATAATAGCTCCCTCAGGATGATTTTCTTAAATGTGGCAAACATTTTCCATTCACATTTGAAGGAGAGAAGTGTAATGCAACACACGGAAATTGAAGCCTCCGAACGGGGCATAAGGCCCTTTTCGTAGCAGCACTGAATGTAGCGAGCCCCTGTGCAAGGCGTCAGCTATTGGATTTCCGCCAGTTCCAGAAAACTGGCATTTTGCAAAATGCTGAAGCGGTGGGAATAACACTAGCAGCAGGAACAGTGACTGCTGCAGAAGCAAGAGCAGCACAAGTCTCCAGAGATCATGACTGGAAAAAATACAGGAACTCCTGGCTTAAGGTTTGCTCAACAAAAGCCAGAGCTTATCATCAGCAAAGCAATTCTAATTTGTAACTTTTAAAGAGAAAGCTTTCCATTGTTTGGGAGAAACGATAAAAAAAAAAAAAAGTTAGTTTTCTTCAACCTGCTGTCCTGTAACTGTATAGCCCAGTCTAATAGCATGCCTGGGGTGATGTCCCACTGTACTTGCATGTAGCAGGCTTACTTACAGCAGCAGCAACTTTCTTCTAGATCTGGGGCAGAATGAAGAATGGCTCAGTTAGCTGACAGTTCCTTGAAGCCTGTCTCATATTTTATTTACATATTCTGATGGAGTCTGTGCAGGTAAAACAGTCCAGAAAGGGAATAGGTGGCTGATACTTTCCTTGCTGTTTTTCAACTCTGATCAGATTATTCTTCTCATGTGAACTGCTGAACAAAAAATTTTGCCTACTTCATAAGAAAAAAATATTGCTCCCTCCATCTCTCGTAGTCAAATACCTTGAGGTTTGGGGGTATTTCTGCTCACAATCATCTACCAAGGTTAATTCAGTATGCAGAAGTTTGAGGATGAGAGGAGCCAGCACCCAAGCTAATTTAAATTTATATATTAATGTAAATATATAAGTATATATTTAAATGTAAATATATTTGCATGTATATATAGGAATGCAAATCAAAACAGTTCTGTTGACCCAAAACTAAGGATCAGGATATCACCATTTGCCATATCACCATCTCTTGACAAATGCGGTGTGTTACAAATAGAGTTTTTAACTACCCTAGTGTGGTGGCTTTTGGTAGATCTGACTTGCTGTCTTTTTGGCAATGACATGTTTTGCTACAGGCTTTTAAATTCTTGCCCATGGGGAATTTCCAGGGGCCAGTCATGCCTCCTCTGTACATGTTACTGTGTAGCTGGCATGTTGCTCTTCGTGCAATATTCCATCTGTGTGAAATTGTATTATTCCACTCTTTGGCTCTTTATTATCTCCTGCAAACTTAGATTTCATGCTTGCCATGCTAATCAGTAGGACATAAATATCAAAAAGCTCAAGTCTGTTCTGTGGCTGCTGAGCTGCTCTTACTTGTAACACTTTTTTTTTTCCACTTAAAAAGCCTCTTGATTTATGGTTATTGTTTGTGAAGGAAACACCAAGGTCTCCCTTACTACCTTATCTTTTAGTATGAACATTTCTTCAGATTCCTTCAGATACTGTATGCTTTAGACCTTTGCATCTTTTTTCAGCCACATCTCTTGGCAGTACCAGTAGCATATGGTCCGTTTTATGCGCCTGTTACAAAGGTCTTCGGGTGGCTGCTAAACAGCTTGCTAAACCTGAGCTGTGGCACTTCTCTCTCTCTGACAGGCTGCCTTATCCTTAGGCTGCCTTATCTTTTCTGTCCACATCTTCTTTTCTTTTCTTTTTTTTTTTTTGTTTTGTTTTGGTTTGGTTTGGTTTTATGTCTTCAGTAGTCTCTTTTACTACCAAAAAGTTATATAAAAAAGAGAGGACTTGGGGAGACGACCATTTTGCTGTTTGTTATGTTGTTCAGTGACTTCATATTCTGTATAACTATGCCAATGTGACTTGAATTTATGATCCATTGCAGTTCTCTTCTGTGTCACTCACTCTTTTGCTCACACCGCTAGCCTTTAGAAAGACATCAAATATTAGCATTAAAATACAATACTGAGGATATTTCAGTTAAAATGTAAAAATGTGTGGCCATGAATAATAGTATTGAAATTGCAGTCCTGCAATATGAAAAGCATGTGTACAAACTATTAACTTATACATGAGAACAAGAATGTGTGGCTGGAAGAATATGCCAAGAAGCATGCTGTTAAAAGCTAAGGAGTTTTATATGCACAATTTCCTCTCATAATTTCCTTTCATCTAAGCAAAATTGGCAGTGTAAGTTGAAAATAGTCCCTACCTGTAGTTCTGGCTATGTCTTTAAATAGGGTTCAGGTTGGATTGCTGGTCTTTCCTTCCCAGATTCTTCTTTTCCTGTATTGTTGTTATTAAGAAAGCTTACTGGGGTCTTAGGTACTTCAAGGAATGTTATTGATCTCCTAGATTAATCTGCTTGAAAAATTTCCATAATTTGGTTTGAAATGGGCTTTTTCATCAAAAAGCTACCATATGTATTTGCTTCCTTTCCACAGAGATTTTTTACATTTGTAAACCTCAAGTCCATTTACTTGAATCAAGCGTTTCCTTAGAGGATTGAAAGATTTGATGGTACGTGTATATGAGATTTATTATGAAAAGTTTTTACTTCTTTCTTTGTATGGCCTTGGCAGCAGATGCTTTGTTGTAGTGCAACAATTTAGGAATAGGTCCAAATGAGGACTGATTTTGGTTCTGGCTTTTAGGGTGTCATTGACCCATTGGATAAAGCTAAAAATTCTGGCCATTCTGATCTAATTCTATTAACTGTAAATGATGTTATTTTGTGTAAACTGTTGCTCCATTGACTGCTCTGTGGATCTTTACTCACGTATATTCTTGCCAACTTTAGCATGCTTGAATGCAAAGAAAGAAACAAAGCTACAGTAAAGACATGGTTCATGGTCCATGCTGACTGGAAATTGTGTAGGAGTTTCTGTAAAGTAAAATTGTGCAAGGGGCAAACTAGCAGTTTTACAAGCCATGCAGTTGTGTCTCGTGCCCAGCAATGTTCTCAAGCCTGTTCAATTTGCTTGTACAGGCGCAGCCATCCTGGTCAAACTCAGGAGGTTTGTTTGCCTAAACCTAAATCTTTGCTCTGTAGTGGTAAAGCTTTGGTGGAAGATTACATTTCTTAAGGCACTGCTGTGCTTGCTTTTCACTTTGTACAGTCTCCTGTGGGGAAAGCAAATGCAAAATGGCTGAAGGATGCTATTATTTTGATTTGTAGTATTATTCCTACATCCTGAGTACGTACAAGTGATTCCGCAGCATTTAAGTCAATTATGATTCTGGCCTCTATGTAGACTTCAATATCAACCATAATTACCTTTGTTTTCTTTAACTATGCATACATACACATGCAGATATCCTTTTTAATTTTGATTGGCAAGTTGGTGTTTGAATATGGGAAAGTGGGGACCATTGTTTTATGTACACAGAGATTGTCTAAACTTGCAAAGACAGCTGAGCAAGTAGAGCTCAGTCATGAACAGCGATTTATTCCAGTGCTCTGCTGAACAGAGACTACTGAATCCTGTGGGTGGTTTTATAAAAAAAATATCAGCCAATGTCTACTGGAAAGTTAAGTCTCTGTGATCAGAACAGATTCAAAACCAAGCTTCTTGAGGTGCAAGGCTTGTGGTTTAACATATTCCATCCCACCAGCCCCAAAACAAGGATTTGATTAAATACTTGTACTTGCTTTTTTTTTTTTTCCACCAGAAACTTTCTCTGGGCAAATAACTATATACAAAAACTTTTCTAACTGTAAAAGCCATTGCCAGTTAATCACAGCTGTGTCAGTTTAAAGATGTGATTTCCACAACTTAGTCCTTTAGATTTATGGTGCTCTCTATGATTTTTATTTTTCCCCCACATTATGAATGCCTCATTTCTCTTGAGGGCCATAAAAACTTGAAAGGTATAGTAGCAATATGCAACACAGACTTCCTTGCACCCTCTTGCTGGTCTGCATAAAACTTGAATTGAGGTACTCATTTCCTGCAGTGATTAATCAACATAATGTGATCACTTGATGAAAATCATGCTATAGTAGTTAGAAATTTTGAAGGGGGAAGTTGGGGAGGTTTTTTTTTTGTTTCACTGAGCCCTTTCAGCAGTAAGTGAAATTTATTCTCTCCTTCCTCTGCTGGTTTGAGCTCATCTCTGTATCTTTACTTTTGATTTTATTTCTTTAGTTCAGGATGTTGGGCCAATCACCTAATGGCTACTTAACTGAGAAAGAAATTTTACTTACAGGATTGTTCCTACAGCATCCATACTAGACCAGACTGCTGGTATGAGAAAGCCTGGGCAAGAACTATTTTCCTGAGCTGTGTTTTGGTGGGCAGGGTTTGCTTCCTGCAGGGTGCAGCAGAGAGCATGCCTGGAAATCTGGCTGTTCCCACAAATTCTCTCTGAACCGAGGCCTATCTTCAGTCACGCTTGAGCCACAGGATCTTTCACCTTCTCCTATTTGCTCAGCTGCATTTGCCCTTTTCTCCTGGAGATTCAAGCTGAACTATTGTTTTAATGCAACTCTAGCAGCTCCAAAGGCTCACTTAGGGTAAAGCATGCATTCTTTGCTCAAGAAAACACTTGGTCCTGTTCTCATGTTTTAAACATTTACATAAAAGTTATTTTTTCAATGCTGTATTGGAAATATATGCTGTCATGGCCACAAAAAATGACCAGAGGGATGGAAAAACTGTCCTATGAGGACAGGCTGAGACTATTGTTGGGGCTGTTCAGCCTGGAGAAGAGAAAGCTCTGGGGAGACATTATTGCAGCCTTCCAGTACTTAAGGGGGGCTTGTAATAAAGATGAAGACAAACTTTTCAGCAGGGCCTGCTGCGATAGATATGGGGTAATGGTTTTAAACTAAAAGAGGGCAGATTTAGACTAGATATAAGGAAGAATTTTTTTGCAATGAAGGTGGTGAAACACTGGCACAGGTTGCCCAGAGAGTTGGCATCCCTGGAAACATTCAAGGTCACATTGGACGGAGCTCTGAGCAACCTGATCTAGTTGAAGATGCCCCTGCTCATTGCAGGGTGGGGTTGGACTAGATGACCTTTAAAGGGTCCTTCCAAACCAAACTATTTTGTGATTCTATGAAAAACACCTACCAGGTAAGATCACCTTGCTATGTCCATATTGCCTTTCCTGGGCAATCTCTGTGGGCTGAAAGCCCACTGCCTCACCTTTCCCTGTGTTCACCCTAGACAGTATTGCCTCTGTCTCTTCCTATTTTTAGGAGTTTCACATGCAAAGTGGCCATGCCAGTGGGGCATAGGCCCTGGCTGAGCATCAGAAGAGCTGGTCTTTCTACCAGCTGGCTTTGCTGTATTACCAGAGAATTCACCAATCACACATTTTTATTCAAACGATCCTTCTCCTGTGTAAAAGATGTAAGCTGATAGAAAAATAAACAAAATGTGTAAACCGGCTGTTGGTCTTAGGGAGTGATACTTTTGAGATCTAACACCAGCATTGCAGTAGCAAAAATATAACAGCCTGAGCTTTCAAACACTTGTCAAACTCTCTGCTCACCTCGGCATAATCAGATTTGGATTCTCATCAATGCTATGTGGGATGAATGCACTATACCATTTCCTTCACAGTCCCCTGAAATACATGTATGCATGCTAAACTCAAGTCAGAGCCCACCTTCTGCACATGCCATACAGCAGTCCTGAAATCAGCCTCAAAAACTCAGGCTTTTCCTACAGCCATGCATGCAGGGTGTCATACATAGGACAAAATATCACTAAGAAGCTGTGCCTGTGAGGGTAGGAACCTCTTTCTGAAGACGATGCAGCCCTGTGTCAAAGATGCAGGAACTGATGGTAGTGATTTATTCTGTGTAGGAGGTGGGATTTGAGTTCTTCCCTCTGTTCCAAGAACTCCTTTTCCATTACTCTTCTCATGCTGCAAGGCAGCAGTTCTCAACCCATAACTCACGCAAAACCACAGCACACCAACACGCAACTTGCAAAGATGAGGACAGTGGCATACAACCACACAAGTAACACACACCAAAAAGAACTGAAAGCACAGAGAATGCATATTTTACAACACACAAAGACTTCTTTAGCTTGTAAAAGTAACTAGCACAGTAAAAGCAAGTGTTTTCTGGGTTTTGTCATTGGTTGTGTGGGCAGAGAGGAGAGGTCTTCTGCAACAGTACCGAGAGCGAAACAGTCCCTGAGGAAGGCTGGCTCAAGCACAACAGTGAGGACATGTTTCTTCAGCCACTTGCTGGGGACTCAGGCCTGAGAGTCCTGGCTGATATCAGCTGTCAGTAGAAAAGTTTGGGAAGGAAGCTAATCTGTGAAAGACAAACCCATGATTTCATAGAATGAGAGCTGCAGAAAAGTGAATATGTGGGCAATGTGTTTTCTACCAGCAGTACCAGTGAACGACTGGGTTCTGGGTAGTGCTTGGGTGATGGAGAAGTGCATGTGCAGTGTTATATGTCCAGTTATTTTCCACATAAACAGTGGTGCTATCTTTATAGGTGTCCTTTTATCATAAAACTAACTCCAGTGAATCATTCTCACAGGACTTTCTTTAGCCTTGCTTCTGAACTTCGTAAATATCCCAAATTGAGAATAAACCTGGTTACTGGAATTGCTATGGACTATCAGGGCATTTCCTAAAGCCAGAATAAGAGAAAAGTCATGCCAAAGAAAAGGTGACAGATGTCCCCCACAACCTGGTCTGTTCTTCCTGGTGGACCAGATATGGAATTTAATTATCTCAGTCTAAGGAAAAAAACATAGATCCAAGTCTCCTACTAGTGATAAACTATAGTGCTCTTTCATAAAAGCCAGTGCCATCTTTGCTTATTTCTTTTTCACTAAAAAAGAATATGAGATGAGCTCAGCTTTTCTGAAAGAGTAGATATAACACACCTACCTTCCGTGCTCTGTATTATAGAGATACTTACCTGCATCTACCCTGCAGGCACTGAATCTCTGGAAAAGTACCATCTATGTCATGTTTTCTGAATTTTAAGTAAACATTGGTTTGTATATAAACGTAAGATGCCTTTTTACTGGGTGCAGCTGCCCCCACACATTGTATCGGAGCAGAGCCAATCTGGTTTGACTATTAAGATCCAGCTATTACAGTCATCTTCATGCTTTCTGCCTCGTAATCCCAGCTTTTCCAGGCAGACCTTGTTAGACTTCTGAAATTTTTCTAGGGCCTGAGTTTTAGCCAGCAGGGAGAGTAATAATGGTGGACTATAAAGTTGAAGCTCCAGTTTTGAAGTCATTTATTTCCTTCTCCCAGGATGGACTCATTTATACCTCTAAAAGCAACTCAACAAATTATTTGGTCCTGTCACCTGAGTAAAGTATTTTGTTTTGCTTGCTTCCTTAAGGAATGACATATTAAAACATATCTCAAACTTTGATCTCTTGCATGGTTGTAATATTTGTTAACCCTGCAGGTAATAGCAAAAAAAAAATTAGGCCAGTAAAATGAGCATTCCTAGGTTTTATTAGATATTTTTATCTGAGGGGAAATGATGAGATATGCAAGAGTAGTAATTCTCTTCCAAATTTGCTGAGCTGCAGGATTAGATTTGATACTATTTCCTCTTCCTACTGCTGTAGATTTTGATCATTTGCCTCCATTTTTATTACTGCAATGAATTATGTAAACCGATAATTATCATTATTAGCTGTGTTGAGGCATTGAAAAGCATTATCAGATATGGCAATTGGAGACAAGCTCTATGGCCAAAATCCATTTAATGTGTAAGCACTTAAGAACAGGGGGTTTTAAGGATCTATGAACCCTGAGGTTTAGATTTTGACTTTATAAATCTTTGATAGTGTTCATCAAGTACAAATGATTAATACATCTTCTTGGCTGGAGAAAGATAAAATAAATTATCTATGTGAGTAACTCAATATTTACTTTTTATGTCTGTGAAATGGACAGTTCAAAAAACCTGTAATGTTACTTGATCTTCCTTCAGCGTTAGACTTGGGAGATTTGATTCTCTTGGAATATGATATGATTCTTTTTCCATGTTCTTTCAGTATGACAATAAGAGTTGTCTTTTCACTGAGATGTCATCTAGAATAGGGCTGCAAGAGGATACCTGTTCATGTTCATGATATGGCATATAACTGGGACATTTTTATTTTATGTGGTTTACACTTTAAGGGAATGCTTATTTCACAAGATTTTTATTTTATTTTACTTGGGAAGGGCACTAGCAATGGTCTTTAAAAAATAAAGAAAATAAACTAGAAGTATACTGTCATGCTAGCAACTGTTAAATGACTACACATTTGTCTATACTAAACCCTGGCAAAGAAGAAAAAGGTTTTCCCCGTTGAAAGACTGGCCCTGAAGTCAGCATGAGAAGTCCACATGAGATGCATTTAGCAAATCTGAATTGCCAAAATGTGCTACTATCTAACAAAGTAACTAAAAAATAGTGATATACAAGACAGCCACTCCCAAGCACTCTCTGGATAGTCTTTGTCCCTGTGTTTCCCCTGATTTATCCTTGTTTCTCTCTTTACGTGTATGTAAATGAAACGATATATATTCAAAGGGAGAGGAAAGCTAGACTGCTGGCAAAAGTGGCTAAAACTAAAAATAATCTTTAACTGCTTGGAGCTGTTATCCAAGGCATAAGAGTAGATGTGCCTGTTCATTTTAAACATCAGCTTGTCTGGAACTATTGCAGAGACCCCTGATTCAGCCAGGTGCTCTAGATGGCTTGGTGGCAATAAAATTAATACATTCCCGAACAAAATGACAGGGGTATTTTAAATACTTTGTATAAATTGGTGGGAAAAACTCCCCAACATATCCTATTTGCCTCTCCTCTTTCTTAATTAGAAATTCTTGCTGCGCCCTTGGCTGTCTTCACTGTGGGAATGATTTGATTGATTGTAACGTCTTATTCATTAATAGATATTTCTTTTTCTTACATCTTCACCATTGTTAGCCAACTCACAGCTATGAATGCATTGACTGCATTAAGATTCACTTACAGTACTTCTGAGGGTTATTGTTGCCTTCCATTTTAGAGAAAAGGAAACTGGGGCACTGAGCAATAAAATGTCCCCTGGCATGGAGTAACACATGCTGTTCCACAGAAAGCCAGTATGTCCAGGCAACAAATGTGATTATTAATGCAAAGGTGGAGAGAACAGTAGGCTGGCAGAAGGGACACAGAAGGAGCATGAGGTGGTAAGCTCTTGATTCTGGGCGTCTGGATGTCTGACACAATGAGGTTTCATTTGTGGCTGAGATTCCTGTATGCTGGCACCATGCAATTAAACAACATAATTAGGTAGCCTAATAAAAACTCCAGGTTGTTCTCCTGCCACTGGACTGAGAAGCAAGGGAAATTCAGGGATCTCTATTGGGGCACAGGCATTTGGGCCAGAACTGTATCCAGCACGTTACCCTTTACAAAGAAAAGGTACCAGCCAGTGCCATGCAGCAGAACAGACTTTTCTGGCCCATCACAGCAAATGAGTGCCCTTTGCTAAACAGTGTACTTAAATAATCTTCCAAATGACAGTAAGGTCATCAGTCCTCACAGTCACTGTGTGCCTAAATAATTCAGGTATTTAATTTAAAGAAAAGTAAGGGAAAGAAACAGAAAAAGAAACATAGTTGTGGTCTTTTCCTTCCCCTCTTTCATTCTGATAATGGCGGAAAGAAAACCTTTCATCAGAAAAACAGAGTCAAAATGTCAGGTTCTGCCACACACAGTGGATAGGCCCTGCCACCCCTGGAGCTATCGTAGGTGCCTGGCAAATTTCTCTGTGTGAGGAGGTATTAGTGGCAGTGTATCGCATTACTTAGAAGTCATTACAAAACACCTTTTCTGGTTATGCAGATAGAGGGAAAAGGAGGTTACAAAATTTTGTCCCAAAAACTGTGCTAAAAAGCAGCAGGACATCTTAATGGAAACCCTGCAAATGCAGTAAGAGGTTGTTTCTTAGACTTGCTTTTCAGCTTAGCTTATAAATCAAAAATGCGTCCTCCTGTCACCTGCACAGCAAGCTCCACAGACTACCTGAGCACCATGCTCAGGGTTAGACTGCCTCCAACTACTTCTTCAGCAAGCAAAATTCTGCAGTCTGGCAAAGATCAGGAGTGAAATTTTTGACAGCATTTGATGTCTACAAACTTTAAGTTCCATCTCAAAAAACATTTCTTCAGCTTGTTGGGTTTCAGCAGAACTGGATTTCTACACCTTTTATCACTTCTGGGCATGAGCATGGGGAGCTGCAGCCAGTTAGGTGCTGATGTACATTACAATATCTGATTTCTTATTGCCCCAGAAATAAGACTGCATAGGAATGTTTGGAAGAAAATGCAATTTTATTGGAAAGTGGCAATTCAGTAAAGCCTAAGGATGTTTTGTGGTGATGTATTGTTCTTCTGTGAATAAGTATTAAATAGAGACAAACAGATACACTGCCAGTGCACAGCCTATGCACTGCTGAGGAGCCTGTATTTCCAAATCTCTGTCTCCCGGGCAGCCAGCCAGCCCCCAGCAGTGTTAGGGATCTCTGCTTCTGGAGTGCTGCTCTGTAGCAAAGAAGTCCCAAGGATACTCAGGGATCCCTGGAACTCTGCAAGGGCATTAGGAAAATGGAAACTAGGGAGGATCTCGGGATGCAGAGGCTCAGTGCCCCAGAACAGCATGCCCAGACCCCCAGCCCCCAGCCCTTCTACAGGATGTTGAGCTATTCATTAAGTCATTGAAATGTGCCCACATCTAACTCTTTGTTTCAGAATTATTTGTGTTGGATATTCCAACCTGGTGGCAATTTTGTATTGCTTATATTTCACTCTAGGAGCGAAAACTTCTCACTGAGCTTAGTACTGAGTGAAGATTCTGGCACTGAGAGTTTGCTTTATTTTCCCTTCATACACTACTGGTCAAGTCATCTGAGGATCAGCTGTACCACAGTCTTCATAAAACAATTCACATACCTTCTTTTCATCCCCCCAAAAGTCACCTTTTCTTCATGTTTTCTGCCCCAAACAGGAGTGTAAGTTAATATAATGTACCATGCCCAAACTCTGAAGAGAGTAATAATTCCAGTTTACATTGCATTAATTTGTAAGCAGTTTTCTAGCCTGCACAGAATACATTTGTTTTCCTACTACCAACCCCTTCTTTATTTTATAGATATTTTATTTTTTGGAATAAAGAACTTTGCGTTTACAGCTGTTTTTTCACTCCAGGTTATTTCAACACATGTTAAAAGAAAAATGTGTCTGAGCAGAGTGTCTTGGGATGTTAGTCTCTGTTTTCTCCTCTCACTTAGCCATTCACATGTTGTTTTGTATTCCACCCCCTATCCTCTACCTGCTCTGTTTGTGAAAGCTTAAAAAAAATATGGTCTTGGGGAGAACTTTTTAAAAAAAATAATTTCAGAATTACTGTTGTTGGACAAAATTTGTGCAGGTGTAAAGCAGAGAGAGGCCTAGTGATATTTACAGAATTGCCTAAATGAGTTAGGAGCATTGCAGTGAGATAAAGCTGCTTTTGTAAATTCTGCTGGGAAAGAAACTAGCTACTTTTGTAATAGCCTTTAAAGCCTGGTCCCTTTTCTTCCTTTAGACATGCTTACCACTATTCCTGTATGAGTCCATTTTGAAATCTGTGCTGATTTCTAAAGGCTTTTGTAATATATAGTTGCTAGCTCCACATGGTCCCATAACATCAGCCGCAACACGTTTGAAAGTAGTAATTGGACAAGTAATCCTTCCAGGGGAAAACAAATCATGTCTGGCTGTAATCATCTGAACAGCTCTTATTTCCCATTCTGTGCAGTGTTTGAGATACTTCGGTGGGGACAGGGAAGTAGATCCGCTAAAAGGCAACTGATGAATCTGGCAGAGAAAGATCAGAATGATTTTGCCCCTGGTAGACGAAGAGGATGCAAAATCACACTCAATTTTTTAGCAGGTGTAACCACTAGGAATGGGCTGAAGTTAGCTGTAGATTTCATCCAGAGAATATATGTCTTTCTGAAAGACATCTATGAAGCTTGTTACAGGACTCATAGGGTGAAACACAATGAGTTGTGCTATGCAGGAATACACATTAGAGAGGAATATCTATTTTTCACAGTACTAAATCTATAAAAATCTGCATTAGTCCTTCACCCTTCTTGTCAACTAGTTAGACAAGTGGTAAAAATTAGATCTCACAATTTTACTGCCACAGACACCTGCCTAGAAATGGTTGATAACTACTTGAATGTGCAAGAACTTGCCCACTAGGGCCATTCCAAGTCCATTGACTATGAAGCAGAGTCTTTAAGGGGACTACAAGTACAGGGATACCAACACGAATGAATGCAAATATTCCCATACATAACAATTTGCATGGGAGTAACCTCATTTGGTTTTCATAGGAGAATTTGCTCTTAATGAGACAATACTTTCCTCAAATATGAATAACGAGGTGAAAAATATGCCATTATTTGCAAATTATTTCCAAAAAGAAAGAAACTGTGGGATAATTGTGGACAGTCCTTTGAGAGTATCAACTCTCTACTCAGCTGTAGTCTGGAAGACAAATTAAATTATAGGAATTACCAGGAAGGAATTTCAGAGTGAAACATGGATAACTGTGCTAGGGTCACCTGTGGTCTGCATACTGTTCAGATACTGAGATCTACACATTTTATAACAGAGCTACTAACAATGCAGAGGGGTGAATATCACAGAATCACAGAATTTTCAGAGTTGGAAGGGACCTCTAGAGATCATCTAGTGCAACTCCCCTGCTAAAGCAGGATTGCCTAGAGCACATTATTCAGCACTGCATCCAGGCGGGTCTTGAAAATCTCCAGAGAAGGGGACTCCACAGCCTCCCTGGGCAGCCTGTGCCAGTGCTCTCTCACCCGAACCATAAAGAAGTTTTTCTGTGTATTTGAACAGAACTTCCTATGTTCCAATTTGTGCCCATTGCCCCTTGTCCTGTCACTGGGAACCACTGAAAAGAGTCTGGCTCCATCCGCCTTCAACCCACCCTTTAGATATTTGTACACCATAATAAGGTCTCCCCTCAGCCTTCTCTTCTCCAGGCTAAAGAGTCCCAGCTCTCTCAGCCTTTCCTCAAAGGGGAGATGCTCCAATCCCTCAGTTGTCTTTGTTGCCCTACGCTGGACTCTCTCCAGTAGTTCCCTGTTGCTCTTGAACCAGGGAGCCCAGAACTGGACACGGTATTCCAGTTGTGGCCTCACCAGTGCAGAGTGGAGGGGGAGAATGACCTCCCTCGACCTGCTGGCCACACGCTTCCCTATGCAGCCTAGGATTCCATTGGCCTTTTTGGCAACAAGGGCACATTGCTGGGTCACGGATAATTTACTATCTACCAGGACCCCCAGATCCTTCTCCTCAGAACTACTTCCCAGCAGGTTCACCCCTAACCTATACTGGTGCCTAGCATTCTTCCTCCCCAGGTGCAGGACCTTGCACTTGCTGTTGTTGAACCTCATGAGGTTCTTCTCTGCCCAGCTCTCCAGCCTGTCCAGGTCACGCTGGATGGCAGTGCAGCCCTCTGGAGTGTCAGCCACCCCTCCCAGTTTGGTATCATCAGCAAACTTGCTGAGGATACACTCTGTCTCATCATCCAGGTCATTGATGAATATATTGAGCAAGATTGGACCGAGTATTGACCCCTGGGGGACACCGCTGGTTACAGGCTCCAACTAGACTCTGTGCTGCTGATCACAACCCTCTGGGTTCTGTCACACAGCCAGCTCTCAATCCACCTCACTGTCACCTCATCTAGCCCACACTTCCTCAGCTTCCTAATGAGGATGTTATGGGAGACAGTATCAAAAGCCTTGCTGAAGTCAAGGTAGATGACATCTACGTCTCTCCCCTAATATATGGCTAGAGGCTCCATACGATAAACAGTCTTTGCCTTTTCAGCTTGTGGAAAAGGTGTTTTTAAGGGAAAAATTTATGTAAAGTCATCAGCACCATAAAGAAGGTGAATAGAAATGATGTGTCATTACTTCTTGTAACACAAGCAGTAAAGGGCACATAATAAAATATACAAAATCAAACGTAAATAATAAGGTGCTTTCCACATGACTCATAATGATATTGTGAAATGCATTGCCACAGGATGTTGTGGAGGCTAAAAAAATAAACAGGATTAGATAAATTAAGAGAGGGTAAATTCATTAGATGATATGATGATCCTACTTCAATCTGTAGCTCAGAAAGTCCCTGTCATTGTAGGCAGAAACCAAGGGGGTAAACCAGGAAAGAAGAACCCCAAACCTCTGTATTGCCTTGTTTCTAATACTCTTCTCTATACAGCTGCTACCAGGCATTGCCGTAGACAGGCTACTGAGAAAACAATGGACTTCTGTCTGGTCACATTTTTTTTACCAAGTTATACATCTGCTTTGAAATTCACCTAACACTTTCTGATGATATCAGTCTTTACAATTATTTTCCGTTCATGTTTGAGTGATGGCAGGAAGAAATATTTTCATTATACATTATACATTTAAGGTTTTCTGTTGACTCTAAGAAAGGAAAAATTTCATAATTGTTCTGGTAAATGGATTCATAAATCTGTGTTTTAATTGTTACATAGCTTTTGGACGGATTGCAAAAAGACAGAGACAGAGAAATGAAGGAAGCAGGTAGTAGCTGCCTCAATAAATTGATCTGGCTTCAGTAGAAATACAGGGTTAGACTGCTTTCTTTTGAAATCATGTGTGTGCACAATTTCAAAAAAATTATTTTATCCAGAAGCTCAAAGACTGATTTGGGTGTAGATTATAATATAAAAAGAAAACAGATAGTACATTTCAGAGAGAATGGATTCCTAAAGTATGATGTGCATACATCACGTGTGCATCCATTAGGCACAAGCTTCTTGGCACCCATATGGATGTAATTCTTTTATTCATGTTTTTTATATAATCTTTTTACAAGAAAATAACCACTCAGTTTCCAGTTCCTGCCTGTTAATTCACTTTCCAGCTCTAATGTTGCCAAGAGGAAGCAAGATCCTGACTGATTCCCACAGACTTTGATGTCTTCCTGCAACCTTTCATCTACTGTAATTCAGTTCTTTCCCTTTATTTCATTTCTTTTTCCCTCTTTCTGTTTTTCCCCTCCACTCTCTCCACTCTCAAAACGGCATATAACTCGATCAGCTAAAGACGCCGTGGCAGTATGCGTAAGGAAGCTGTAACTGAAGAAGTGTAAACACACCTACTGGCTGCATGGCTGACAAAGACCCAGGCCTCCTGCTCAGACACACAGAGCCTGATACTTGTTTTCTGCATTATGTAAAAATAAAGCAATCTTTGAAAAGCCTCATAAAATAATTGCTTTGAAAGGGCAGGCTTGCATGTCTTCTAAAGACACTAATCCCACATTCACATTAAATAGCGAGATGAGAGCAGGAAGTATAAAGACTGTAATTTAATAATAATTATACAGAGTATGTCACAGTTGCACTTGAAGATAGGAAAATATATGGAGGAAAAGTTTGAATATAAGCAGAAAATTGGTTCTGAATGTTGTCAATATTAAAAGGAGAGTGAAAATTTCCTTTTGAAAAAAAGAAAACATGAAACACAAATTGTTATAAATTGAAAATGCCCCCGATTCTAAATCCCGGGATGACTCCACACAAAACGAATCCCAACAGACCAAAATGAAAAATCTAAATCAGCGATGTGCTCCTGCATTTTCATAATGCATACTCTGAGAGAATATGAAACAGCGGGGTGATTTCACAGCTCTGTGCAGTCAAAACAATGGAAAATATTGTGAGTGCTCCTAAGCAGCTGTTGCTCAGCTACTGCAAAACACCTGAGACACATTACCAAAAGTACAAGAAATTCTCATTTAAAACATGGAGAAGATTAAAGATTAAGACAGCAGAGTGCATTTGATCTCTGTAGTCTCTGTCGAAGTGCCCCAAGCGCTGCCCTGGGTTCTGCATGGCAGGAAGAGCTGCAGTACGCACCGGTGGCTGCCAAGCACCTGCCTTTGGAGAAGGAGTTTGGTGATGACTGTTGAGGTGTTTGTACAGTGCCTAGCACAATGAGGTCAGTTTGGAAGGCTGCAACAGTAGGATTAATACTACTACTAATAATAACAACAACAACAACAATAAAAACATAATAATAACAACAACTACAGGAGTAACAATAGGGGTGACAATAGTAATAAAATAATGATAATGTGCTTATGAAGAAGTAGATCTCAAAGCCAGGAATACAAATACTTGCAGTTAGTATCAAATAGTACCAATAGTATTACAAATAGTATCCTCTCCGCTGGATTTTTCTCAGAACCCACTTCTGCCTTGAGGATTTAAAAAAAATGCCAAAACACATAGTGACAATATAACAAATAGCTCTGATAACCCAGAATAGAAATGGTGATCTTTAATGAGCATACATCTTCCTTTGCTTTTGTAAGGGGCAATCGCTCATAAGATTGGTGCAAAGGCAGCTGTCGACTTCAGCTCACATAAGGCAGACCCTGAATGGTTTCCAACAAACAATCAAGTATCACATTAGCAACTTCTTACTAGACCAGCAGAATTCTAAGAAAAAAAGCTTTGCTGTTGGTGATGACTTCAGTAGTGATACTGGAATTACCCATGAAACCCCGAGTGGTTGTGCTGGGTACTACCATGGCTGCCAATATTTTAATTACTGAATTGCTCCGCAGGCTAGAATCCTGGGCAATGACTATACCAGTTTCATTTCTATGTCTGTTCAAACAGTTGAATTTTCTGCAGAGAAAAGTAGCTTATCCTGGTCATAAGCCAAAAAGACTTCATACTTTAGAGACATCGCTTTCAATTATTGTTTTTTTTCGAAGCTAGTACTCATTAACTACATTAATATCTAAGATACCTAAATTTGTTTCAGCAGTTGAAATATTTTGCATGTACACAGACTGTAGCATTTCTGCTTTTTTTTTTTATTTCAATTTAACTGGAACTCTTCAAGTTCATGTGGAAAGTAGCAATGCAACATTTCTGCAGGAAAATTGACAGTAGGAGGGAAATGCTGTTAATAATGTCTCAGCATTGACTGTATTCTGTAACCCTGTTTCCTCACTCTTTCTTGTGTGGACCTCAGCTGCAAATACTATAGATTTTTTTTCCTTGTGGCCCACCAAATCCCCACACTGTTACGGACCTTGCTTTTAGTCCCTTCAAGTGAGAAAAAGCCTATTCATAAAACTAAGTCACCTAACCCCATAGGTTCTTCTGCCTTCTCTATTATTCCTATCTGGCAGTTTATGTCTGTATTTTCAATATACATCTAAGGCAAGCAAGCATAATTCTGCCAACATGAACAGCTGCTAGTACATTGTGATTAATTTTTATTATATGAGTCATTGTAAAATGTCCCATTTCTTTAGCCATCATCAAACCCTACCATCAAAAGCTATATGGTCTGCTTTGGTATTTATATATACGCTGTTTGACTAAGCATCTACAAAACATCTTATCTCTGGCACTGCTTACTTACCTTTGTAGCTCAGTCCGTGCTCTATAAACCAGGTTTCTCATTATTACATTCTGTCAGTACCACTCCCTTACACAACAAATCTGGATGTGTCTGTAATGACCTCCAGATTCTTATTGGCATTTTAGCTGCTTTGGTTCCATGGGCCAGTAACGGGTGAACGCCACATGCCAATAACAGTTATCTAGCACACAGGTTTTATAATGGGCTATTCTGAAGGCTGCAGTGACAGGAATGATTTTTTTTTACAGATGCTTTCAGTCACAATGTTTTCTGTCAACACATGCTGTGTTGTTGCCTACAACTATGCCTAGAACCAGGATACGCTGTTCCTAGCTATTTTGTTATGCCTCATGTTTAGATACAGTTTATCCTCAGCCTAATACCTTTTGTAGGACCATCTCTCTAACACACATCATCGTGTTTGCTCTGCTTTGTCCCATCTTCTATGAGATTTAGTGATGTTTTGGCACTAATTACACTTTGCCATTAACTTTGGGCTAGAGGTAAGTTCTGTGTGGCTTGGGAAGCAATCTTTATCTAATGCTGTCCTTTCGCATTTTAGATTCTCTCACTGGTAGAGACCTGCAGCTTTCTGGGCCTTGTTTCACAATAAGAAAAAAGTTACAAGGCAATATTCTAATTAACTGGTCTGGAAAATATTGTTTGAGCAAAGAAGGGTTATGCTGCATGCAGGAGTCAAAGACTTAAATTCTCAGATATGAAAGGCTGTGTGCATTGCTTTCGTCGTACTTTGAAATATGTTACTTAGAACATATTAACTAGCATATTGACCAATATGCTAATAGGATTGGCTGCACTTTTAGGCCTAAAGGATTCTAATTATGGCATTGGTAGTCTTGCTTAAAAGATTCTGTACAAATTTCTACCCTTCTTAAATGCTAGTTTAACAGCAGCATAAATTATAATGTTTAATAATTAAACAAAGCATTCATTTTGCAACGTTTGCAACAGGTAAATTATTTAAACTCTTTTAAGCAGATTGTTAAAAAAGTGGACCCCTTGAAAAATAAATTATCTCTGTCAACACCAGCTAAACCAACAGTTTAGCTGGAAGGGGCAACCAGCTTAGCTTTTCTGCAATGTGAGATGTTGCTTCTGTCATTTTCTTGTACACCTGAACATTTTGGAAGGTTACACAGCTTTGAATGGTCACGTTCAAACTGGAACTTGACCAAAATTGCAGTGCCAGCAGTGATCTACTGCCCCACCACGTGGGGATAATCAGGCAGGTTTCTGGATCACTGACACCAGGTCATGTAAACAGAAACTGCTGGCTGTGGCGAGTCAGGACTTGCTGGGGATAACCATGTTCATGGTGTGCCCTGTTTGGTGTATCCATGTTGGCAAGTCTTCAGGTAACAAGATATCACTCACTTCTACTGGAAACTGGCAACATCTAACTTTGTGGGCTACTTCAAATGTTGATCATGATCATGGCATTTATTTTAGACATCCCATGTAGCAAGCTCTGCAAATCTCCAACTAGTGCGTCCTTTTGGTTTGCTGATTTTCATAAAAGTATCACTGAGATTTTGTGAGATTCCTGCTTAGAAACTCAGCACACAGTAATAGTGTGACAACAAATCCTGATGTTACTCTCTGATATTGCAGCTACTCAAGTCAGATGTACCTGTGATCCTCTCGAACATTTTCTACAGCATAAATGCATTGTCTAAAGTTATTCTGATGTCATGATAGCCCTTCATTGCTCACAGTCAGAGAGAGAAGTTTCCATAGATTGATCTCTGTTCTTGTTAAGAAAATCAATTTCTGTGATTATGCAATGTAGTTTGCTACAGTCAGAGAGATTTTAGTGAAGTTATTTACAATCCTGGTGTGCCACTAGATAAATATAACCTATTTATTAAGTTCTGTGAACTGGAAATTGGCCTAAACCCTTCCTCTTTCACCATGAATTTTTTTTCCCCAAATAAAACCATTTGTGAAGTCATTGTTTTTGGCCAGTGAATGCAGAAAAAAAAAAAAGTTCATTTACTTTGCTGGGTGTTGAATGTCTGTCATCAAAACTCTTTAGCAATTTAGAGTGAGGGAAGAGAAAAAAAGTAGTTTAGGCTCTTTGCAAGCTGTTACAGCACTGCAAATGTGTGTGTCTTTTCGACCCTTATCACTGATAGTGTTAGAAACATAACATTTATAGCAGTTTTGAAGATGGCGTCCACCACTCCCAAAGATCCCTTACTTCACAGTGGTGCCATCAATGGTTTTCCAAGTGTCATTGTCAAGGCTGCCAAAGACAAAAGTATTAACTGAAACTTTCAGTGGGCATACAAGAATATCTTCTGAAAAAGCTGGAACAAGCCAGTCGAGAAATCAGGACTTTAGACACTCCTCCTTGCAGTAAGTAATAAGGTTGTGTTTGGTTGTTGAGTTGTTTGTTCATTTTGGAGCATGAAGGAAATGTTGACATGTTCCCATGGAGTAGGAAAACTGAATTACGATCAGTGCCATCAAAACCAAGGGAAGCTGAGAGCCAGGACTGGAAAGGTTTTCCTATAAATTGAGCATTCATTTTAAGAGGCAGTAAAGAGTGAGACAGTGTGGTGCCATTCGATGCCTCTAGAGGCTGCATTTAAATCTTTTATTTCAGTTTTAATTGCATTATTTCATGCATAATTTTCCTCTAAGAGGCTAGGACATTTCTAGAATAAATACTAAAATTTAGATTGCTTTGTGACAGGAAGGAAAAAAAATATTCCTATAGCTGGTTATTTATTTCTTTGTTTAGTACTTCACATAATACATCACTTTCCCTCTGCATCTGCAGTATATTATAAAGTAAAAGCTTTTTTTTTTGGAAAATGCCCTTAGTAGATGGTCCCATGTCATAAGAGACCTCCTTAAATAACAAAGATGTTGTCATCTGTCAGGTACTCTGACTACTCACAACTTTATTGATCGAGATAAAAGTGTAAGACAGTTACCAGAAAGTAGAAAACTGAATCAGAGCATGGGGAAAAAAGTGAGAATTAATTTAAAATTATTAAAGTGAATCATTAGGCCTGTGCCTAATGTAATGTAATGTAATGTAGTGTAATGTAATGTATCGGTCTGGGGAACTGTGGCCTATTCAGGGTTATTCCTAATGTCAGCTATGAAAATAGCAGATCTGATTAATGGCACCAGGTGCTGTGCTATAGTCTGGATTGGGTCTGAGAAATAGTATTTTCGGAGTTCTTATTAAAAATAATGCATTGAGGCATATGTCTACATGTTATTCTTCTCTGCTAAGATTTCAACATAAATTGGGCCAAATTCTCAATGTTGCTTTACTCCTTTTTGTCCCAGCAGGCAGAACAAAAACGCTACCTGCCGCTCTTGCTGGTTGCCCACAGTGTGGAAGATGCACCTGAAGGCTGAGGCTTTGCAGAGCCGTCCAGCATGCACTGCTCCAGAGTCCTCATTCAGTGGTGCTCGCAGAATTTTTGAATTTTTATGGCAATAAAATCTAAGCCACCGTATAGATTTTCTCTTCTTATCTTTTGCATATGGGTCTACTCGTTTTTTTTGCAAAAGAGTATCTCCCTGAAGAAAATGCTTTCTTCAGGGACTCTCGTGCTCTCTATATCACCCGAGGACATCCAGGAAATCATCTGATTCAAGAATTCCTATTCTGGTAGTGAGCAACCAGATTATTTCTTAGGTTAGTATGATTCCTGAGGCCATTTCACGGGAGGGCTTTATATAAGGTCATTTAATGTGAGTGGCATATAAGAGTCAAAGTAATCACCTACTGTCTGCTGTCAACGGGAAAAGGTAAGAACCTTTGTAGAATAATTTAGCCCATTCTAAGCTATGTACATTTAAGTGGATGAGTCTGCATCTGGAGGTGCCCATTTCTTTTCCCTAATTAAAACCTGTTTCCAGGTGGGAATCAAACTGAATTCCAGGCGGGAGTCGGATGCCTAGCTAACTAATCAAAAAGGTAAAGTTTTCAACACTATCTAGGCATCTTAATCACACAAACTAAAACAATTAAAAGGCTTTAATAGGAGTTAGGCTCCAAGTCTGATTTACCTCTCTTGTACCCACTGTGTACCTCTGTGGGCCTAAATGCTTTTTAAACTCTGCCTTTGACTTTGCAAATTTTATCTTATAGTTTATTTTTACACGTGAGCTGGACACTTTGCCCTACATTTTTTAATACCTTTCTACTGAAGATGTCACAGAGAATAGCAGCATTTTCACCTCCAGCTGGGTTCCAGCAACTTCACACCCGTCTTAAATCCAGTGTCTAGTATTTCTGGTGAGCTGGTCCTCAGCCAGTGGAGAACACAAGGGTCAGGCAGAGCTCAGGGGCAGCTCTTTTGGGTTACTGTATCCTCTGGCTCACGAAGTCACAGAAGTCAATAGCTTTTATGCAGGCTGTAATAACTTTTTTTTTTTTTGAAATTGCAAATTTGAGGTTATGTTTGGCTTTCCTTGAAGTTCTTTGCCTTAGATAATTCATATCTATGAAATTGTTACTGAGTAATGATAAAGTTAGAAATTATTACAAACCCTTCATCACTAATGTGTATTTTACCTGAGAAATACTTACTGGCTCAGAAGGGACAGAGGAAAAAAAGGTTCAGAAAGATGGGAATAGTTACATCATAATTTTTTTTGTGTGTATGAAACCAATAACTTCTTCAAGAGCACCTTCTTTCTGAAAGCGCTCTCCACTGCATAGCCCGCTGCTTCCTGAGCTGCAGCACACAGTAGATGTCAGGCTCGCACCGCGGTGGAAGCGGCAGCCCGTATGAGATGCTCTGCTGAGCCACAACGCCGGCCTGCCAGCCAGGGGTGGCAACCGGCAGGCTTCTACGCAGTGGTCTGGCAGGTCTTTTCTTTGTCTCCCTGAAAGGAAGGTGATCTTTGGGTGGGAGAGACAGCTGAGATGATTTGCTGTTTACTCTACAATCTTCTTTCAGAGTTCAGCCGCTTTCCCACTTGGCTGGTCCACATATTATACTGTCAGACTTTCTCTGGCTTCACAATAAATCAACAGTTCACTGGCAGTTCTTTTTAATTAAAAAGTCATTGTTGCAGGGGATATTCTATACGCAGAGAGAGTGTGGAAATTTTGCAGACTCATGCCCTGATTTTAATTTTCTTCCACAGACAGTGAACGAGCAGAACACACATTTCATCTTGCTTCCTATTTGCAGAGTCATTAATATAAGTGCAATAAAGCCCCTTCCTTGAAATTCCTTTTTCTGAGTCCTAGACCAACAACCTCCCTCATTCTCTCAACTTTCCTACACCACCTCAACCAGAAATAGTGGAGGTTTGGGAAGATCCTGACTGTCTGGCTTTAACCACATGAGACCTCAATGAGTCTATTTGCATAGGTGCAATTAAACATGTACCTATGACTTTTGCTAGATCATGAGTCTAGCATGAATTCAGCAACCAGACTGAAGCTAGGAATATTATTGTTTGAGAAAACCTTTTTTAAAATCATCCAACGGATAACACTGCAGATACAAAGGAAGAAACTATATATGGATTGGAGCTAAATGCTGAAAATTAGGATGCCTTAATGCATTTAAGCTAGAGCTCTGTATGAGTGGCCTGTATATTATGCCAGGCAAATGTATTTTGATGTAGAAGTTGATTTATTTTGGTCAATATTTAGTATAATGTTTATCTGTGAGTTAGGCAGACATGCTGGAAGATAGCCTCTGTATACATATTTTGTTTATCGAATAGCAAGGCCTTTCAGAGTTTATTTCAATTTTTCATGTTACTTTCAGAACTAATACAGTAAAACAGAGTCTATACTTGACCAGGGCTTAAATAAGGTTTTAATTTTTTAAAATACTGCATCTTTAATTAACTTCAACTTCCCCTTGTCGTTGTGCTCATTTGGTGAAGCTCACACTGTCATGACAGTGGTTGACAATAATAGATAAAGTGTTTTAGATAAGAATGAGGTTGATACATTTTACATGAAAGCCCTAAAGCAAGTGGGTTTTTAAATCAGCTATCTGACTGGGCCTGCTTTCATTTTGCTTTTTAGCACCTCATTAGGATTACTGCAATTTTCCTGCAGTACTAAACTGCTGCCCCAGTCACAGTTCATTTTCCTCTAATGTCCAATTACTCTGTTGTCTACTGAAAATTATCATATTTTCATTCCACAATAATTTAATTAAAATATTTCATTCTAGAATACAAATCAGCACCACAGAGCAGCGTCACGCTGCATCCTCCCATTACAGCTCCGTGGCATCCTGGGAAGCAGCACAGCTGTCATGGCTTGTGGGGAACAGCAGGAGAGTTTGTGCCATCAGAGAACACCACTGAGCTAAAGTTGTTATACTCTTTATCCCTTCCTTGCTTTTAAATGTCGTTGAGGGCTGTACAACATTTTCAGGTTTCTTCAGCCCCAAAGCAGTAGCAGCACCTCTTCAGTGTGCCCAGAAATCCTGGATGAACATCCAGGTTCCTCCAACTATGACACAGGACACTTCTTTTGGACTGGGCTCCCTTTAGGCTTAGAATTGTGGTGCCTCTGTTGGGCACAGACACTCAGTGTGCCTCTTCTTACATGTCTCCCCCAGCTCCAGGCACCAAAGTGCAAGAAGTTTCAGCAATCTTCAGTACCAATACCCAGGTTTTGCTAACACTTACTAGCACACTTAGACGTAGACAGATGTGAAATCCCATCAAAATCAATGGGTTACACAAGGGAGTAGAAGTCCTTGTGTTGATACGTAAGCACAGGACTATTTGCAGGATGAGGCCAGCTATCATATTTTTTTCTTTCTCAAGGAGGAATATAATTATTCCTATTGGAAACACTTTTCCTTGGCTTTAAAAATTGTTCTTGTTGACCCTTACCTATTGGAAAAAGAACTATTTTAGAAGCTGGGATGAGCTAGCAAGCAAAGACCAGACCTTATGCACTCTGCTTCCTGCTGCTGAAGCAGAACGTGTGGTCGGTTCACAGACCTCTCTGCCACCAGGTTTCGTAAACACAAAATTAACAGCTTACATTTGTGAGGCCTCTGAAGCAAATTTCAAAAAAAGAGCCTTTTGAAAAAAAATACTTAGGAGAAGCTCAATGCCAAAATATGTCAATAAATAATATTTTTAAATGAGGTAAAAGAAAAAGTGAACTAGAAAGATGAGTCCCTCATAGGAATCTCCATCCGTGAAGAGCTTCAGTACTTGGCTGGAAAAGGCCCTGAGAAACCTCATTGTACTTTGAAGTTATCCTGGTCTCAGGCAGGACATAGACATGTCTCACCTCTGGACATCCCTTTCAAGCCAGACTTTTATTATGATTCTGTGAATGGGGCACAATATTTTATTTTTCATAATAGAGCCAGACCAGACTAGGTCGTGCTCTGATTTTTTCCTTTTTATTTTCTTCACTAAGGTCATTTTCATCCTTTTCCCATGTTTTTTCAGTTAAACCTTGGACAGAAATCCACCCCTCTTCACAAAGGATGTACTTTCATTTGTGAATTTGCCCTTATTGCTTTAAAATGTATAATTTTCCTTACACAAACGGGCATTTTCCTGTGGGACAGTAGCCTTGACTTCATGGACACTAGCTTTAGATTGGGCAGATTCCCACTCAGACTGGTAAGACAGCTCACTTAGGACGGTCATATGCTTGGGCTACTGCAAAAGATACCAGAAAAGGGCCTGCATGCTGTGGCAAGGTTTTTTCTCAGAACTGAGCAAATCCTTTGAAATCTGGTCAACTTTATTTCCTGTCAAATGTGTCTGGGATGTACAGGCCAGTGAGAAAGGACCGATTTACTGACAACCATCCACTAGGGAGGAAAACACCCTTATTACTGGGTGCTTCCAATAATCATTATGTAGTCTGATAAGATAGAACAAACTTTTGGCAGTCAGGAAGAGAAAGTCTTTCCATGTGGTGTGCACATCAGATCTCCTTGGTTCAGTGAGGAAACCAAGGTTAACTAGAGAAAAATAATACTTTGTGGGAGGTTGTAACTCTATAGAAATGGGTTGTAACACAGTCTCTGAATCTGTATTCTTGCTTTTCTTACATACACTTTATGCATATATATTCTTGCCTGATACTTGCTTATTTTTTAAGTTTACTTATCCTTTCTTGTCAAAAGTAGCTAACTCCATAAAGGAATCTGAGAGTATTAGAGTATCAAAATCTTAATGTTTTTGTCCAACATATTTGTCATATTATTTTTCATAATAAAAATGGGATAGGTGTTCTTTGGCTATGGTAGAAACTTAAGCTATAATCAGAGTAACACTGCTGGTTCTTAATTACAGAAGCAATGAGTAGGGGTAAGCACTAAAGTTTTGTGTCCAAAGTTCATTTTTTTAAAGGATGTTGATACATAGAAAATATACCTTCTCCATTTCCATGAATGCCTTTGAGGAAAGAAAACGTTTCTTCTAATAAGTAGGGAATTTATTTTTAGAAACAAAACTTCTATTTGATAAAATCAGATCCCCTCATCTATTCATAGTATATGTTTATTCATGTTTATTCAGGCTGGAATTTGGGGGGGGGGGGGGTGTGTATGTGTGTTCTTTTTAAACAAGGGTTATTTTCAGCATTTATTAAATTCGGACTGTGTTGAATAATTTTCACTGGAGACGAATTTCGATGATTTTTGTCCTCCTTTCCCTCCTCTCTTTTTAGTTGAGGTGGCCACGATGGAAACAAATCCATAAGAATAGGTAGATGATGAATAGAGCTGCTCAGTGATTGACCAAGGCAGTGGTCAAAATCTAGAGTACCAAATCAGCTCACTGCGGTGACGATTAGCACACTATAGAAATGTTGACTGATGAGCACCTTCTATTCTTAGACTCCAACACAACATGACATTTCCTCAAACCAGGGCAATTGAAATATGAGAATGTAGAGTGAACTTGACATGTCGGGGAAGGTGCATGCTGGAGAGAAAGGAAAAGAAAGAAGTAACAAGGGGTATTGTGATTAGGCTCATGAGAACTATAGTGCATGATACAGGTAGTGTAAGCGGTTATTTTTGGGTACCCAGAATTGAAGTTAAGTGGATGCAATCTGGACCTTAGCAGCTGCTAAAACTTCCAGTTGCATACGTAAGAGAAGAAGATCTATATATGAAATACCAATGTCTGTAGTCTCTGGTATAAATAAAATTTTAAATGCCCCCAAATACTGAAACTCACAAAAGTCATGATTTCGTAACTGTTTTTCCAAAGGATTATGAAGTCACCCAGTTCCAGGCAGTTCAGCTGTGCTTCAGGCTTGACTTGTACATTAGCAGTCCCAAGAGTGCAAGTCTGGCAGCTGGTTCCCTTTTGGAAGACAAACCCTGGATCACCAGCAGATCCTGAGCCTTTCCTGCCACCATTCCACTTCACCTGCTAAGTTTGTATGGCCTCCAGAATCATCTCAAATAATTACAGCTGCTGGAAAAAATATAGTGAATGGTATTATGTAGTCAGTTATTTGCAGGCTAAATAACATCAGTGAGTGGACAGAATTACAGGGACACCATGACTCTGTTATCAGCAATGAGGAAGAGACCCAAGAGAAATCTTTTTTTGTAACCTACACACAAGCCTGTGAGGAACCAGATCTTTCCAGTGCTACTCAGTTGGCAACCACACTCATGTCTGTAAGCATGTTACCACATGCTGAATTGACACTAAATTAAGTGATATCCCACATGCGATGAGGTGCAGACCTCTATGCCAAGGTATGGCTGATGTAGTAATTCATAGCAAATAAGTTATCACTTGAATGTTTAATTTAATCTCGCCATCACTCTCATCCATTCTCATCATTTTGGCATATAAATCTAGCCTAAAAAAATAAACTGTTTTGATTAAACAGCTTGTGTATTTGCTTTTTGTTGTTTTGCCAAAGAAGAGGTGCATGAAGGGAAACACAAAAACTTACATAAAAGCTGTTGCAATGAGAAAGATCTGTATTCTGTAACTTTTGATTAGAGGGCAAGTGCTAGTGAGCTCTGATGGCAATAGGAAATTTTCAGATTGGACATTATGGAAACTTTCTAACTATATAAATAGTGAAGCACTGGACCCTGTGGAGTTTCCATCCTCAGAGGCTGCAAAAAAATAAGTTAGCTAACCATCTATCAAAAATAATGGGGGTATAATTGATTTTACTGTGGGGCACATAGGTGACCAGATGACCTTTCAAGGCCTTCTCATCCCTATGATGCCGTAATTCTATGAAGCAGCTATTTTTAGAACACACCTCATTGTTCCATTCTATCTTAGCAAGGAAAGCAATCATTTTTTTACAAATACTCTATCCACTATTAGATCAGATGTAAGAACTACAGGGAATGAAACTGATTTCTGTGCTGGAACTTACAAGACAACTGCAAGTTAACTGCAAAAATAAATCAAATACAAGTTATCAGTGCCACAGAAACACGATGATTATAAATGAATTACAAAACAAGCATCAGGACCTGTGCAGTATACATGTGGCACCACTTCCAAATGCAAGGTGGATGTAGAATATTCTTTGTGGTCTGGGCTGAAACCCTTTGGGGTATAACCATGAGGAAAAGGGCTGTGGTTAGCCGAAATGTTTGAGCTCCTGCAGATATGGCCAGGCAGGTTACTCTTTCACCAACCTGTTCTACCTATCCCTTTGGCTGAAGGTACCCCTCCTCCTGCAGTTCAATAGTTTTTTCTGATTGCTACCTATCCTGCAACCTTTAATTATTTACATAAAGTGAAGGTGTGCCATCTAATATTACTGAAAGATGGGATGGGGGTGTTTCATATATGACTATTTTTGTGTCAAAGGACAGGACTCATTTTTTTTAACTCCCAAAGTGTGAGATCAATATTTAAGTCACAACCCCTTTTAGAGTGTCTAATTGCACTCTGGACACACAGCTGGAGCTGTTAAACTCAAGAGGCAGAAGTACACATGAAAGTCGAACATTACAAAACCAAATATGTCTCCTTTAAAGCTCTAATCCAGTAGGACTTGGTTTCCAGGCCATTGCTAGGCAAAATTTGCCCTGTTGTACTTTGATTTATGTTTAAAGAGTCAACAGAAAGCATTTGAAATTATGATACAGAGAATGCAAGATTAGAAGTGTTCCACAAAACCTTTAACATTTGGAGAGAAAAGGTCTTTTCTGAGCCAAGATGGCTCTCAAGAAGAAACAAATTATAGCTCTGCACTTGACTTGCTTTCTGTGAAGTATCGTCCAAGCACACACACTTAGGTATAATAATCTACAATGTAATATGCTATTTTATTTAGCAGCAAATAAAATGTGACCTCTTCATTTTAATGAAGAGAGACCTGGAAAACTTCCCATAAACACATCTTTTCTTGTAGACAAATGTGAGGAGAATACAGTACCTAGCTAATCAAGTATCTTAAACAATAACTCAAAGCTCCTGGCTTTTAAATCATTCCTACTGCTCTTCTAGTGACATCACAAGAAAGTGCTGCCAGCATCACTCCTTAGCAGATAATAAAAAATTGTTAGCCATGGAAAATTTTGGACATGGTGGATGTAACCAACATCTCCTAAGGCAGGTGGTTTCTGAACGCAGGTAACTGTCCCATTTGTGGAAATTACTCTTGCCAGGAGGTTAGGAGATGCTGCTGGATTTGATGCCCTCGAGAAGGCTGCCCTGCAGAAGGCTGTTAGGTTGGTCAAGAAGAAATGAAAGGATTCCAGAAGTTCGAGAAATGCTTGGTTTCGTGGGGCAGATTGACAATAACACTATTGACAGCTCTCACACAGGGAAAAGCTAAACAAGGCAACCATGCCAAGTACTCAGATTTTGTGCGGTCAGCTTCAGATTGACTTTAAAAGAACAATTTTCAGAAAGTAATGTAAAATAGGAAAGAGAGTTAAATAATCAGGAAGACTTTGCTTTAGATCAATATTAGGGTTTGAGGACTTTTTTCTAATTCTTACAGAAATCTAATAACTGTGTCATGATACCACTGGGTTTTGTGCAATTATTTTAATTCAGATTCTCACACAACAGGGAATAGTATTTCATAAATGTTGATAAGTACCAGACATCTTTCCAAAAGTTTGGAACAGTGTTTCAGATAACCATCGAAAAGTACAGATGCTTGTCCAAATATACGCAAAACTTTATGAACCCATTTCCTCTCACCCTGCTAGATTGGTTAGAGAGATGATCCGATTCCTTCTTTCTCTTTGAAATCTTGCAGGACCGAGGCTCCTGTCCCCAGGCAGAGCTCTGAGTTCAAACTGCTTTTGGAAGAAAATGCACTTATAAAAACATAGATAAAAGTAAACCCAACCTGTTCTATAGTCAAAACCCCAAATCAAAATGTCTTTCTATGTCAGAAAACACTAAAATTATCTGAATCTTAAATGTTACTGTGAACTTCTTACTCCTGTGATAGGATGACCCAAAACCTAGAGCCAAATATCCTGACTGAGCTTCATCATGGTTCAAATCTGTATAAGAATCTTGTTTTGAGATTTATAGCTTGGTCTTCTCTCATTAAAAAAAAAAAAAAAAAAAGTTGAAGTGTTTGGATTTCTCTGCAGTGTGCTCAGGGAAGGAAAGTTTGGATCAATTTCCGACTCTACACAAATCACTTTTTTGCCTCCTTCATTTATTTAAATCCCAACAGAGCATGACAAATTGGATCAACTGTTTGACAGGTAATCATTTCATTGAGGATCGCCCACTGGTGCTTCAAAAGCATCTGGCTGAAACTCAGCCATCTCTTTTATCATCTGTAGCACACCAGAATACTATGAAAGAGAGGAACTAGTGCCAAAAAGGTGGGAGATGCCAGAGTTTTTTATGAGAAATATATAAAGTGTCAGTTCCTAATGAAAAAGCCTGCAGCTTTTAACAGAGAATAACTTTTCCATAGATGTTTTATTCTGACAAATGTATGTTATAGACATACATAGACATGTATACAGTGGTGATTTCCATGAATTATAGTCTAGTGTTTACAAACCATTCTGAGGATGATACACTTCAAGCAAACTCTATAGGATTTTAGACTAATATAATTGCTGTTCTGTTAGCGGTGGCATTGGTTTTTTTCCTTTTCACAAAATCATGGAGCAGAAATTTGGACAGGAATCCACTGGCTGGATCAGGTCTGCCAAGCCCGTTTGCAGGCAGGTTGCATGTCACTCAGAATTAAGATTCTGCTCAGGGGCAGGCAGGAAAAATAATTTCAGCTGGTCCCAGTGCACAGAAAAGAGGGTGGGTGGATCAGAGGTGGAGGGATGGGATGGAGCAATCAGAGATTGGATGTACAGTATGGGGACTTCCAGGCTGGAGCCAAGCAGCAAGGGAAAAAGAAACACTGTTCTGCTTCCAGCCAAACCCTGGCACTCCTCCTGCCTGTTACTGACTCACATCCAGGTCCTCATGCACTCCGCTTTCAGCAGAGACACAGATTTAAACGTCTCCCCGTGATCCCTGCAGGCTGGTTGTTTCTGCAGTCACCCCTCAGCGCACCCGGACTGTGCTGCCAGGGCTCAGTTCCCCATTTCCTCACCTGCCTCCTTTGTAACCTTGGGAAAGTCACAAAGGAAAGTGATCCTGATCCTCAGATTTAGGAGGCTAATTCTCACTCTCTCGGTTTCTTTGCATGCCCTGAAGTCTGTCAGCCTTGTCAGTACAGACCGGCTTGGTCTCGTGCCAAAGCCAGGAACACTAGGTGCCTTGTAATGAGCCTCACACATGCCAAGGGGATGGGTGGAGGATCAATGTGAAATGCTGATGTCAGGGGTGTTTTATGTTTAACTCAAAGGCTTCAGCACTCAGCTCTGGGATGGTCACAAGCTAAAACACTAACCCACACATTATTCATTCTGCAGTTTCTCAGAACATCACTTTGTGCGAGAACATCACTTTTGTACTTCAAAAGGGACAAAAGAAATATAATTGTCATGAAAGAAGATGTCCCTAAAATTGTCAGCAGTGAGACAAATTCTTAAAGCAGGGTAATGAGAATTTGATTACATTTCGATGGTGGCTGTTTGTATGGAGAAGGTAACATTGATGCTGTTTATATCAAGTCTCAAGGTGTAAGGGAGACTGAGTTAGCTAACCAAGCGTGGATTTCTAGAAAAGCAGAAAGCAAGCACTACTACTGTTTACATTTCTATTAATGGTAGAACTAATGATGGGGGTCCCTGTTCTTCCAGAAACTCTGGAGGTTGTCCAGGGTACAGCACTTCCAAACACACTTATCAGTTTCCTACAAATCACAGTTAAAATTGGTTTAATCCTTTGGTCAAATTTTAGCAACAATATTTTGTTTGTGTTCATAAAAAGCTCTTATCTGGAATATAGATGGTACTTCCGAGTCTTTGAATATTTTTACATGATGATGTTAAAGGTGTTTCTTAGTGTCAGTGTTACCCTTAGCTGAAACTGTGTTGTTTTTCTCTTGGGTCTTGCTTGTGTAAGATACTGCCAAATATTTCTTAGGACAGTGTACAACATTAGAATAAGTTCTTTTAGAGCAATGGTCTCCAAAGTGGGGTGCATGTACTGCAGGGGGTGCACAAGATGACCCATTGCGGTGCTAGAAGAAAATATTAGAACATCAGTAGTACATGTACATAACTTAAAAATAAATAAATATACATATATCGGGGATGTGCACTCAAAAAAATTTGGAGATCGATGTTTCAGAGCACTGCCTTCTAGCATTGGTGCTTTTTTATTTCCTATATAGACTTTAACTTGAAGTGGTACTGTACAAAGAAGTTTGCTGGAGAGTTTTACACTCAATGCACCTTGTTCCAGCTCTTCTAGTTATCTTCTTCAATGATTCAATACTCATCTACCTTGCAATACATCTTTAGTGGCTGGACCCAAAGGAATATACAACATACAGAACTAATTTGCACTAGTTGGCACAGCTACTAAGAAGAAACTGAAAGAGGTTTTTTGACACCATGACCACTCTGTACGAAACAGTTTTAACAGGCATGCTTAATGATTACCCCACATTTAGGACTGCTGAATGCAGAACTGTATTTAGCAATAGTTTATTACACACTGTGGGATCTTCACTACTTCTGCAGGTTTTATATAATTCTTCTTGTGAGGAAAGGATTAACCTAGCCTTAAATTAGCTAACTACAAGATCCTGTAGCACTGTGAAACTCAGCACAGGCTGAAAAACCTCCTGTGGACAAACACCGGGACAGTCAGAGAGTCTTATGCGAGTTTAGCTACCAGCCTGTCTGTAACTGGGAGTGAAGCATGGACATTACCCACTGACTCAGCAGAGGTGCTGCCAGCTGTGCTTCTGCCTTCCTTCCTCAGGACAAATTTGCTGAATTTTCTCTTGGGTTTCACAAGCTCCTGCTCACATATACCCATGAGAAATCAAGCCTTACCTTGCAGGTCTCCAGTGTTAAAACTGTCTGTGAATTAGCTACAATCTGTGGAGGTACACTGGGCTTCCTTCTTTGCACAGCTGCTGGTTTTGCACGGCAGTAATCTCCATCACATACATTTGCAGCTATTTGGCATTTAAGTTATATGCAATTTTAGAGGTACATCAATGATCCTCTTTTGTATGGAAACATCTAGACAACAAACTGTCAAACTTTCCAGTGCTTTTTCTCATTTTATTCTACTTGTGTCTTACTTGTCCTGCTGGTTGAGCAGTATGTCACTGGGGACACAATAACAGAGAAGGAACACTTTTCTGGAAGATTGCAATCTTCTGACGTGTTGGTTTTTGTTTTGCTGTTGGTTCATCTGGACAATGTGTTGATTTTGTTTAGGCCCACCTACGTTCCATAAAGAAGCTAAAAGTAGAGTTTTTCTGATGTAATCACTGTGTCTGTAGGAATACTCTTCCTGAGCAAATGCCAGGGAGCCCTATTAGCTTCTGGATCTCCCCACTTCACAGCCCTCCTTCGCTATTGACTCTGGATTTGGAATTACAAGAAATGCCGAGATCTGTCCCAACTCTGTCAGAAAGAGAAAGCAGAAAAAAAGCCCGAGGAGGAGAATTTCCCATAACATAGAAAAATCTTCCTATTTCAGTTATGAGAATCAGTTACAGTGGTTCTCACTGAAGCTATTATTCAAGTAGTCATGATGCTATGCATAAGGCCTAAGACCTTCACAGATTCATTGGATACCATTTCTCGTGTCCTGAATCGCACCACGGTAGATGCTTGGCTTGCCTGTTGTAGTAGCTCCTGCAGTCCCCAGTCCGACTCCCAGCCTGGGCAAATAACAGACGGTACTTGCCCCAGAAAATTTATGATGTAACAAAACGTACGTTCAGAGTACTGTCCATAGATACGAACATAGACATGGCCACATATTAAGCTTAGGTTTGATGTATTATCCTGAATAGGTTTGCTTCTTGTTAAAGGGAATCTTTTTCTTTTTTCTCATCTTCGCACTTTTCATGGAGAGCAGATGCTTTGGGCTTTAGCACACACTACTTCTTTCTAACTGGCCTGCTCCCAAGCACTCTTGATTTTTATGAAACCACATCCTTCTCAGTCTCTCCATCATGAGAGTGCTCTTGTCACTTCTTTCCTGTTCAGCACTGGTTAGCCTTCTGCACTTAGCTCCTGCCCTCACCTGTGGAATGGCTGCCTCTTCATGAGCTGCTCTCTCTGAGTTTTGCCCAGGGAATTGTCTCAGGAGCAGAACTGATGAGGCAGTGATGGAAGGAGGGTATGAACCCCTGTGAGGATCCTCCCACAATGCTCTCTCCCAGGAAAAAAAGAGCATGGGTAAAAGTAAATGATGTAATAGCCTTTTCTGCCACAGAGCAGAAGGTGTAACCCAACTCTGGGGGACACAGACGTAATGTTGAAAAGGCAAACACCTTAGTAGGTCTTTAAGACATCTTGGTAAAAATTAGTGGCTGAAAAACACTTGTTGCAGAGTGGAAAGATCAGTGACACAGGGCAATCAAAACGTAAAGACAGTGGGTGAGGCACCAGCTTGGACTCATTGAATTAAGCAGGCGTGTGGGTCAAATTAATTTCTGGTATAATCATATAGAGAACACCAGCCCACCAGCTACTGAAATTCTCTGGTATTTCAGATCACAACAGATAAAAAGGGTGAAGAAAGACATATTAATGGTTATTAGTGATATGTCAGAATACATTCAAAAGATAATTTTGAGAGATTCTTATTAACATTTAATTTGTGAATTAATTAATAAAACAATGGTATATAATATAAAGCACAGGAGAAAGTGGTTGTTATTTCTATAGTAGTTGTGATAGATGTGGTACTAATAGCCTTTGCTGTTGATATTATTAATCGTGTATCTATTGTCATTACTAATAGTTATTAATCTGCTCACCTTTAATAAACACATTACCCATAGCCTAAATGGATTATAATATACTATGTAACTTTTATACAGTTACACACAAGACTAGTGGAGAAGGTCTTTTGTCATGGCAAGGAAAAGAATTTTTACATATATGTATATATATGCATATGTGCATACATTATGTATGGGCATATGTATAGTTTTTCTCTCAGGGAGGTGATGAAATGATCATACAAATAGTTTCACAGTTTAATTTTATTTCCAGCAGCTTCAATAAAAGGAAACAGAGAAGCAGTGATGACAGAAACAAAATTAAGGGTCTATTTACCATTTTATTTGATTGCTGGAAAATGACAAGCGAAATTTCTGTAGCTAATTTATTTTGTTACAGATGTTTCTACTTGGTACAGCCACATCCTAAACAGGAGCAATTGCCATAGTGCCATTGACTTTCAAGTTGCTAGTCCTCAATGAGTCTAACAAATGGCTCCTAGTTAAACGTGATTAGGAGTGATTCCTGCAGTGATACATTCTACGAATCAAGGAACACAGGATTTTTTAGACTTCTGCAATGATAATGAAGAAACCATTCACCTCATAGTTTGGTCAGCTGGGATACCTTGCCCTGCCTGGGGAAAGAATTGGTTGTGGACTTCCTAGTGGTCAGTAAAGTTCTTAATTTAAATAGGATGATGTGGGATGTAACAGAAGGGGTACAAGAGCTATCAGTCTTCAAAGCACAGAATGTCGCTTGCTCTCAGCTTGATAACATATTGACAGGCAGTATGGCTCTGTGTGCAATTTACACACAAATCAGCCACGAATTTTGAAGTACTTTAACGTGAGAATATTTGATCCGTAAGTGCCCATGACCTGTGGATTTCTAATGGTAGCTGGAAATAATGTAAAAATTTTGAGCACGCTCTAACCCTACTTATGTATGAATCCAACTCTTAAGATTTTAAGAAAGAGTTAATTAAAGGACATAATTATGTTCAGCTAGCAGAGGAAGGCATGGGCTAAACTTAAAGTCCACTGGATACTTGTAATGGGATTTGTGGCTAATGAGTACTTTGAAGCGTGTAATGTACCATTAGTCAGGACTGGTTGTGCCATTTGCTTACACAGTAATGGAAGCAAGAAGTATGGCCCTTTGTTCTGCCATAGCACAAAGCTAATCATAATTGATTATGCCAAGCTAATGATAACTAACTATACCAACCTAATAATTAGGCAAAATGCTCATTAACTTGTGCTGCAAGTGTACTTAGAAAACCTGTTGTGATCTGGGACCCACTGAGATCTGGTTGCCATCAGGATCTGCACAGCTGCACAGTAACATATCTGACAGGTGAGCCCTGGTTTAACTGCAGTGATTTAACAGTTACCAACCTTGGCCTCTGCTAGAAATGACCATTGCCTCCTTATTAGCTTAAATGGCTCATAAAATGGGCTTGTGTTCAGATTCCCGATTGTTAATTGCTGAGGCATTCTATTCTGCCGCTTCTTTGGCAGGACAGGGTGGGATGCACTTATGCACAGCTAGATCCCTGGCCTGGCTACAGTCTACAACTGCTTCTACAAAAACAGCCTGCTCAGGGAGAGAAATCAGAAGGAAAATTAACTAGTCTCAGACTAACACAAATACTGAAGGTATGAAGAACCTCATTGTAAAATAGTAGTCTGTTGATCCTAGATATTAGCAACATTGAAGATCATCTCAACTCATTCAGTATGAGACTTAAGCAGAATTTCTTAAGAAAGGACTATTCTACTGAAAACTCAGGTCATTTTAGCCCTCTTACCCCGAAGGCATCATACATCAGATCCCTTAAGAGACAGCTATATGGGGTGCTGAGGAAGCCGGGGTGCACGAGATCCTGCGTGCTCCCACGATACCATGCAGGAGAAAATGCAGTCTTGGACCAAGGCGCTGCTTAGTAGTGGGCGTGATGTGGCAATCTGGTCTCCAAAAAGGAAGCAGAAGCAAACAGCGCACACCATACCTACCCGAGAATAGCGAGCAACACGGGCGCGTTAACCCGGGCCCTCGGTCCCCCCCCTTTCTCGCCGGGCTTTCCCTCACACTACCGCTGAGGGCCGCGGCCGGAGGGGCCCGTCGCTGAAAGCCGGGCGGGCTTCCCAAAATGCACAACACAGCCTGGTGACACCGGGGCCCCCCCCCCGCTTCACAGCCACGCTGGGGGCCACGGGGGAAGCACCACGGCAGGGCACCCGCGGCGAGGGGGAAGCGCGGCGGCGGGGGGTCGGGGTATCCGCGCAGGCTGCGCGGGTGGGTGGGCGGGGGGGTCGGGGTACCCGCGCAGACTGCGCGGAGGGGGGGGGTAGTTCGGGGGTTCCGCGCAGGCTGCGCGGCGGCTGCGGCCCGGCAGGGGGCAGCAGGACCCCGCGGGAGCGCTGCGGCCGCCGCCGGCGGCGCGGCGGGGAAAGGGGCCGGTGCCCCGCGGCCGCCCCGGGCACAGCGCTCCCCCCCTCCCCGCCGCGGCGGGGCCTGACCCCGGGGGGCTCCGCGGTGGGGGTAGCCGGCCCCTCGGAGGGAGGTTGCGGGGGTGGGGGGGTGTTGGGGTGCCGCTCCGGGTTTAAACCGGGCTCAGGAGCGCGGGGGAGACCGATCTGCGCATTAATCTGGTGCAATTAGCGTTATAACCCGTGCCAGCTCAACCCGCACGAAAGACAAAGCTTTATGCAAATCGCCCTCCCCTTCCCCATCCCCCGCTCCCGGGGTCTGACGCTGTTTCCCAGCCTGTTTTTAATGATACGGTACGCGGAGTAACTTAAAATTAATTATAAGGTTCTTGACTAAAAGGACGGGGGGGAGGCGGTGTCATTAGCCGCGCTTGGTATTCAGAGCCGTGGCCACCTGCGCTTGGCGGCGGTGGCCGGCCAAGGGTGCTAGCCGCAGTGGCCGGGCTGCGGAGGCATCTGCAGCCCCGCTTTTTGGGCAGCTGCGCGGGTCGGAGAGCCCGGCGAAGGTACGGTCCCCGGGCCGGGGGGAGGGGGCGAGGAGAGGGCGCGGGGGGACGGAGGGCAAGGCTGGCTGCGGGCTGGGGACCCCCCCGGGCGGGGGTGGGCGCTGTCTCCTTCCAGGTGGAGGAGTGCTTTTTGGGGTGGAGTGTGTCCGTCCGTCTGTGTCTGTGGGGGGTTTCTAGGTCTGCTGGCTGGGACTCCCGAATTTTCGCCTGCAGGCTCTGCTTTTTTTTTGAAGACCTACATGATTTCTTCCCCTAGAAGCTGGCTTGTTGCTTTCTGGCGTGTACTTATCTAACCCCCACCCCCGAAGATAAATGCTTCAAAATACTGATAGGACGTGACTACAAAATGCATTGTGCTGCGGGGAGGACAGCAGGACGGATGTGAGCGCTAGTGAAATCCTTAAAAATACAGCATCTAATATGAATGTTGTTATACAGAGTTCTGTGTAATCTAGTCGCAGGAAAAATAGTATAATGGGTCTTTTTGACAAGACTTTTACCTGCATATCTTTCTCTCTTTCTCTCTCTTTTACATCTCTCTGTTTGTCTCCTCCATATTCTGCTTTTATTACAAGAAGTTTGTTAATTCGACATTTGAACGTTGCTGGCTTCAGACTGCACCACTGTAGGAACTCTTTTTTACAAAACTAGACTGAAAAAAATCCCCTAAATCTCCACTTAACGGCACAACTGGTATGTATAAATAAAATCTTCATTTTTTAAAGTGACGTGGATGTGGTTTACTCTGTAGCCTCAGTAATTTAAACAGCACCTATCTGCTGCAGATAGAGTTGCTATGCACGTCTCTACTAGTGAGTTTGAAAATTCGAACCCGGCTTTGATTTATTTCCTTTCTATCAGTGATTAATGCGCCGTAATTAGCTAATCTCAAAGCCATTATTTACAACTGGGGCAGACAAAGGGAAAAACTGATGATCCAGCACTTAAACCGGTTTGAAATTATGAAACGGAAAGAAATGTTTAGGTCTCGGCTCGGAACCGGACAGCCCAGCCCCAGGGTTTCAATAATAGTAGAAGAAGAAGTAGTAGTAGTAGTAGTAGTAATAATAATAATAATAATAATAATAATAATATCATCAGTGTTTTAGTGAATCCATTAATTATTGCTGGTAATTTTTTTCGGCCGAAAATGTACTTGCATCACCTCTGAGTTAAAAAAAAGTAAGCATCTGCTTGGGCGTCTTCTCTGTCCCCCTTTGTTGCTGTGTTAAGGAGAAGACCCAAATGTGTGCTGCCCAAATGCGCGGGCGGCGGGGACGGGCGCGGAGGAGGACGCCCACGGCTCCGTGCGCGGTGGGGCTCAACCCACGCGTGCCCCCCGCCCCCCCCAGCCCTGCCCGACCCGGGCACCGGGGGACCCCAAGTGGGACGGGGCTGGCGGGGGGTGAAGGGAGGCTGGGATGGGGGCGGGGGGGGGCGAGGCTGCGGTGCGCCCCCCGGGGCTGCCCGCCGGTGTCCGCCGGCGTCGTCAGCCTTTTGCGGGAGAGTCCCGGCTCCGTTAAATCCTGAGATTTTTTCTTTTTTCTTTTTTTTTTGCCCCCTTTCTCTTCCTTTTTGACTGTGGGAATCTGGCTTTCTAATAATATCCTAATCCCCCACCATCACCACCACCCTGGGAAGATAGGGAAGCTTTCGTTTGATCTGAAAATGGGAGGGGAGGCGGGAAATAAAACATCTATGAAAATAGCAGGGAAGGAAAGAAGCAATTCGATTTGGAAATTTAAATATTTAAAAAAAAAAAAAAAAAAAAGAAGAAGAAGAAAAACAACACCCGAGGGGCGCTGGCAGAGGGGCAGAGCAAAGGTGCCTGGTGTGAACAGGCGCTGATTGTCCAAGAGAAAAGGTGCAAATGTTCTTTGTTCCGAGGTGCCTTGCCAGAGGCGCACGAAAATCATCATTATCGTCAAAAAATATTAGCACTTACAGGAAGGGGAAAAAAAAAAAAAGAAAAAGAAAAAAAAAAGAAAAAGCTAGCAAAGGAGAAACCTTGGGGGATGTATATTACAAGCTAAACAGCCTCCCCACCCTGTTTATCATTCCTGGGGGAAAAAAAAAATAATCTGCAACCTTTCCAGTTGCTACTCTTTCTCCCCCTCACTCCCTCCCCCTCGCTCCCTCCCAAACAAACAATGAATTACGGCGGCCCCGTGCCCGCTGTAACGCGGCGACATGGAACAAACCGGGAAGGACCGGGCACGGGAGGGAGGTGAAGCGCTGCAGGGATGTCCAGGGCAGCGCGGGACTGGCCCTCCTCCGCCAGAGCTAAAATCTCCTCCTCGGTTTCCTTCTGCTTCCTCCTCTTCTTGATTGAGACATACGAGTTATGCCTGATGCTACTTAGCCCTTGGAAAAAAAACCCCACGAATCCAGGCTCTAAACTCCAAAGAATTTTGCATGGGATTTTGGTTCTGAGAAATGCCCCTGTTTGTCCTAAATCCATCCACAAGGGAGGGGGGTCGGGTGGGGGGACATCTGTTTAATTTGAAGCAATAAATACGCCGGATCTGTGGCTGTTTGGGGGTTTCCATTTTTAAAGATGATTAATCCCACCTCCACCCCCCTTTCCAATTCGACTGTAAAGAAATGGATTAGGAATGGTATCAAGAAGGATTATTCATTTATATCAGACAGATGGAGCTGTACAGTAGGGTTTCAAAGAAACAAAGAAAATGGTTTCTAAATGGTTGTTTGGCATGAATTATTTGGTGGATTTGCAAACAAGCAAGGCGAAGCACTGTACAGCAAGATGTAGGGGAAACCCATCTGGCACCTTCCCCGTCCCTGTCTGGGGGCTTGGAGAGGTTTCCAGACAGGTAGCGGCGGAGGCGCTGAGCAGACCTGGCCCGAAGGGAGAGAACCCGTCAGCATCAGGCTTGCTCTTCCCTCCGACAGCCGCTCCGAGCGGCGCTGCTCCGCCGCCGCGGCCCCGGCCCCGACGGCGCTTGGGGCTGGGCTGGGGGCTGCACCTGCCGGGGGGCCGGGGGGGGGGCAGGGGTGACCGGGGCGGCCGGCCTCCGCACAGCCGGACCTCTGTGGGCTCGGGGAGGGGGGACACACACGTCTCACAGGGCAGGAACCTGGCCGGGTCCTGCCTGTCCCCTCCGGCACCCCATCCAGCTCCCCTCCTCCCCCCCCTCGCCCCGCTGGACTCGACCGCTTGCAAAGTTCAGGGCTTTGTGGGAGGAAAGAGTACAGAAGAGACAAACTTTCGGAAGTGTTTTCGGCCCGATCCGTGTCCCCTCTCCGCCGACCCGCGCGTTCCTGTTTCTCCCGGCATTTTTCAAGTCAGCCCCGCGCTGAAATCTCCGGCCATTTCAAACAGTTTCAAATGTGATTGACACGTATGTTAATGGTTTGTTTTTGTGCAAAGCGGCTCTGTAAATTTCCAACACAAACACATTGTGTAGATCAGATGTTAGGTATAAAAATGGTTTATTGATTGAAATAATAGAAGCATTATTTTGATTTGTCCTGACATGATGGCTGATTTATAGATTCCTACCCCATTGATTTCTTCTTGTCCGGGCACAGGGAAATGATCAAATCGCATGAAAATGCCCTTTTGTGCTAATTAGCAACCCGAGATGCACATTGTATATCTATTTCTTTCTTTCTTTCTTTCTTCTTTCTTTCTTTCTTTCTTTCTTTCTTTCTTTCTTTCTTTCTTTCTTTCTTTCTTTCTTTCTTTCTTTCTTTCTTTCTTTCTTCCTTCCTTCCTTCCTTCCTTCCTTCCTTCCTTCCTTCCTTCCTTTCTTTCTTTCTTTCTTTCTTTCTTTCTTTCTTTCTTTCTTTCTTTCTTTCTTTCTTTCTTTCTTTCTTTCTTTCTCTCTTCCTCTCTTCCTCTCTTCCTCTCTTCCTCTCTTCCTCTCTTCCTCTCTTCCTCTCTTCCTCTCTCTTTCTTTCTCTCTTTCTCTTTCCTTTTCCCCCACTGTCTTCCTCTCTCTTTCTCTTTGCCCCTTTCTTTTTCCCTCTCTTTCTCCCTTTCTCTCTGTTTTTCTTTCTCTCTGATGGGATTTACCAGATTTATTCTCTGCGCCATGGTCTTGGTGCGTGTATGTGTATATTTTTTATCTTTTATACATCTGTTTTCACTTTGCACTTTCAATGAGCTGTAGCAGACAATAGTGAGAGAAACATCTGAAAATGCAAGGAGACAGAGTTGCATATGTGTTTCATTTCTGCGGGTTAGTCAGAGAAAACAACAAAAGGACAGCTGGAGGGGGGGAATAAAACACACACTTACAAAGAGGATTGTGACCCTGTGAGACGGAAAGGCGAGTACAACGAAAAAAGACTGCAAAAAGTAAGGAAGAACAGTAGAAGTAAAGCAGGAAAGAGTGTCGGAAAACTGATCAAGAACAAGAAGTTAAAAGCAAGTCCGACTGGATGTTCCCTAACCTTCTTTAAAAGAAGAGTTGGGAAAAAAAAAGCAGCTCGGTCCGGATAAACAAACTGGGAAGACGCACCTGCCGAAAATGTGTATCTGACCTGTCTACACAGATGTGTGTGTGTTTATCCATCTATACATTTATGTAGGGGGATCTAGAGCATCCCAACACTAACTGAAATCGTGCGTCGAAGAGGTAAGTCTCATAATTCTCTCTTTTCTCAACGGAGAACCAAGTCCCTTGAATAGCCAGCAGCAGTCACATCTCAGGCAATATTAGTTTGTCTGGACTTTGTGTGTGTGTTTGTTTTTGTTACTTTTTTTTTTTTGGTTGTGGAGAAGACAGGGTTCAGTGGGAGACAACCAGATGGGGAGGGAGGGCAATCCCATTGTCTGTTCACCAGAAGATCTCGTTTTGCCCTGGAAAAGGCGATCAAACACAGCCAGGGTCCACTCAGGAAAGTAAAAGGGATGGGGGGGGGGGGGAAGAGAGAGGGGGGGAAGAGTGGGTGCATGTGGATTTAATAGCAGTGAAAGTATTACAGGGGGATCAGATTTAGCAAGCGAGCGAGAGGGAGCTTTTGAACATCTGTCTAATGCAGCCAATAGAAGTGACATTAGTGATATTGGAGAGGGAGACACCGCCGCCGGTCGGGCTGGGATTACGGGAGCCTTCCCAATCCGATTAGCCGCTGCCCCTCTCCTGCCAGCGGCGGAGCCGAAGCCCCGGGCGCCACCGCCGCCGTGCCGGCAGCGGCCGCGCTCCGCTGCGCTCCGCTCCGCACCGCTGCGCGGCCGGCGCTGCCCCCGACCCCGCTCCCCATCACCCCCGGCAGCCGCCGCTCAGCCCCTCCGCAAAACGCCTCCGGTGGTGCCGACCAAACCCCTCGGGTGTAATATTCATCGATACACCGCGATGAAATTCCACCTCGCTCCCGGGGAAACCTTTATTCTCCGGCTAATTGTAATTTACAATTACACTTTACACTTCATCACGTAGGAGGTTAGGAAACAAGAATCTTCCATATAATTATTGGCCTCCTTAATCCTATTCCACCGCGTATCACCCCGCACCGCAAAGTCCTATTGTTCCCTCCTCCCCATTTTACCAATCATTTAAACTAGTATCAAAAAAAAAAAAAAAAAAAAAAAAAAAAAAAGGAGGAGGGGGGGGAGAGAAAAGATCCCAGCCTGCATAATTTTAGACATCACACCCACGCCTCTGAGCGCGGAGCAAAACGCATCAATGGGTTGTAACTCCCGCCGGCGGGGGGGCGGCTGCGCCGCGCTGCGCTGCCCGGGCAGGACTCGCACCGCGCCGGGCGGGCAGCTCCGGGGACACCGTGCCGGAGCTGCCCTCTGGTTTTGGGTCTCTTGGCAGCGAGTTTCCCTTCAGTTTGCTTACCGGGTCGATTAATTTAGGAGGTTTCCTTGATTAGTGGCAGGCAAGTTAGAAACACACATTTGTGAGCTCCCTGCACCCCAGCGCGTATCTCCTGCCCACAACGCACCATATGCCTTACAGCCCTTGCTTAACTGTGGCCGCAGCCTTTCAAGCAAAGCGCGTCTCCCTAGCTCTCCAGTGTGGGGAAAATGCCTGCAGTTTGTACCTCCAGGCATTACAACATGCCTCAGCCCAGCTGAAAGCAACACTGCAGCTTGAGCGCAGCCGGCCGCGGAGGAGTGTCACTGCCTTCAGCTCTGCCAGGGACACTGCCAGGGGCTGCCGTGGGGCTCTCGGGTACTATCAGGTTCAGCCTTGTGCCTGCCTCTTCACAAGCTGTTTTACCACCCGGTAGCAGCTACCCGAAGCATGACTCAAAGGCTGACTAGCATCCAGCTCATGAATTACAGAAAATTGACGCCCTGCTTAAAATTCACAGCGGTGAATTTGTAACGTTCACATTTTTACGTGACAGTCATCTTGCAGGGAGATAACGCCTAACAGCTCCTGAGTTTCCCCCTTGTAACGGTGTGGAAATAACATGGCAAAGGCCAAGAAGTCTCTCTGTCTCTCGTTCACACACACGGAGCACACACCACAGTATTGTGCAGCAGTTTTGTGATTTGTAACATATCAGTATAGTATCTGTCTCTGAGAAGCTACACCGGTGGGGTGTTGTTTGTTTGTTTGCTGTTTTTTAGGTTTTCTTGTTTGTTTGTTTGTTTTCAATTGACATTAAAACCTTTCTTCTTATAGTGCTGGGTGGGCTAATTTCACCAGTCTTTTGTCGCTGCATATTGGGCACCAAAGCTATTATTATGTCAAAAAATCCCTGATTTTAATGGTAACAGTTTAGTCTGCATCAGCCACTTAATAAAATGTAGTTGGGGCAAAGAGCTGAGGGTAGAATTAGGAGATACCAGTGTTGAAGATGGTATCTTAGAAAACCTGTATAAAGTCCTCTTGGTTTGCCAGCCTATCACCTCTGAACTTAGATCATTCAAACAAACAGGCATACAAGCAATTTATGCAAAATCTTCCCCACAACCCTTCTTTTCCACAGTCTTCAGAGACTGCTTTCAGATCAAAAGTTCATAAACTTGGTCTGGGAATCCAAATAGTCTTAGAAGAACAAATCCTACCTACCATCAAGCCCTACATTCCTTTTGTTCTTGTATTTCATTTTATTGCGTAGTTGTGTTTCTTCTAAGTGATACACTCTCAAGCTATCATTTTCATATTAAATCTCTGACGTTCTTAGTAAAACAAATAGCTTGCATCATTCCAGTCATTCTTTGTTCTGAAATGGAGGGTTTTATACTAGGTGGATGCCAAATGTATTCATGGGCTCGCCAGTAGGAGACAGCGACAGTTTGGGGGTCATAGTGTCTCTCTACTATGTGCATGTGCAGTTCAAAACATTATAGAGTCCTAGCATAAATTCGTGCTTCTGGAATGAAGATGATTAATATCTTGAATCCTGTTTTCTGGATCCCCAAATTTCTTATGAAATATGTTTAAAGATTAACGTGGAGTGCTCTGAATTGATTTCCTCTATTTTAAGGGTTCTTAATTTTTCATTGGAGCTTTTTACCATAGATATTTCTACTAACTTTTAAATACCTATTTAAAGTAACAAAATTGAAACCAAATTAAAATAATGACAGATTCAGTTTATAGGAATGAAAGGTAAAAATATAAATCTCCACTATTTAATACAATCCTGGATTTTACCCTGCAGTAAGCAGTAGGCATTTTTTCCTAGTCTTTTCCATTATTTTTTATGTTTTGTTTATATATCACAATCTTTGAAAAATGAATCTAAGACACTCCAGACAGGCATGCAGTGGATTCCAGAATGCATCCACTCTGGTGTGGACTAATACCCATTTTAAAGCTCTTTTGTGTCATCAGTGGAGTGCTTGAATTCCTGCTTACTTCCATGACACTTCAGAATGCCACACGCCTTGTATTGGGGACTCTGGGGCTGAGAAAATGAATATGATATTGAATATCAAAATATAAAGAGCAGAACCTGCTGCTCAATAAGGGTAATTTAAAATTATCAACACAGGGAATGTCTGGGCACAATTGTCTGTAGATAGGACAAAGTCAGGCTGCAGGATCCTTTACTGATGAATTTGTCATCATGATAGAAGAGCTATTTTTGCTCACGTTAGCTGAAGACCAGTGCATGGATTCCAGAGTGGTCATGGACAAGTGGAGTGGCTTTTAGAGAATAATTAATTGGCAGATTGTGTTTTGAATATTATTGCAGCTGTTCCTGCTGATTCTGTCAGAGGTCAAACCCTGTTGTGCCAGACACTATTCAAACCTGGAACCAGAAAGCTGGTCCCTGCTTGGTGTTTCTTTCGTAAGCAGAAAACCCTGCCTCTTATTTTTTGTTTGTTTATTTGTGACTCTGGTGCTAGGAGCACCACTGCACCTGAGCTTTAAGTGCAGCAGAATTAACTAAAACTTCACAGACTAGATAAAACTTCTGAGGTAAATCTCAGAAGAAAACAGAGAAATGGGAGAGAAAAGAAAGAGAGGAATAAAAACCGTGTTAGAGAAAAAAATGGGTATGATGAAAAGCACTGATCACAAAGAAGGCAGGGGATCTTGACATAACATATTTTTCTTTTACCAAGTAATATTTTCCAGTAGCTCTTTGGAAAATGTTATTCTTTATCCCACCATCTTCTCTTGTCCCTTAAATCTTTACAGATTCCCCAGGCTGTCATGGCCAAATACGCCAAGGAAGAAAGTCTCAGCACACAGAGGGAAGAGTACAGTTTCAAGTAAAAGTGAACTGGTCCATATTCTTACCTCTGTAAATTCCTCTTTCTCTCAGTCTCACCCATGTGTACACACATGTACACACACACACACACCACACATGTACTTTGAACTTCTCAGCAAATCTTGATTAAACAGCCTCTTGTGCCAACGTATCATGTTAGTAGCTCTACTAGTGCTGGGAGAGAAGAGTGAAGGACTGAGATGGAGGTGGATCATCGGTGTCTACATTTGATTGCCTGTAAATCAGCCAGGTAAACCTCAACAGTGCTGTCTTTATGCTCCGTGCCACCCAACTGTTTGTGATCATGGCTGGTGAGCATTAGAAAGGGGCCAATCAGCTGGCAGGGCTGGAGGTTTAACAGTACTTTGTTGTATTCTTTTTAAATTATGATTTGAAGACTTGGGAAGAATAAAAACAGCTGACAGTGGTAGGGTTTAGCTCAGCTGTGGACAGGGCACCCTCAGGCAGCTGAGGCACTCTTACTCATACTGCTCTGCCAGGGCAACCCCCTACCTTGGAAGGTAACTGGGAAAAGCTGCTTCCTAATTACGTCTGGGTAAATCAATAATAGCTCAGTAAAAGTCCATGCAGCTCCCTGGGGCAAGCCTGCTGTAGGTGAATTGAGAATCAAGCCCTGTTGCACCAGTCATTGCAAAGGGCTATTTTGTGTTTTGGGCTGTCTGGCTCCCATGATGCTTGGGCCCGGGCCCATGATGCTGGGGAGCTATTGCGTGCTGTGCCACACACAGAGCCAAGAAGAGGGCCGGAGCGGGGTTTGGTGTTCCTGGGTACACCAGGCAGTGAGTGGGCATCCCTCGCAGATCCTGGCTCAGTGCAGGTGGGGGACGGCTCTGAGGCTATAGCTGTGGTCTGGGACACAGGGCAGTGTTCTCCATCGCTTGCTGGGCAGGCCATGTAAAACACTGTGAACGCCAAGACTTCTGACATTTACCAAGTGAAAAGATATACCAGTGTTTTATGATAGTCAAATTAGCTGAAAACACGATCTTTCCTATTTTGTCGGAACCCCCTTTGCCTGCTTACTGTCGCTTGTCACCAGGGACCGCTTTTCAGTTCTTTTTCCTAGGAGCTAATGTTGTTTGGATATATTTTTTTGATTACATGTAGGAGAATGTATCCTCATTGACTAAAAAGACAAATAAATGAGTGAGAAGCTTGCTTTGCCAAGCAATTAAACTCTTAATTTTGCAACGTAATTGTGGAAGTAGGTCTGGTTTTGTGTGCACTGGTCTAGATGCGATTTTAATTTCACCATGTGACTAAATGGAGAAGGGATGACTAGAGATGTGACATCATACTTAGCTGTAGGACACAGCCATTCACTTGGAACAGCATGAGCTGTACAAAAAGGAGGGACCTGTTTGTAAATAAATTGTGTTTCAGGTATTCCTCAGTTTTGGCAGCAGGCTGAGGTGCACCCGAGTGAGATCATTGTGGGTTTTTTTTCCCCCCGGTTTGTAATTCACACATCAGCAAATAGAAACCAAGTCTCCATTGTCGCAGCACTGCAGATAAATAACTGCTTGGCCACCCATTGCAGAAAATCCTGTCCTACACTTTCTGTTGATTTTGTTCCCATAAATTTCGACCCACACAATTGAAGGGAATTCTCTGTTTCTAACAAAAGACCAAGCATTTGGCAAAACAAAGAGTCCCTTTTAATCAGGTATATTTTTAATCTTGCTACCTTTTTGTTCTCTAAAATTGTTCTCTGTTCAGCACTAGTGCTATTATTTGACTGTAGAAATGGCAGGGCTTTCTTTATTATTTCCTTTGAATGTTTGTATCCCGAGTGCTTGTGTTTCGGATGTATTCAGAGGTTGACTTTCCCTGTTGTGCTTTCAAAATTCAGGAGATTAGCATTCAGCTTTGGCTGCGATTTATACTGTTACCAAAGATCTTTGGACAAACGTGGAATATGAAAAAAACCAGCCTAACGACATTTCTGGGCCAAATTCAGCTGTGACATAAATGGTGGCACAAGTTACATGCAGGGTATACGTTGATCAGAGGCAGAGTGATGAAGCATGCATGGTTACGGCAGGGTAACATGTATGAGGCTGGCTTTCAGTGTGTAAAACGAGGGTAACTCGAGCTGGTTGAAGGACTGCGTGTGTATCTGTGGTGTGTGAGTGTGCGCGTATCGGGGAAAGTAAAGCTTTATCCCACACTGGCAGTATGAACAAGCCTTAATCTGGATGTATCTGCATTTCATTCCCGGAGTGACGTACAAGAGCGTTAGGGTCAATCTGCACCGCACAAGGCAGTCAGGTGCAGAGATCTCTGCGCTGAGAGCCAGAGAGGTCACAAAGCGAGCCAGCCCCACCGAGGGGCCACACTGCACTGGGGGAGACCCTCGGCTGCGGCACCACTGGGCTCGTGGTGGAGCCACCACAGGCTGCAGGGGGGGCTCCAGAGCCACCCACCCACAGTCTTTCCACCACCTGCCTGCAAGCAGTCATCCCTCCTTCCTTTTGCCATCAGTGCTCCACTATTTCATTCCCTTGACTGGTTTCTTTTTTTGTAATTTCAAGCTCTAATTATAGTTTTCTAGTGCTTATTCCCTATTTTCTCTTCCTGGATTGTCATAACCCTCCTAACCCACCAGTGCTCCAAGCATGACCTGGCTGTCTACCCCAGCTGCCCAACGTGCCCAGGGCTTCCCAGTTCCTACGTGTGCAGTCCCAGTGGGGAGCACACACAAGGCAGTTCCCATTTGGTTGCTCCAATCCACGACTCAAATGGCAGAAGCAGGACATATGTGTTCTGGGCACGTTAGATGTTGTCTCCTGATACAGATCCTCAGGATCGGCTGAGACAATGAAATACATATCTATTTAATTAAAAACAACTCCTCCATTCACTGTAGAGCCTTTGTGTTGCTGCCTTGCCAGTGGTTAAGACAGTCACCACATGAACCTTTGAACTGTGAGCGAGCCACAGAACAGGTTAAGACCAACAGATGTGTTAAATCTCCTTCCTTCAGGTGAAATGAAAGGCACAATTAAGTGTCTAGTTGTGAAATAGCTGGAAACAATAGCAGCTGCAGCTGGAGGCACATAGGCCTGAGCACAGTACTGTGCAAGGAAGATTGAGTGAAGCTGTAACAGGATGCGAACTGAAGCTGCTGCTGCTGCTGTAAAAAGTTCCTGGCCCTCCATTCTTCCAGCCTCTTATTCCCACCTTTGCACCTCTCCGCTGGCGACATATTTACTTATGCAATGGCATTGGCAACTGGAACAGGGAATAGCCTGGCTAAAAATCACCCAGTAAAAAAATATCCTAAATCCACAGCAAGATTTTAGTTGCATAAAGTCACTGAATAGCCAGTACTGTGACACCACATCCAGCAAGCTTCCCTGTCACTAGTCTGAAATCCAGGGGAATAAGTGGTTGTTCGACATGCTGTGTGCAGGACAGAAAGCAAGAAGTAGGAGAGGAATATGACTCTGAGTGGAAGCAAGGGACGGAGGTTTTCAGATGCAGGACTTACTGAGAAAACATAAGGTTGGGGAAATGAAACAACTTTGTGCTTCTAAGGCGCATGAGGCAGTCACACCTCACGCTCATGTGCATGAACATGGTTGCAGCAATGAAATATCTGTTTTGTATAATATCTTTCCTTGACAACCAGAAACTATTCTGTAAGAAGTTGATATTGTCTAACTACTCTTGTCCTTGCAGTTGGGCTAGGCTACATGTTTTTAAAGCCCACAGTCTTCCGACATGGGTGTTCCCACAGAGGGGCTCCTTAAAGCTAGTATCAGAGTGGAGACCTCTATATGACCCCTATGACTTCTGCCTTTATATGACTTGAGAAGTGATCTGAGCCCCCGGAACAGAAATGCCTCCGAGACTCTGTTTCCCTCTGCATTCTGTTTCAGTATATTTAAATAATATCAATTTCTTAATGCCAATAAATAAAAATACAGAAAAGTAAATATGCACATTTCAGCAAATACCAGTTATATATAAATGTATCGGGACACTTTTCTCAGTCTTCCCAGAGGCAACGTCTAGTATGCCTTACAGATCATGGGGTGAGATAAAGCGAGTGTTATTATGAAATGATCATGAGGGTGATGCTGTTTTCTAAGGAACTATAGTCTAATTACTGAATGGCAAGATCACCTGGCTATTCTTATTTTTTTATCATATCCTACTGTGGATTGTTTACCATGAGCTTTCTGGAACACATTTTTCCCCTTATTAAAATAAATTCATATTCATTTACCATAATGAAATTCAAAGTAACTTTCAGTTTGGGATTTTAGCTTCTGATAACAATTTCTTATGTAAAGCAGATGCTATTTTAAGTCTCTCTCTCTCTCTCGCTCAAGGAAGAGTGTAATGGGCTTTGGTTGGCTATCTATAGCAACCCTAGAATGTTTGACTTTTTTATTTTAGCACACTGCAATGAAAATATTTAATTCATTTATAATATTTAGAATGCTAGCACCAAAGTCCATTTGATAAAATAAATTTTATGTGTTATTTATGGGGAAGACACTTAAGGATTTCAATAATTCTTAAAAATATTTACATTTTTTTCTTCTGACTTTTTGTTTTACACTGTGTTTTATAGGTCTTCATTTCTATTTGATGTAGGTTTCGAACTTCAAATTTATGGCTCAACACCTCGCAACAAATTTTGTAAATATTCTGTGGGGGCTTGGTCCTGAAACATAAACACTTCTTTCTATTGAGGCACTGAGGAAAAACAGACCCCCTCATTTATTATGTGATATCCAGAAGGCTAAGGAGATTTTGATCTCCTTTTTCAGGAACATCTTCTTCAGTAAGAAAAATGAAATGTCATCATGCTAAGGTGAATCATAATAAATGTTATGTCTTGGCTGACACTGAAAAATAAATCAAAGAAAGTTGTGAGAAATATTGGTGACTTTTTTTTCCACAGAGATTTGGACCGGCTTTATAAATTAAACAGTATGCGATGACAGCTTAGGGGCGGTAAGTAAACCATTCAGTAGATAATCTCCATAGTAACAAAAAAAGTTTAACCATCTCAAACCAAAATAGCACATCTGGACTTGGCTGTGTCATATGGCAAAAGGGAACATTTTATTGTTGTCAAAAGTCACAGCACACAAGAAAACTGTGCACAGCTTAATCCTTGTTAGCAGAAATCGGTGAAGTGCAAGCCATGCGTTCGGGAGGATTGTGATCCTGTAAATCATTATCTATTTGCTCACCTTTATGCTGTGTAAGGGTCCTGTTGTGATCCATCTGCTGTTTGCAACTTAGGAAAAAAAGCAGCCTTTTCCTTCATGAATATGGAGTCCAGTCCTGAAAATTCTTGCTCATGTGAGTGGTCCTAAGTCATGACGACAGAATTCATTTGGGTAATGAGCTGAGGCACTGGGTTCCTAAGTAGCAGTATTTAGTCTTAATTGCACTAAACTTCAAAGTTGAAGACCCGTTTTACAAGAGAAATGCTTTTGTGTGCTAAATCAAAGATGGAATAATTTAATTGGTGTGGTGCTGTGACTTAGAGATAAATAGCAAACTGCTGAAGAGAATGCAAAATTTTACTCAGTAAGGACAAGGCTGAGTGTGACACTCCATATCTCTGCCTGAGAATAAAAGAGAGCAGGGGCTCCACTTTGCCTCTCGTTCAAGCTGCATAAACTCTGGATCAAGCCTTGCTAAACTGAGTGTGCAGCTGATGGCAGGAGGCATCCACGGGGTGGTTGGCAGGAGCTGCATGAGGTCCAGCTGCTCCTTTACCACAAAACTCACTTTTGGCTTCACTGTGGGTTGTTAATCTGCCCCTGTCTAAGGCAGCAAGTATTCAGGGAAGGAAACAGACATAATCTTTGTTCTGTCTTTATGGTGAACTTGCTCTTCCAGCCAAGTCGTTTGCATAGAGGGATGCAGCAATTTGTAGGTACAGGCTATGGCGCAAATTGTGTCGCTGAGATAAACTTTCAGAGTTTGTGCTTCCTGAAGCCTTTTCTGGACTGGGACATTTATGTACCTCCTCTTGCTCAGAGCTGAGCTCAAAGGCACACTCTGGGGCTTCAAAGCTATGAAATCATGTGTCACTAGCCAGCTCTCCAGGACTGTGTGAGAGCTCTACGTCCAGTCTGGATCTCCTGAGGGCAGTCAGCTCTGCCAGACTTCCCTAGCATGCTTTCAGCTCTTCTTCATCCCTACCTCAATACAGCTAAATCTATAACACCCAGGAGGCAACTCAGTTTCCTTGATGGAATCAGTCCTTTTAATCCATCGGACAGTGCCAGGACAGCTACAAAGGGTCAATATGGGTTCCAGAATTGGGACTAGAGAGATGCCTAGACTTACGGCAGTAGCAGTTACAGACAGCAAAGTTTGCACAGCCTCACTCATGGGGCCACAGCACGGCCTGTGCTTCTGTCTTTCTGCACTAACCCCTTCTTCTTAAGGTCAATCATTAACTCCTGGACAGGTCCCTGGACATACCCAGCACCACAAAGTCCTGTGGATTGGGGATGCTCCTGTGTGAATGGGTGCTTCTTCCCCCTCCCACGCTTGTAACGGAGGGAGTCTGCCCATAGCAAAGCCTCCCTGTGCAAAAATCTTTAAGCATGATTCAGACATCTCTAAAGAGAAGTTCTAGTATGAAGGAAGAATCCTGCCTGTTTCCCTTGGATGCTGCAAAAATATTCCCCAATCCTGACCTAAAAGGATGGCTGCAGTCTCAGGCCAGGATTTGCAAAGTCTTGGCACAACGATGTATGTGATAACAAATGATTTGACATAAATCCTTCCACGACAAAAAAAAACATGCACAGTAGAGACAGGTTTATAAAGCTGGGTGATGAAGCAAGGTCAATACCTCTAATCTAAATGCAACAATCCTTGCGTTGCATCGCAAGAAGCCTCCTGAACAACCTTTCCACGCCTCACTGAAATCATACACTTCACGATCTTCCCTTTCATGCTTCCTTTGTTAAATAATTTAGTGGGGATATTTTGGATGAGATTCTCATCGGTACACATTTATCTTTTAACACAAATGGTTCCCCCATCTCCTCCCCCTCCCTTCGGCTATGTGAGCATGCAGGGCATTGTGTGTGTTTCGAGTGAAGAGCATTCGGGTAATTACTTTTCATTATTACATTGCACAACAACATCCTTTACAATTTAAGGTTGCCAGTACTTCGGCAGCTCCCAGATCCCAACTCAGACTTTAATAATGTGTTGCTAAAAAAGGGGGTTAAATGTTGTTTATACATTACATTTCTGGACGCGGCAAATTTCACTTGCACCTGCCAATGGCTTACTGATAAATATACACTGGTAGAAGTTCAACAGCAGTGGGCCAGTGAGTTAGATAAATACCACATGACACCATAAGCATTGAAGGTTAGTGTTTTCCCAGCTCTTACACTCCGGTAGACGTAAAGTCTTTTCTTAAAACAGATTAAAAATAAATAAATCCTCTTTGCAAGGTAAAAAAAAAATAATTAAAATGCATATTCAAAACACAAAGTAATTTTCTTTTAAAGTCTATCACAGTCATCTGCTAGGTTTCCTGCCTCTTGGATGTTAATTATGATTTACTCAAGATTTGTGGTCAATTTTTAGGTATAAAAGCATCTCATATGACTGGTTGCCAATTCTGAAGTCTAAAGGCCTTGCTTTATATTGCTGTAGTAGAATAGAAAATATAATCAAAGTTTGACCTTCAACTTTAATCCTATAAACAGAGAATTTGCTTACTTTACCTTGGAAACGGATGTGATTCATCACAGTAGCCCATAAATAACATGTCAAACTGTTAGACTGATCAATGAAAATAAGTTATTGAAAAATAATGTGATTGTAAAGTCTCTATGTAAACTAGCTTAGTGTTATTTTAAAACGAGGAGGGCTTTCAGCTTGGGGTAATTTTTTTTTTAAGGAGGATAGTTACTGTTAGTAAAATGCAGTAAACATTAAACATGTTTGGCCTACACGAGCTATTTTTTTTCAGGAAAAGTAGCTTAAGGTAAATAATCATTATGCCTCCAGAGGAAGAATTGGGCTCCGCTTAGATCAAGACTGCAAATGGCAGTTTACCTAAACTGCCTGTTGCTTATCACTGTGCCTGAAACAAAAACACAGGGTGAACTCTTGTCCACATGGGAGCCCACGGGAATGGTTCAATCACGGAAAACCTGCATTACAGACCTCAAAGCTGCAAGCAGAATTTCTGGGATGTGAACTGGATGAACTAAGTCTCTACTTTTTCATCGCAGACGCTAACTCTGAAGTCTGACAACAGCAATTTAAATAGGAAGCTGCTAACTGTTTCATGGCTTATGTTTTCAACAGGAATACCCAGATAACAGATCATTTCACAAAAGCCTTTCAGGTGTCTCCTTGGTTCCAAAAAGTCTGATTTTAAAATTCTTCAATGTAGTAGCAAAACATTTATTCAAACAATATGTCTTACACTGGAAAAGAAAAATATATGGAGATATTGAACTGAACTGAATATAGAAATAACCTAACTTTGGTGCATGTGTATTACTGAATTTTATTATCTGGTTAACCAAAAATCCATTTTACTGAACTGGAGGCTGAAGTTGATTTTAGCCTGCTGTATCCGAATCAGACCTTGTCCAGCATTTAGATCTACCAGCTGAAGTTTGTTTGCACTCTTCATGTCAGTAATAGCAGAGATATTTCTCAGAACTAAAAATTAAGCCAGTTATTTTGATGCCAAAATATAAATAACATTTTTCTGCCTACTTTATTAAAAAGTTCGTGTTTGTACATGGTGGAGTCTTTCAATATAAATAATTAACATATGAATAGACTGTATTGCTGTTCAATGAGACTGGGAGGCAATGGAATAATATCTGGTGACAGCTATGTACTTTCCTTTTTCCTTTTGTTGGTGTCATAAAAATAATTAAAAAATAAATTCTTTACCTCATACAGGAAATGTTCTGCTGAGATTATATTGTAAATTATGTAGAGAAAGAATATAACATAAACAATGATGTTTATGAAAATAATTTTCTGACAGAGCTGCTCTTTAGTATTTTTTGCACAAATGTGGCTTTGTATTTTCATTTGTTAGTATAAACGGAACATAGCTGGAGCCAAAAGCATTCTGGATTTGCATCATGACAGCCAGAACCCTCTCCTGGCCCTTCCCTTTGTCATTTATGGTTTATACATTTACTTAAACCTCAAAGCTGGTGGGAGGATAAGAGGAAAAATCAGGAATCCCATGTGGGCTTTGTGAATCTCTGCCAGTAACAGGCGACCCCAAGAACTACCTGCTGAAAGCCTCTGCCCCCTGGTGAAACATCACCTTTCTCATCTTTTGCAGTGCCTCGCTCCGTGTGCAGCCTCTGCCTACCTCAGCGCCACGGCCGTGGCTCCACCAGTATCACACTGGTGGATGATGAGCGGGGCCCCCCGCGCTGGTGGGGTGAGTGGGCTCCCAGTGAGCACAGGATGCTGCTCTCAGACATACCCCATCTCATAGCAACATCAAAGCCAAGAGGACACGTCTGTTTGTCATACTTGTTACTCCTAAATTGCAGAAGAAGAGTAGCTGAGGTGCAAGCATGCAAGACCCTGCAGAGACAAGCCCTTCCCAAGCAAATCATAGCTCAAGCAGAGAATGAGAGATGGTGCAGGGACACGGGTGGAGGCAGAGCAGAGGAGCAGAGGCAGGACTGGGGGACGGGGTGTTGTACCGCTAACCGGGGCACCTACCTTGCCATCCAAGCCATCTGCTCTGCCCTCCCTCCGGAGACGGAGAGGCTGCTGTGGGGTATGACCTGTCCCATGTGCGGAGGCAGTGGGCTGTGGCCCCAAGCCGCGCATCCCCCTGGCCAGCAGCCCCGCGGAACAGGAGCTTGATTTCCATCGTGTCCTATGGAGGCATTATGGCAAAATGCTATTTTACGGAGAGGTTTGAGGAATGATAGTGAAACGTTTTCCGGACTGTTTATGTAAACCTTCCCGCAAATCTGCGAGACAGGAAGAGAGAAAGCACAAAGGTGCCTGCTTGATGATTTAACAAATGGCCTTGCCATTCTCAGCTGCCTGGGATCAACACTTCCAGCTCCCATGTGTTGGCTGTAAAATGAACTTACTACGGCAGTCAGCGTTGACAGATGTGGTTCAATATATTGCAATTGAAAGAACCTTTTAAAGAGTGATTTCCATAGACAATAAAGCTTACTTTCTATTTCCTTTTTATGGAATATTATTTTAGACAACTGCATCTTAAAAATCATCTGTATATTCACAAAACTTTTTAATGGCACCCTTACTGTAACATCGCTTAAAGCATCCACCACATCATTTTCTAGTTCCGCTTTAATATTGTTTCTGCTTTTACAGATTTTTATTTTGTGTTTGAAGACTTATTTGTGGAAAGAGAGACTTCTGATATGAATACTGTAGTATCAGTTCTTCAATCAGAGCAGATTTAAGCAACTAAATTCCACTAAAGATAAGGGAGGTGAAAATTTAAATTGCTTGGTCAGGGAATGGAGAAGAGACTCTTCCGTTAAAATGTTTTAATTTCCTTAAGAAACCAAAATATTTTTTTTTTTAAAGAAAAGAATACTGAACACTAAACAATTTTTTGTTGTTGTTATTACTATTCTTGTTTTAGTAAAAGAAACATCTGTTTTAAGACAGAATAGCAGTATCATGTCATTACTGCTTTCTCTTGCATCTCTCTCTTCTCACCCAAACATATGTTACGGGTCAGAAGACATTTTTGTCATTTATACTGATAATGCAACTAATTCACCCACGCATGCTGTACTGGTCTCATAACACATGCCAGTTTATCTCGCACATTACTCAACATGTTGTGGAAAAAAGACCCTGAAATATCACAAAGAAAAATTGAAGAACATATGACTGTGGCTGAGCCAAGAGAAGTGATGCTGGAGTTTATAGATGTAGTTAATATTACTGTGAGCAGTGCTATCGCTGGCAATCCTATCAGTTTAAACAAAAAAAAAAAGTCACTTACTGAGTTCCTTGTGCAGGGTTGAGCAACTCGCTAAAAATAAATCATCCGTTCCTTTCTACTGCCATGAAATAGAGGAGAAATATAAGCGTTGTAGTTAACAGCAAGGCTGACCTTAGAGATTCTGTTGCCCCAGAGCTGACGAGATTATAGGGATGGGAGAGTTTATAGCTGAGATTTTAGAAACAAATGCTTTAGGATTTCTTTCCACATTTGGGAAAAAAAACACAGAAAAACATTCAGTCCTTTGGGACATCTTTCATGACTTGTATATCTTCCCCCATCAAGATTCAGCTCTCATAAAATCTCATGCTGTGTTTGTACCGCATTGTTGCCAGCTCTTGCTATTTTACAGCAAAACTTCAAATAACAATACTGGAGTAAGGTTGCTACCTGAACATCTCATTTTTCTCAAAGAAGCAGCAACAAAATAAGTGTCCAGCCCATGGGGCAGTAGGCAGGATCACCGATCGTACTGACTCCAAAAGACAAATAAAGCAATTAACTGTTGTTTTAAAAATCTGATTATTATTAATCATTTTTGTGATTTTTTTTTTGCAGATTGTGAATGGGAGATAAAAAAGTAGAAAGCAGCCATCTTTTCTCTTTCATCAGAAAGACAACACATAAAAACAAGGCACAGTACTTTAAAGGGGATCCTAGCAAAACTTTATGTATTTCTACTTTAAAAGTACATTTCTACCATATTTGAATGTACAATCCATCTGTGATATTCCACAGTTTGCTCTCTTAAATTATATTGAGCAGTTTCTATATAGTTAAGTTTTTGCTTTCAGAAATTAATTAAGCAAATAATGTGCATGTTGAATTAAAACTAAATTTGTTTGGAAATTCACAACCAAATTTGTATTCAGCAGATCTCTCTAACCTATCCTAGCACACCTGCAAAATGAAAACACTTATTTTCTTGATACAACTGAGTCAGGAGTGTACCTAATATATGTTGTAAGTTTTAAGACACTTTGAAAACTACAGCATGAAAGGGCATTATAACACATTCATGTTCATTGGTGCAAGCAAGATCAAATACTCCATGGAATTTAACAATACATGATATTTCTCTTAAAATTCCTCAATCTGCGTCCAGATTTTTGTCATGTTTCAAGCCTTCACTACTGTTACTGTTTTCTGGAAAGTCCAGAATGTTTTAGATGAATTGGCCTTCAGTAATTTGTTTACTGGAAAATAATTTGAAAGTATATGAGAGGTAATAAATAAAACTGAAATTTCATTCCCTTTTTAGTCTTTGCTGTGATATTTTTTGAAAAGATATACATTTATGACTAATGATAGTGTCATCAATAATTTACCCTTCAGCAGAATGCATTATGTTATAAATTTAATCACACACTAGATCAGACTATTCTAATTTTAAGATTGTATCATAAAAGAACCTTTTTTACTGAGATACAATATTTATCCATAAGAAGTGCCTTTGCATTGCCTTAAAGAATTAAATTATTTCAACAGGCCAATATGCAGCTAAAATACCAAAGTAACTTTTAATATGTTGGAAAATATGTTGAAGTTTTTTTCCTCTGGTTTCTTTTAATTGAAAAGTATAGAGATCAATAATTTTGGGGGGCTATATCTCAGAATTTTCATGTGTTTAAGGCTGACCTAATGATATACCTTCTATGATGCTGAAACTCTTGACAGATGGAGAAAAGTAATTGAAATTAAAATAACTGAAATACTTGAAACTGAAAGAATGACATAATTGAACAATTAACAGGAAGTCATTCTCATTTTCCATTAGTTTGTAAAGAGAGTGCTATATCCTAAAGTTAACATTATAATTTGCAAATGATTATATAAAGTTCAAAATTTTTAATTGTAGTATACATTTTACATTTGCAAATATTTTTAATGCAGTTTCATGTCTTTAAAATAATGAAACAGAAATGGATTACTGCCCTTTTGGCTCTGTAGTAACAAAGGACCTTCATCAATATTTTTGTATTTCTATGGTTTTAAACATCAGTGATGACAGAAAAAAATATGCCCTTTTCAATCAACCCTTTAATTGCTTCCTTAGTGATAGAAAGAATTAATACACTAATGGCAATATAGAAAACTTTAATACGATGAGTCATTTTAGCTACAAGTAAAACTTGGGAAACGCTCTTCAATTTACTGTTGTAGTTAATGAGATGGGACACTTCTGTAGAAGCCATCTTGCTGATCTCTGAATTCCTTAGCAATTAAGACAGTCAACAAAACAATTAGACATTAAAAATAATTTAGTACTTTTGTTCTTAGATGCTGTGATAGAATTATCTTTATGGTTAATTCCATTTTCATATTGCCTTTCATCTGATGAAGTGACAGGAATTTTTGAGTAATTTATTTTGCACAAACTCCAGTCAGCTTTATGGTAATTATCCATATGGAAATCTTTGTTCATTCGTTGTAGAAAATGTAGAACCATTTCTTCTGCAGTAGAGAACTTATCTTGTTTATAGACTGTTATCATGGGAGTTTTTGTCACTACCATGATTTATGTAGGACTGCAGCTTAATCGTGTTTGTATCATGATCACTGCTTGGCACTTGCATGCTGGGTACACATTTCCCAGATCTGCTTCCTATGTAATCCATTATAAAACTGAAGAAAAATGTGGAATAAACCAATCTTTTAATACCGGATAGCTGCGTATGAAGAGAAATCCTGATTGCAATCCTTTTAGGCAGACTAAAAGAATTCTGAAAATACATTTCTGGATTATGCTTTTCATTTCACTAGTAGTGTAAGGAATTTCTGTGAAAAGTTTATACTTCCAGGTTCTTGTGTTTTATGGGCACTGTGTAAACAACGATTATTATTTGAGATGTCAATGAACCAGATGTCTCAGAGAAAATTCTTTCAGCAAAATAAGCTTAGATTTACTTCCTTGAAGTCCCTCTGTAGGCATGAATATTTACCACGTCATTCAATTGTTCTGACATCTTTATCTTTCGCTACTACAGCCACTGTTTTATAGCCTGAGCCTGTACACCACACTTATGTAGCTTTTGCAGTAAGTTTTACACCTCTCCATTTGGCAACTATGTGTTGTGAACATGAACATTAATTAATTTTTCAGACATCGAATTCCTCTTTTTTTCATATCTGACCTTTCCTCATGTGGGTAACATGTTAAATAACAAACTTTTGGGTCAACAACGTATTTTAATAAGCAAAACTCAGAAAATGCAATACATTTGCATGTTCTGGTGAAGCATCATGAAAACAAAAACCTTTTCCACCAAAGCTAGTTGTCTAGGTTTGTCCTACAGTTAATAAAGAGAGAGAGAGATCCCTAGTAAGATTTATCCCAATTGTCCTAGGGATAGATTAAATTGTTCTGTGAAGGTTTCATTTTCCCATTGACTACAGAGGGTGTTAGACAGCTAGTTTACAGAGATGCCTCACATTTGGAGAGGTAGGCTTAGATATGAGGAATACTAACCTTAGTTTTTTCAACTTAAAATCTAGGCTGTGAACATGGCATAATCAACAATTACATTACTTACTGTAACACAGCTTCAAAACCTTAACTGATTGATTCAGCTTCATCCTTACATGTACTATAACTTAATAAGTAAAGGATATTTCCTATGAGATGGAACATGTTATTTTCCAAGAAAATGCTTTCTGTTATCAATGATTATGGTGTGTACAAAGCAATAGCATGCCAGTGTTCCTTGTAAATGTTTGGTGCTACCATAACGTAAATCAGATTTCATATTAATGCTTGTTCTGTTGCTCACACAGGTTTATCTTGAAACAGTTATTAGATCTGATCAGCTTCTACCATTGCTGGTTTTGTACTGTCAATGGTATGCTAGTTGCATTCCATTACAAAGGTTTTTGACATTGCAATCTTAAATGTTTTACCTTTTACTTTTTAGATTCTTTGTAACCATACAGAACTCCTGCCCTAGTATACAAATCCACAAAAACCAGAGAGGAGACATGAACTGTCAACAGAAAGATCAAGAAGATATCTGAGTTTGGACGTGAAAGAGAAAACTCCTGAGACTTTATGAGCTATGAACCCTCTTTTGGGGGAAGACTGCTAAGTCAAAGCAGTCCATCCTCATTTCTGCCTGCCTTCCAAAAAAAAAAACAACACCAAACCCAAGCCAAACAGAACCTCTGCCCATTGCTGTTTCTGACATTCACCTAAATGACCAACAGGAGAGATCATTGACCTGGAACAGCAGATGGGACTCAGTCCAAAAGAAGTGTCTTAATTACTGCTTTTGCTTATAATCCATACCTCTGTGTGGTTGTGTGGCTGGGGAAAGCAACCTCTCTCACTCTTTCTATTTTAAGCTGCTGTCTCTTCACCCCAAAAATTAAAGATTTATTAAAAAGGGCAGTGGGACTTCTTTCCTCCCATCCCAACGTGTTGGCATTCAGTACCTATCTTGTTGCCTATGGAGGGCAGCATAATCTCTGGGTAAAGAAACTGAATTGTATAGGTGCCCAAAGATCATACATACTATTACCTACACGGTGATGATTCTGGAAGTATTAGTGTATATACTGCAAGACCGTGTGTCTTGGCAAGCACAGTGGTAAGTAAGTGCAGCATTTATTCTCTGGTTATGATTAAAGGAGAAAATGAGGATTAAATAATGGTAGGTGCTATAGAAATACAATGTTACATAAACTGTCTCTGTGCTTATTTCTGTAGTCAGAATTGCTGATGTCCATTTAACTGACAATAGCACGTCCCATGTTATTTAGGAATCACCAAAGGCAATTCTCAACTTTTGGTCTTCTGTTTTGTTGGATGCCTTGTCCTTCTATTCAATATCTGTTGAATGTAGATATTCAATCCGTTCATATCACACTACCCAGAGGAAGTTTCCCTCAGGAAAGAACTGTTATGCAGTACTCCAAATCATGGGCTTTTATTCCAGATATTGCGTAGCTTGTGACAGATCCAGTCTAAGTCTTCAAGGAAGTCTGCACGGCCACGTGGACATTTCTGAACTGTGGGACCAGGATCTGCACCATGCACTGGTTGTTGAGGGGCTACAGGTCCTTCAGTGTCTCCTAGGAAATCAGTTGCCAGCTGGGGTTTGAGATACTTTACAGCCAGCTCCTATGTTAAATTATAGTTGATGCAAGCTGCAATGGTCTGTTTCTTAGTTGTGACTGGTTTACAGAGCAACCGCTGAGGAGGAGAAGATGACACAGTTCCTAGCAGTTTCCTACACTGTAAGTCAAATTTTTAATTTTCATCACTGAACTTCCATTTTTATTCAAGATATTAAATAGTTTTGGTATTTTGTCTATACGTATCTTTCTGACTTTGAGGAAAACAGACTGAAAAATTTAATGAGTTCTTTTCTTGCACAGAAATGTAAAACCAATAACAGTACATCATACATTTAAAAAGCATTTCATTAAAGATAACATCAGAATATACTGCTGGTTATAGATAATTTAATTGTTATGTATTAAAAATAAGATATTTTTAACATTCTTTTTGAGCTTTCATATTCTTGAAATTTATTATGTTAGTCGTCAGCTGCTATGACATCACAAGATGAATTCAAAGCAATGATTACTTTAGTATTCAAAATGCTTTGAGTGTACCAATTATTCAGGCTGCTAAGTGAAAGTAAAAATGTCAGCTTAGGTCCCTAGAATCTCATAATGTTTAAAGGTTCATGAATTACACACGGACCAGATAGAAAGAGAGAAACTAGAGTTTGACTAAAAGACATCTTCTGTGAAAATATGCTGAAACCATATTTTTGATATATTCTAGTGATTAATCACAGTGGTTTAAAACATTTGATTATTTAAGGCCCTGTATTTGAATTTACTTTCAGTGTAAAGCTTTCCTTTATTTGTCATGATATGTAAGTAAACAGCACGTCTAATGCTTTACAAACATTCACCCATAAAATGTAAGGATCCAGATCTTGCATTTTTTGCTATTTGAACCAAGCTGAGAAATGCAGGCACCAAGAACATGTGTCTGAGCCCTGAAATTTTATTAATTTGTTTTTAAATCCTATGTCATGGTGTTCTCCCTGAATAGCTTAGATGAATGCTGAGGTACTTCACAAGTAAGGCTACGTTTTCTTTTCTGGTTCCAGATAATGGAGGTAGAAGAAAACAGCCGTGGGAGGAGACTCTTAGTCCAGCAGACCTATTCAGAAAACTATTGCTACAGGCTAATGAAGAACCAGAGGGCCAAGTGGTACACTCTACTTCCTGTTCACAGTTTCTTTATAAAATATCCAAAAAGATTCGTTCTTTGGTCTTTTATACCCTCCCTGTTACCAATGCCAGCTATAGCTATAATTAAGTTTGCACTTCCAGTGACAGGAATAAAAAATATTCAGTATTTAAACATATTTTTAACTAATAGAAAAATATTCAGTACCAACTTTCATATTCACTTATAGCTCATATATATCTTTTAAAATGAAGAATGTCCCTTTCCTTACATGGGTTTGAAAACCCTTTCTTCTTCATGCCTGCCATTCTAATGCTTTCTGTTGGAAGTCATAGATTAGCTGTGCTATTTGGTACTGAGTGTTTCACATAAGGCACTGTCAACCCAAATCAGTGAAGAAACAGGCAAGACCTCTATTTTGCAGCTTTGCAACGTTTCTGGTGAGCTTTACTGAAGCAGCACAACTCTAAGCGCATGCAAGAATCTCTTTCTCTGGATATAAGCAATAGGGTCTAACTCAGTTACAGACAAAGCAAGCCATGCGTCAGACATATCAGATATGCAAACTTTAATCTATGAAGGCTTGTTTTAGTTTCTTTTCAGATATATGGATAGTATGGTGACAGATCTGGTTGAGCCTATAAATCTTTAATGAGTGTAATGCATTATATGCTTACAAATGTCTAAAGGGTGGGTGTCAAGAGGATGGGGCCAGACTCTTTTCAGTGGTGACCAGCGACAAGACAAGGGGCAAGAGGCACAAACTGGAACACAGAAAATTATGTCTCAGCATGAGGAAAAACATCTTCACTTTGAGAGTGACAGAGCACTGGAACAGGCTGCCCAGAGAGGGTGTGGAATCTCCTTCTCTGGAGATATTCAAAACCCGCCTGGATGCGTTCCTGTCCAACCTGCTCCAGGTGAACCTGCTTTGGCAGGGGGGTCAGACTAGGTGATCTCCGAAGGTCCCTTCCAACCGCTACCATTCTGTGATGGTGTGATTTGTGGACTGCTCATATTTATATCTCAATAGTTCAGAATAGAAGTTCCATTACAGAAGGAACATGCTGTCTTTGATTATGAAGGATTATTAACTTGCCTTTGAGATTTCATCTGGTTACGGCAAGTCGTGTTTGGTCTCAGAAGGCATTTCTTATTTCTCTTTGAAAAGACTTCACTGGTGAAATGCTGCAGAGGCAAGTCACTAGTTTTTAAAGTCTTCGGTTTCAGAAATTCTGAAACATAAGCAACTGAAATCACATCTGTTCACTAATGATGCACAAAATATTTTGACCCAACTGGTTTTCAAGTCTTTCAGAACCTGAGGAAAATTGAACACTGTGGTGGGACTCATGTATCAAATGTGAGCAGAGGCCAAGAAATACTATTGTACTAGTCTGTGTGGGCTTCCAAGTGTCTTTAAATTGACTGATGTTGTGTTTAGACTTATAATGCAAATAATAAAGAATACACCTGGTGTTTCCTGGGTGAATATTCATGGTTTTCAGGTGGAAAGGGATCACTGTGTAGGAGATTTCATTAACCAGCAAGATGTCATCAATTCATATTATCATGCCTACCAGTGACAATTTTTGAATAGTCTTGGTGGTTTCCAAGTCCATCTCTATTTCTTTAGGCATATTCTGAATCTTCTTTGGAGACAGAACAGGACATCATGAGGAGAGGAGTCTTTTCTCAGCTTATCTTCTCTGGCTCAAGGCCAGAAATCAGTGTGACTTTCGGTAAGCTAAAATCGTATTATAAAGATTCTACCATACAAAAGAATAAACTTTCGCTGTTCAGATCTCTCTTCTGGCGATAATCATAATTAAAAATGCAATTCATTTATTCATACTGATTATGCCTAATGACTTGCTTGAAATCACTTTCAAAGATCTTATGAAAAATTAAAATCTCAGTTAAATTCTAAAGTGCGTTGGTTCTGGCTTACAATGATTTATACTATATTAATCTATTATAAAAGTGTGCTATTCATTCAAACTGTGAACCAGAGTCTCTACTGAGTATTACTTTTTAAAATTAGTCGTTAGGAATTGGCATCTGAGACGGAGACCCAATATTTTCAGTAAATGTTATTAGCTTTAGGTGATACTGTTAAGTGATGATGAAATAGAGACTTAACTGATGCCAGCGTAACTATGATGTATATATACTAGGAAGACAGATTTAGCTTATTCTTAAAACCTCAGAAAGTGTAGAACCATATCAGTGCCAATACGCAGGTTAAAACCTGACCATATTTGAAGGAATACCCATGTTTAAACATGCAAATATCAAGGAGTGTTCAGAGCATATTGTACATATATGGATCAGAGAATTGATAAGAAATTCTATGATTAAATATTAGAAGTATTGATACCAACATTTGTGAATAATGGAACCCTGAGAAGAAATGCTCAAAAGTATCATTATACAAGGGGATTACGTAATTTATAAGTTTCCAACATAATATGACAAAAGAACCAGAAAAAAGGCAAATTTCTATCTCTTGGTGTAGAGCTGGATCCAAACTTTTTCAGATGTGAGGTTTTTTTTCCTCTGTATAGTGTCAGTGCAGTGTTGTACTGTAAATGCCAGGGAAGGAGATAATAGGACTAGGCAATTCTGATCTGAAAGACCATGTAGGCCAAGGGAAAGATCTTGCAGCTGACTTCATTGCACTTTTACTGCAGATGTTGCAGTCTGGTCAGATTACAGTGGCCTGATATAGATCATAGGAATTATACAATGTTTTTAAAGTATGCCCTCAGTGTCAGCTGCATAGATGGCTTCCACCACTGCTGCACGACATGTTACTAGGAAGTACTGAAAAAGTAGAAAATTTAGAAGAAGATTTAAAACATGATGGTGAAGACGTCTTCTGAGATTAGGTAATAGTTAATATTATAATTACTGACTAGCAAAAGAGTAAGGATGACCTATTAGCAAACTTCAAACATATGAAAACTTTGTGAAAAAGTTTAGAATACATTATTTAATGAATAAATAAAAGCAGAACTGGAATGTCTGTACTGAGGGAAGAAAACAATTAAACTTAATTTCAGGAATACAAATGAAAATAAAACCTATGACTAGTTTTGCAAACAAAGAAGTAAGAAACACTAATTACTTGTTTAAAAATAAATTAGAAACAAATGCAGACACTCTGTGTCTCTCTGGAAGGAGGTAGATGGAATAACAAGTGTCTGCCACCTTGAATTTGGCAACAAATCCATGCAATGGGCAGAAATAGACCCCACACTTTCTTGTACTGTTTAGGGTTTAATGTTTTTTAACCTAATTCTTTGTCCTTTGCAGGACTTAACCTTCAATAATATGATGCTACATTCCACAATAAATCTTTTTGCACCTAAAATCAAAAGACAGAGGTGTCAGATAAGCTTCTAAGAGTTAGCAAGCTAGAAATACGTTGACACTAAAGACTGAAAGATGAAAACATGATGAGTTAATAGAATGGCACCTCTCTGTGTTGAAGCAGAGTTTTAAAAAGTGAAACACAATCTGTGTGCTGTTCCTGTGCAAATCATAGTTAATATCTGTAATTTTTAAATGTATACTTAGGTTTTGGGGTCATCATTGATAGTGTGACATTTTATTTGTTTTAGCACAAGTATATAAAAGGACTGTGTTCTGATGAGGTGGAAGAATTTCACTGTACTGTATTGTTAGCAAATTTAGTAGGTGCAGTAATCATGTAACTATTTAAAGCATACTGATGCACACTTAAAGCACAAAGTTACATTTGATACATCTTTTGCTTACAGTAGACTTGAAGCACAGTGTAGTATGGTGATATATTTCTTATTCTGGGGTGATTAATGGTATCTCAAGGTATTGTGATAAAACAATGTATTTTATTTCTAAAAAGATAAGGGAAAAAACCAAACCAAAATATTTCTATACATAATGGTGCTGTGTAACAGTGCCTCTTGCTAGGCATAGGAAATCTTATACTTAGTACCAACACAGAAGTTGAATTTAACTCTTCATTTAAACACATGGGAAAAGCACATTAAATTCTTTTCAGGTTGGATGGAAGCTGAGTTAGAAGTGACTTCAAGCCCCAGAGTATTTGCGGGGATGGGTAGAAGGACATCAGTTCAGAGGATTCTTTTGAATATTTTGTTCTGGTTTTAATCAAGGAATTTAAATCAGGTATTTCCCATGGCAGCTGTGCGGATCTCACTAGTATTTATATTGACTTCTTAATTGTTATAAAAACATGTGTTTTGGTACAATTATCATTAACCTGCAAGCAATAACCTTTTACATGTTTAAAGTGGTTGCAGTGCTTGTTATTATAGCCCACTTTCAATGCTGTTCATTTAGTACACTGTGTTTTTAACACAAATGTAATCCACTCTGCATTTTCCATTTAAAATGCATAAGGCAAAGTGCATCATAACAGGATGTAACTACGTATTAATCAAATTAGCACAACACTTCAAAGGCCCTGGCTTTTTACTAGGCTACTGTTAGATCACAATTCATGATGGAAAGAAGCAGTGTAATGAAAGGCTTGGCAAGGGAGCTGTTTATTTTTTTTCCAGAAAGATATATTGGGGGTTAATTTTCATGACGGGAAAAAATGTGGAGGAAAAGTAACAGTAAGCATTAAGCTAAAGCATAATAAATGGAATTTAAAATACTACTGCGGCTTTGCTATTGACAAACATAAATGTGGTAATTAGTTGATGACACAACAGAGCTCAAATGACCTATTGTTTAATTATTCAAACTTCATGACCCAAACAAAGAAGAGTCAGATTATTCAATATTCACATTGTGAAACAGGAACAGCTGGGAAGATTCTTCCCCATCATATATTTAACTTACTACATGTACAAAAGACCCTTCAGCTAATACTTTTTCACTACGGTTTCTCAACACTTTCAAGTATATACGATACATTTTCAGTTTATGATAATTTAAAATTTTGTTTCAGAAAATGAAGTGAAGCTTTGTGGCATGTTGACTTCTACATGGAATAGTCATGATTTAGGAAACCCAATCTAAGATGCTTTCAGCGGAGTACAGCAAAGTGTCAGGAACACATAAGAGAACGGTGTCTGCGTTGCTCTCCTTGCAATGTGAGGGCTTGCTGTAAAATGTGAAAATGGTTTACTGCTTGGATGTATACTCTAATATCCTTAGAGTTTCAGCTGAAATTGAAATGGTTTGTGCTAAACTTTGGAATTACTTTTAAAATGTATTGATTTGTATTTTTCTCATTAACCCATTTCCATTCCCTTCAATTATGTTTTTAGACTGCAGGGTAATTTGGAAGTCCGTCTGAAAGTCAATGGTGAAACTCCCGTTGACTTTAGCAGCAACAAGACTGAATTAATGTACTCATCCAAGTCTTCCCTAAAGTAGCAATAACTTCCTTGTCTTCCACATTCTGCCATCCACTCTCTTGCTGCTTGTTTATTTATGCAAACTTTTACGCATGCAAGCTATTAATGTTGTTTTCTAAATCAATATGTAGTCATTGCACCCACTACTCTTTTCTGTTTATTCCCAGTAGATGAAGGAAATAGTACTCAACCCTCTAGTTTGTATTTTGTGAAACATATAAAAGATCTTTATGGCCATATCTCTGTTTTCATTATTGAAGTGCATTAGTAAAACTAAAATCTGTATAAGCACCTTTTTTGAGAAGCTGAAAACAACTCAAATTTATCCTATGGAAACCTGCTTTGACATACTTGATTTGACATGCATATAGGCTCCTGCTAGAGAAAATCACTGAGGAAATGTTATCTTAACTTATGATGGTAATGCTTCCACAAGGAAGATTGAAGGTGACAGGCTAAATCTTAAGGAACCTTTCAATTATGAAAGAACACAGTCAGTAAAAATTCAAGAAACTGTTCAGAGATTAAAAATATTTAAAATAAAATCTACCTCTAAAACTTCGTACATCCTTTTATGTGATATCTATATTATAGACATAGCACATATATAAGAATTTTATATGAACAATAACATAAATCTGTGTTAGTTGTTCTTATATAAGGCATCTAGCCATTAAATAACACAGATTTCAGATGGTACTGGAACCATCTAGCACTTAAAAACAAACTCAAGATGTGTTTTGAGGATAAAGCTTAGAATTTAAATATGTCTTCTGCCCTCTGTTACAAAAGTGAAACTGAACTGGAAACGTAAAGCAACTAGAATAATATTCCTTAATGTTCTATGGTTTAGTTGTGATATTTTTAACCCTTGTAGCTTCAGGATTTTTTTGGTCCATTTATTCCTACTTCATGTTTGGAAGAAGCTAGATTACTGATTAAAATCCCATCTATATTGATACAGATAAATAGTCACATTGAAAATAGCTGTTATTACTGATTGCAATACGAGAACTGCACACACACACACACACAAAATTCCTTTGCTTGTAAAGATCTCAACAATTTAAACCGAATCATATTATGAATTTCATTGCACCTGAAGACCTGGTATCTAATAACAATTTGATATACAGTTATTACAGTACTTACATTTAGTTCTGACTCTGCCATGTGCTGGATCAGAAATATATTCTTCTGAAAATTTCCAGCTAACTTCCAGTTTAACTTTTAACTTAAGCTTGCAGGTTATTTTTTTGTATCATGTCCATCACAATGAGTTCATAGAAACTGTTTATATAACTTGTAATGGTATCATGCTGTCATTGTGAATGACCAGGATGAAATATGGGGCCAAATTTTTACCTTAATCATGCAAAACTCTCACAGAAATGGCTGAATAAGAATTGGTCAATTAAACAAAGAGAAATTTGAGATGGGAAGACCTATAATGTCATTTATCTATCTCTTAGTATCATTCACCACGTTATAAGCTTCCTATGTTCCCTCAAGATTGGTTTTGAATGATTCAACTCATTCCATCACATCACAATAGAGTCTTTTTCACATCTGACAGACCTTGCATCTTGAGAGTATGTCTTTCTTTTAATTGTATTTTTTTCTCAGTTTAATCCTTTTATTTCTAGACTGAATTTTAACTTAATATGTTCTCAAAACAGGGAGAGGATTTTTATTTTTTTTCTGTTGCAAACTGTGCATGCAATTCCAACTCAGAAAACTAAGCAATAATACTTGCAGGACATTTTTGAAATATGTGTTCAGCATGGCAGCCCTGCAAGGAAAAAAAAGCAATTCTGAATATCTGGCTTCTTCCTAAAAATTTAGATACTAAAAATCCAGTGAACTTTCAGAGAAATAAAATGTTTATGAGAAGGTAAATGCAGTACTCTGAAATTTCTCCTAGAGGGAAATCCAGTGATGATTTCTGTAATGGGGACAGAGGAATCATAGTTCTGTGCGTTTGTCAAGAAGAAGTCAGTGAAGAAGTCACTGCTTCAAGAAGAGGAAAAATCATGGTGCACGACTATAAAATCAAAGCTTTGATGGAGAGCACACGTTCCATACTTTGTCTGGGGGGATCAGGTTGCCTGAACTGGGCTCTTTTGCAACATTGAAGTTCCCCGTATACCACCACGACAAGGACAGAGAATGTGAAGTTACTGACTACTCTGGATATGAGGGTGTAGAAGGATCTCAGAGATAACTCCTGTTCTGGTAGGAAAGGAATGCTGTTTTCAAAGCTGTTTGTCTCTCATATCACCATTTAGGCAGCACAGGTCAGAAGACTAAGTACAACACCTCAGGGAGAATTATATTGTTTTAATGGAAGGTAGAAACATTTTTTTAAATGAATTTAAAAAGAAGAGGAGAATTGTACTGGTAATGAACAGAGTGCTTTTTAGAGAAAAGACCATCTGGTGGTGAGAAGAATGGTATTGTATTTTACTTACATAGCTCTCCTTTGGAAATATGACCACAGGAACTCTTCCAAAAAAAAAAGAAGCAAATGATGTGGTGAGAGTTCAGGTATCTCTCTGAGAAAAGCTCTCATGTCTAGAAGGAGTTTTCTTTAGATACTTCAGACAAAACGAATCTTTCAAACCCTTGAAATGCATTCAACTTGAATCAAGTACTCCATTTTGTCAAGGATTTTATAGGCATTTTTAACAATATTTAAGACTGAAACACAATTTTGGTTTTTATATCTATATTCAGTTCCTCTTAATGGATTTAATTCCTGTCTGAAATAAAGTAATCTTGGGTGCAATTCTTCAGCCTTTGTTTATGCATAAAAAGAAACTATCCCATGTTTCAAAAAGATTTTTATTTGCTATTCATTTCCTCATAAGCTAAAAGCAAGCAACCTCATCCCATCCCAGAGGTGATTTTTAAGGCATGAATAGCTAGCTCCAAAACTTGCATCTGGTCTTAGTTACAAATGTATTTGGTTTACATATTCTGTTCCCTGTTCTGTTTAAAAATAGCCCAAAAAATTAAGTTATTTCATGAATAAGAGTGGAACTTTCAGAATTTTTTTAAAATCATTACTTGTTATGGGACACACATGCCAGAAATTGCACTATTTATTTTTACACTACAAACCACTCAAGTTCAAGTATTAGAGATAAGAATAAATAAACAAATTTAAAATAAAATCCCATGTGTCACTGAAAAGTTTTTATTACCCTAGGCTTGGAATGGTCTCAGACTCCAGACAACTGTATTTCAAATATTCACACAGTTTGTCATATAGAAACAGTATTTTTGTACAATTCTTCTGCAGTCTTTCAAGGTTTGTAGATCTCTGTAAAATCAAGCCCAGTCTAATGTTTATATTTCTAAACAAATCAAAGGGATTGCAGTCCAAATACTTTTTTAAAATATTTACTATTTTAAAGAATATTTTCTTAAGGTATAAGCTGAAAAGTCAAGAGTCAGTTCCCAATATTGATGTACATTTCTGTCTCAAATTCCAACAGTTCAATCATGAAGTTATACTAAACTTTTAAGAGATTTAGTATAAAGCTGTAACTTTATTACATTCTGTTGTTAAAACACTTAATTTTTACTTCTTCTTTGGTTAACTATCCAGAATGTGAGATTTTCGATATGTGCTTGCATAGAAGTGCACTAACATCTCCCCACCCTAAACATGTCAAAATGGTACTTGTTTTATTAAATATAAAGCTTTTCCCAAGGGAATCATCTGTCCTTTTGACATGTCCTTCTGTTTCTGCGTATGGTATGAAAGTATTACAAGGATCCATTAAAACAGAGCATGCAGTTTTTTAGAGTTTGTTGAACGCAGAGATGAAAACCCTCCTATTATACCCAGTTTGACACTTCAAGGTTCACCGGGTAGCAAATGTTGTTCTTATCCGTTTTGTGATAGCTAAAAAGCAAATTCTGATTTACTTGGTCTGAATTTGAACTTTTAGTTATAAAATAAGGGTAAGATAAAATGCAGTCATGTACTGAAGCCTTTATTCAACCAAGCCAAAAAGGCTTTGTTAAAGAACTATTTCCCAAATATCTTGTGTTAAAACAAAACAGCCTTTAGGTGAAGAAGTTTTTCCTTTCCAAACTTGAGTAGCACTTTTTGCATCACAATTTACTTTTTAAAAAATATTATCAACTAAAATGCCGAATTATGTCAAATGATGCTAGGGCATCCAATCATTGCAAAGTTTTGCTTTTAGCCCTATCTGTATCTAATGTTTACCTTTTGGTATCTCTCTGTTGGCTTTTTGTCTTCCAACCAACACGTGCTGCCATCCATACGTAGTAGCTAGCTGGTGGCCCTGGAGATTTACTAAATGTCGTTGCTGTTCTATTTGTCATTCTGTCCTGGGCTGTGGTATGTCAGATAACTGAGACCCATCTAAGCAATTTGCTACTCATGGTTGGGAAGGAGCTGTGAAAAAAATTCCTTGTACTCTTTTCCTCTTTTTCCACAGTGTATAATGAGGTGTTAGCTTATCTTTTACTTGCATTCAGTCCTGGTAGAGAAGGACGGTACTGGTAATATAACTAGAAGCCTTACTTTCAAACCCCAGTCCCAGAGCAGAAGGCTTAGATAACGTCTGGTGTCTATCCAAAATGAAATTAATCTCCTAAACTTTTGGATAGTTTTGTTCATTGTGAATATAAATATGCTGTAGTCAACCAGTTAATATCCTACTTAAACAAAGTTTACTTAATAAAAAAAGGCTTTAATTATATACAGCTGTATACCATTAATATTCTTGGACAGAGCTTTCTGCATACAGGAAGATATAAAGTAAATGAACACGACATGACCTAAGACGATACATAACTGTTTCCTTAGTTCCAAAAATGCATTTATTGATTTTGTTTTCACCATGGTCGGAATAATACAAACATTTGTCAGCTGCATCCTTTAGCACTCAGCCCAGGCAGAACTATTAAAAGTAACCCTTATAGATTCCACCACAAATAAAATGTTGTTGCAGTATATACCATTACATCCTCTCTTCATATATACAAATAAATATAATCTTCACAGAGTAGCCTTAGCAGTGTTAGGATACTTCAGTTGCTATTGGTAACAATAGTGAGGATAATACTTTCGGGATGAATTATGTATTAATTGTTTTGTTGAAAAAATGGAGATGAACTTTATTTATGGCTGGGTTTCTCTAAAAGGGTTACAAGGGTTGCTCTTTTATTGTACATGCCAGGTTTTCAAATCAATATTTATACATTTTCCCCAATGCTAATGCAACCCTATCCATTTGTTAAAATAAACAATAAAACCTGACCTATTTACAGTGCTCTATGTATGTTATACCAGCTACTCTATAAACATCACTGTAGAGAATTAACACTACGGATTCAGCAGCATAATTTATCAAATATGCTGCCTGAAAATTAAAGGCCTTGTTCTATGGTCCTTTCATGTATGTAACGTTCCGAAGTGATGTGGACGTCTGCATGAGAATGGGTTACTGGACTGTACAGCATAATTGTGGTCCACAGAATCTTGGAAACTTATTGGAAACTTGAAAATCCAGAGTTTCAAGGATCAGGCCAGATTCTCTGCTAACGTCCAGGTAAAGTAGCTCTTTTGAATCCAAATTTACACCTTCTGAAGATGTAATTAATGCCTGTGAGAATACATCTCCATTCTAAATTGCTAGATTTCTTAATACTCTTCCCATTGCTCCTCAACTTTGACCCTACAGAATCACTGTCTATTGAAAGGAGAGGGTTTTTTAGCCTACGTGGCTCATTCATCTTTAAATCTTTTCTTCGATCTTCTTTTCTTTTTAAAACCAAGACTGCTGACAAGTGCACCGAGTGTTAGCTGAGTGAGTAGCCTTAATTTATCTTATTAGAATCCGAGCCCCAACCACCAACCTCATTTCACCTCAGACCTTTTCCCCACATTTATTAAAAATGACTTATATCTCTCTCAGAAAATTTGCATAGAAAAGATGTGTAAAGTGTCTAAGTGCAATGGATCCTATATTCAATACATCCATATCACAATTTTCACTATCTCATAGTATTAAAAATTAATTTTAGATATATAATGAGAAAAGTGCTTATAGATAAGAACAAACTGTAAGTAGCTGTATTGAGAAATTCCATTTTGCACAATGTAAGAATATGCAGGTGTATAACAGTGAGATTAACATGATTGTCATGTCTTGGTGCAAAATAAGAGCAATTGCACTGACCACAACTAAGTCCAGAGCAGATTTTGATTGATATATTTGAAATTGTAGGCTCAAGGCTTGAAAATTAATTTCCAGGACTAGATATAACTTTGGAAATGGGTACATGTCTGTCTCATAGGCCATGTATCTAGTATCATTTTATCCTTAAAGGAACTTTAAATGTGTATTTAAAAAAAAAAAAAGGCAGGTTTTGATTATTGCCCCAGTAAAACATATACAGTCATATATTTCTCTGTTGAGGTTAATGGAAATCTCACTTCAACAGGCAGTGTTGACCTATATTCTGCAGGGATTTTCTCTAAGGAATGTATAACTGGCAACTAAAACATAGTGGCAAAATTCCACAAGCAGAGGTTTAAGGTGAAAAGACGTCTTTGCAGTAGCCAAGACTATGCTTTATCCCACCTAACTTTAGTTGCTGCAAGTTGGTCTAAGTCACCATAGAAATCAGTATCCCTGGACAGAGGTTCATCTTCCATAACCTCAGTGTCAAAGACATGAATAGATTGCTCTTTGGGTGCTTGAATCTCCCCATTGACTATCAAAGAGCACAAACAGATGTTTTATACTGATTATATTAGCTTAAGATAACTGAAACTGGGTGATGAATCCAGCCCTGACCCTCTTAAATATTGGAAGTTCTGGAGCTTTACACACTTACTGTTCCAATAGAGGGAATTATTCATTTACTGAGGGAACACTAACCAGTATCGTATGGTTGAACTAAAGATGACTTGTCAAACATATAGTATTTCCATTATAATACTCCAAGACTATAAGTAAGGACCTGACTGATCTCATTTAAGGACCAGGTTTAGCTCTTAGGTGGACATGCAGAGATCCCTGCAAGCCCAGCTGAAGCTGGCTGCTCCACCTCAGGAACGGCACAAGCAGCCCCAGTCCTGCAACAGCACCATCATTTATGAACTAGACTAGTAGCAGACCTGCATTGGCAGAGGCAAGATAGGACTGATATTGAAGGAGCAGATGTTTAAAGATATTGAACATTTCAATTCCTTTGATAAATGATAGCCACTGATAAGGATTTAATGAAGACCAAATGGTTTTGATAGGTACATGGGCACAGTTTCCATTTAAAGTGAATAAAAAATTGTTTGCTTTTTCTTCTTGAATATCAAATATGGCCCTTAAGAAAAGACCATTATCTTCAGACTTAATTATTGTTATTGCTAGCATTTAGGAAATACGATGAGAATAAATGGCAAAAAGAAATTTTAAGAGTCCCTTTAATTCTCATTGCTGTCATTGTATTTACTTTCTTTAAAAAAAAAATGATAACATTCAACCTTCTGGCTAAAGTTAAATTTAAAGATGCATTTAAGATTAGGTTTTAGAAAAGTAAACTGCTTAACTTATTTGAACTGATGTTGATAAAAATCCCTTTAATATCACTTAGTATGCACTCTAAACACTTGACGGGCAGGAGAAGATACAAGTGCTCCCTCACTATAGCAAGAAGAGGCTGGCTGAGTTCTGATGTTGCTTTCCCACATGCTACAGTTGACAAGATCCCTGTATTATCTGTTTTGTAAGTGGAGCACTCACACTTATCATTGCAGGAGCTGTCACTGTTACTTTTTCCCATATCATATTTAAGGACACTGCTTAAGTATCCTCTTCTTCCCCCAAATTTAAATGGGAATTAAACGTGGTTATTTGTATTCATGATTGACAAAGATAAAATGTTTTGTAATGTTTGAGTATCAGAACCACTTTGTGATTTGCTGTGCAGTAACAGCATCATCAGGTTTTTATATAATTATATGTTAAACATATATATATGCCATTAGGCAAATTTGGAACAGCCCATTTCCTTCCATAATCATAAAAACTGCAAAAAAATATGCACATGAAAACTGGAAGAAACAAATCAGAAGAGTACCCACCAGTCTTTACAGTTCTGATGACGTGGATTCTCTAGCTATAGAAAATGGAGTTATACATAGTTAATTAAGAAATATTTGATAATATCTTTCTCAGAAATGTGTCTCACAAACAACTGAATAAAGGTAAATGAAAGGGTATGGTTGTCTGTATTATTCAGGACTTCCCATTACAGTTACAGTCCTTGCTGGTCTATTCCAACCATTTGAATTAACACAGAAATACAGATGTGTCTAGGCAAATGAAATTAAGTGTAAAACAATCTCAGAAATTAAATACTCTGTCTCTTACAGTTCCCCTAAAGGGCATTATAAAGCACACTTGTCTGAAATGTTATTTAGCCATCTGAAATACTTTTGTATCAATGGAATTGCTCAAAAATTAAAAAGCTGGCAAAACAGTCTGTGTAAATCTATAGAATTCATTTTGCTTTATCTGATAATTTTTGTGAGAATTTTGACTGTATGAATAGTTTGGGTTTGGTCATTATTCAGTATTCCATCCTTTTTTTAAGGGTTTTTTTTTGCACCTTTTATTTTTCTTGTCTTTCTCTTTTTTCTTGTTATTTCTGGGGGTTTTATTATTCTTTTTACTTCTTTAATATGTTTTTTCACTGAGAAAATAGAAAATCTTTGTTTCTTGAAAAGCTAGAAGGGTCAGAAAAATGTAAAACTGAAGGTAAAAAAGACCATCCAATTTCTCTAAAAATTTGAAAAATCCCAGAAATTTTAAATTTCAGGTCAAAAGGCTATTTCTTTAATATACATTCATTTTTCTCTTCAGTTTGTGGACATGATTATTTAGGCATTATTTTTTCATAGGAGTTTTGTCAGCATAACAGAATTAATAGCTAAAAGTATTAAGAAGAGAAATTCCCTGGTGAATTATTTTAAGTGTGTGAATTCTGTCGCATTGTTTATACACACAAATGTAAAGCTGATAACTGAAAACAGGAAATAATTTACTGTAGTGTAACTTAAAATTAACGTTGACCTTGTTTTAGATCTCAAAACAAGCAGTTGTAAAAAATTATTCAGTTTTCCGCTACAGATGTGAAGGGCCATGCAATCTGCCTTATGTACAGACAAGAAAGCAGATGAAGCTGAGCACAGGTGTGTTTTACACTGGGGACAACCAGCAGAAAACCAGCACATGGCTCCACATGCTGCCCCTCTGCAAGACTCAGGCTGCTTGTGCCGTGCTACCTCTGCCTCGGGTACCAAAACGCCGGCGGGCGTGTGGCCACAGCTGTGCCCATGGCGAGCTCCCCCAGTGCAGTTCAAGGGATTTGAAGTTAATGTTGTCTTGGCGCTAACTGTACAGCTATCTAAAATCCCACAGCTTTGGAAAGGGAACACATCATCTAGGATGGATGGCTGTAACTATTCCCCACTTGCCTCTCCATCCTCTCCTGCAGCGGGCTGCTAACCCTTGCGGTGGTAGGAAGGAGCAGGTGGCAGCCATCTAATGCCTTGCTATGAAGCCACATGGATGCATTTCTTCTGCATGCACACACCCCAGGGTCTTCTGCCTTTAACACAGGCCCATCTGCTGCTCTCCACTGCACATGCTGGAGAGGATACTAGTGCTTAAAGAAATGGGCAGTAAAACCGTGACACACATACCTGAGACCAAAACGTTGGCTGACATAAACCTGTCGAAGCTGAGGGGACTACGCACTTTCTCAGCAATCTTAGGGTCTGTCCCAGGTTATGAACATGGTTTTAAACTATGCTAGAAATTGAAGGACTTTTAAAAATTACTTAAATGATATTTTTATTATTGCCTTGGTGATGCATTGTATGTGAAAGCACCATACTGTACCCTGAACTCATTACGTGCTCTCTGAGGCTTCAGCTCCTTGATCAAATTCAAGTATAAACTCTGTATTTCTCTCCTTCTGTACATGACTAAACCAAAATAGAGTAATGAAATGAAGGAGAAATCTGCCAGATATGCTTCAAATGTGGTACTATAAATTTAGAAAGACTGCACTTCAGCTGACATGTTACAGGGCTCCTTTGCTTTGGATCAGTCTATGCTTAAATAATTCAAGACAGAAAACAAAGACCACTATTTAAGTTAGCTCCTCTAATCTTCCATGCCAGGATCCTGCACTTGTGAAGTTGAACACTGATTTTAGCTGGCCATGGGTCTGGCCTCCAGAAAAAAAGCTCATTGTGAAGATTTCATCTCCTTAACCATCTCCATGTTGTCCAAAGGATGGATCTGTGGGAAGAACCACGCGCTCTCTGCCGCCTGTGAAAAGGCAGAAGATAATGTATGCGTGTTCGTACATGAATGTGAAAGTACCAAATCCAATACAATTTCAAAATATAAATGAGATCCATCTACTTTCTTGACTTTCTAAAATAACACTAAGATGAGCTGATGATACTCCTCTAGAAGTTCTGAAGGTCACAAACCCGTCCTTGGTATCATCAGTCATCTAGAAGAAAATGTGAAACAAACATTACCATATATTAACGATTAGGTTTCCCATAATGGGAAACTTCTTGGGCTGATCTGTTGGTATTTATGTTTTTGATTAATATTTTTCCTTTTCTTGCATCTAGATACTTATTGCATTTGAGTTTATCTTTTTCCTTCCTTCCTTCCTTCCTTCCTTCCTTCCTTCCTTCCTTCCTTCCTTCCTTCCTTCCTTCCTTCCTTCCTTCCTTCCTTCCTTCCTTCCTTCTTTCCTCCCTTCCCCTCTTCCTTCCTCTTTCTTCTTCCCTTTTTCTTTTTCTTTCTTTTTTCTTTCCCTCTTCCTTTTCTCTTTCTTTCTTTCTTTTTCTCTTTCTTTTTCTCTTTCCTTTTCTTTCTTTCTTTCTTTCTTTCTTTTTCTTTCTTTCTTTCTTTCTTTCTTTCTTTCTTTCTTTCTTTCTTTCTTTCTTTCTTTCTTTCTTTCTTTCCTTTTCTTTCATTCTTTCTCTTTCTGTCTTTTTCTTTCTGTCTTTCTTCTTTTTCTATTGGAGGAATAATTGCAGTTCTTTTCAAATCTCCTAGGAAATTTTTCAGCTATGTAAAGTTATAACAAGATGTGACATGCAGTCCTAGCTAATCAGTGTTCAACACAGACCCACTACTGCAGTGCAGGGGGTGGCACTTTCAATTTGCCCGTGACACTGACCAGGTTTTTAAGGAACAGTGAGTGAAGGGAGAAAATAGCATAAAAATGCTTAAATTTTTATAGAAAAGGTATAACTTTGTAAGAAAGCGCTATCATAAATTCCAAAAAAGTATATCTTAATGATACACTTAGAGTAAATCATTTGCCTTGAGAGACAGGAGGTCTCTGGTGACCTGTATGGCAGCCACAAGAGACTACCAGACTAGCTACTTTCAGCTAAATGTACTCTCATATTAATATTTTAAAATGCCATAATGCCTCTCTGAAAACCTCAGAGGACAGATACATCAATTTGCGAGGTCTTCACTCCAGGAAATAGAAACAGGGATAATCTGCCATTAAAAGAAATAGTTCATTATGTCTCCTTCTTGGGAGCACATAAACTATGTCCCTCACATACTTATGTTGCAAATCCTCACTTTAATGTGAAGGGAAACACCATGCCCCAGAGCTTTATTGTCCCACTGTTTATTAGTACAAAAAGGTTTGTTGTGGTACGAAATCTTAAGCTTGTTACAGTAATCAATCAGCTTCAAAGAGTCTCTTCCCTGAGCCAGAATCATTACAAATAAATCAATTAAACATAAAGTTTCTATTTTCAGGAGGATCACAATACAGAAAACCAGCAGTGCATCATAGTTAGAGAAAGGGATTTTACTAGGTCGGGGCTTTTAATACTAGAACTCCTTTCCTTTTTTTTTATTGCAAAGGGTGAGAGATTTATTTTTTATTTCAGTTAAATCCAGAGTATTAGTCTTTTAAATGCTTATTTCAGCATGAGAAATGTATACATTCATGGGAAAAATAAAAACTACTTCTTAACTCTCCTCTAGCTGTGGTGAGGAATAAGAAATTAATTTACATTGTTTTGGCCATTAAGGATACAAAATCAGAGAGGAATGCTGCAAAATGGGATGTGTGTGCAAAACCAATTTTTAGTTTATTGGTTTATCTGCTGGGCGAGGTACCACATATTAGAATATATATGGATTTTTTTTCCTTGAGAATTTCTGCCTTATTGTTGTTTAAATATGTTCCTGAAAATTCCCATAGTATTAAAAAAATGTCATCAACAATGACAACAATAGAATAAACTATTCTGTTCTGTTCTATTCCATTTTATTCTATTTACCAGTTTTATAATACTGACACCTTTCTTCAGTGGGTAAACTGGCTACTCACTATAATGCTTTGTTTTGCTGGATTTTAATTTATTTTCTGGGAAAAGAATGGATGTGTGGCTCCTTAAAAACACACACACACTGCTTATGTTTATTTTTGTCAATGAAGTCAAAGAAGAAGCCTTTTTGTCTTGATATGGAAGTGATGTTCTGATGCTGAGATCCATGATGATCTTAAGTTTCAAATTTATATGATCATATACTGAGTGCTTATTGCAAAAGAACTCTGACATATATTCTACATGTCGGCATTCTGGGGAAAAAAAGATGGTTTTAAGCAAAATACAGCTGCTGCCTTTAAGCCTCTGCTTCTGCTGTACAGGTTGGAAGATATGTTGTAAAGGAGGCAGATACAACAGAGAAAGGATGGTCTTTGATGGAAACTCTCCCCTGTATAACTACATCCAGTTGGTATTTCTGGCACATAGCTGTACTGTGGACAAAGCAGGTGTGTGGTCATATATGGCTGCTGGGCATAGTCTTGTTTTTCCATGTACACAACCTGAGATTTTCCAGGTAGAGCCTCAGGTCTTATTTATAACAATGATGAGGGATTACAACATAACTGAAAACAGAACAGCGCTCCAAAAGCCAGGCTGAAGGCTTGCTGAATCAGGTGTTGATCAATTTTTGTTTGATTTCTCTTGCAGGTTAAACTAAATTTTGACAAATTTGACAATTTTCTCCATGAACAAGTTCAAAACAAATATTTTGTTTTGGACCAGCTCAAACAAAATTGGCATGTTTATTTACTGAACTCATGCCAAATATTTTGTTCCAATAAACCAGCCAGCTGTATTTTTCATTTGAGCACATAGTACTGAGGAAATTTTAACCTGAGCTTACAGCCTCAGTTATATCTTCTATTGCAAAAAGCAGTTTTCTCCTGAATAATGATGCATTACCAGTTCACATCACTGCTGGTGCATCGTAGGAGACAACTTTTGACTCGAAAGCAAAAGGGACAAATGGATGCAACTGCTGCATTCATTCATCACGCTTAACAGGGGATCCTTAGTTTCGAACAATAATCATCCTTACTTTCCAAAGGTCATTTTTAAGCCTATATAAATCTGAATCATCTTCTAGCAGTGTTCATACTTTCCATTGGCTACAGGTGGAGATCAGGATGTGTAGGTTATTCAGTCAAACTGCTCAGTTAATTGTATGGGGAATGAATCAGGACTAGAGAAACTGATCCTGAAGTTCTTAATTTTCTACTTTCTCTCCATTCAAAGCAATCTCCAGCTGAATTGCATTCTGCCTGTAAGAAAATGAAAAATCAGGTTACCAATGTCATCTGGATGGTCAGGCACGGCTGGTAACATCCATTCAAACTCAGTCTGTGGCATTCTTACCTTTTTATCCCACACATACATATTTGAGAGAGACAGAGAAGAGCTGACCCACTCTGAGTAAATTCTGAGACCATATATTCTTGTGGAGAGGGAGAAAAACTGTTAAGGTTGTGTAACTATAATCTTGCAAATATATACTATTGCCTATATGGAAGAAAAAGTCCTGTACAGAAAGCAAAAAACATGTTTCTATTCTTCTTTACACCTGATGGAGAATTATCAGTGAAAATCTGTATATTTCTAATAATAGAGCTCATAATCCTTGCGGAATTTAGTATCTAGAACCATAGATGTGCAAGCTACTGGTCTTAGTCTGCTGGAAAGAAGGATTTCCTAGAGCCAGAAAATGATGTCACAGAATCACAGAATGGTCAGGGTTGGAAGGGACCTCTGGAGATCATCTAGTCCAACCCCCCTGCTCAAGCAGGGCCACATACAGCAGTTGCACAGGATGATGTCCAGGCGGGTTTTGAATGTCTCCAGCGTGGGAGACTCCACAGCCTCTCTGGGCAGCCTGTGCCAGTGCTCTGCCACCCTCAGAGTAAAGAAGTCCCTCCTCATGTTAAGATGGAACTTCCTATGTTCAAGTTTGTGCCTGTTACCTCTTGACCGATCACTGGGTACCACTGAAAGAAAACTGTTCCCATCCCCCTGGCACCCTCCCTTTAAGTATTTATAAGCATTGGTAAGAGGCCCCCTCAGTCTTCTTTTCTCCAGACTAAAAAGACCCAAATCCCTCAGCCTTGAGTCTGAATGAATGAATTTGTATTTCCGGTGGAATCCCTCCATGGAGGATCACATTCATGCCTTGCTATCTTACATGTTGGAAGATCTACAGAGTGGCTGGCTCCATCCTTAAAGTTTTCAAGACCAGACTAGACAAAGCACTAGACAACCTGGTCTGAATTCAGTATTGACCCTGCTTTAGGCAGGAGGTGGGACCAGATGTCCTCCCAAGGTCCCTTCCAGCCAGAAGGTTTTGGTGATTTTACAGTTCTAACACCTGCCCCAAAAGAAACCCCACAAAGACATCTGGGTGTGTTCCAGGAATCCTGTGTGGAGTACTTGCCTGAATTCCTTTTTTTTTTAGAGTGCTGTTTTGCTGTTCCTGGCAAGACAGTCAGTCTGCTGTGAATAAAAAGATTGCTATGAATTAGCACAATCAATCAATCAATTAATTAATCAGTTCTGCAATGATGAAGAGTAGAAACAAAGAAAGATGAGGCATTATTTGTGCAAAACATGTGCCATGTAAAGAGCAAAAAATATTTTATCTTCTTACAGCTACCACCATTTATCAGTTTACCTAGTCATATATCCATGATTGCAATGCTTGTAAAATGGCAGTGCTGTAAATAGCTGGTCCCAGAGGGCTTTCTAGGCTAGTGACATCAAAGAATTAATTTGCACTGAGATATGAAATTAAGGTTTTGTTCCAAGGCAAAAGGAGAATAAAAGAACATATTGGTAAATCTGTGTGAAATGAAACAGCATCAGCAAAACTATCTTCCCTTTTGAAAAAGAAAACCAGCTAAAACCCTTTAGTAATATCCACTGGTTCCTTGATACATAATACACTGTGCATATGGTGAAATGTCAAAGTGCTCTTCCAGACCCACAAAAGAAACAAAGGTACAGAAAACCCACTTAATATAACACTAATACTTCCAGAGGGGTGGCACTAATTCTGTCACTCTATTCAGAGAAGAGTATGAAGCATTCAGCAACATTTTCTTTTGAGTTACCAGATGGTCCTTCTAAGAGAGAAAAAATATCCTCTATGAATTGATAGTGTACTTGCTCTATTTGCTTACCTCTCTGAGATAAGGTTGCATCAGAACCTCTAATTGTTATAAAACACCTGCTCTGATAATAAACAAAACAAGTTAGGGATAGAAAGAAATAGTCTTGTGATCATGTTAGAAGGCTTGTTGAACATGCTTTATGTGAACACTTGAAAGGCTTCCACAGATGTATCACCTTCGGAATGTCGGATCTTCTGACCCCACCAGTACAAAAAATCATCTCTATGCAACCGAGTGATAATAGAGCATTTTATTAATGAATACAAGATACCATTTACCTTTCAGGGCCAGGTATTTTATTTATTGATAGCAAACAGTTTATTTGCACCCATAGATTGTACTTAACCATTCATTTTGCTTAAGCTAAAATGTGTAGAATATTTACAAGCTGGGAAATCCTGCTTCTGGAGGTCTGTTCATGTGTCTATGAGCTAAGATCCATATTTCTAAAATAAACGCTTATTTCTTAAAGGTGATTTTGACATTGCTGATGAAGAATTGCTGATCTTAGAACACTCTGAGAACCACCCAGTAGATGAATGTTAATTTAGACAAACTCGAAGTGGAAATTATTGCCTTCCCTAATTGCCATGGCAAAACCTCTGTTTTGATGTTTTCACATCCAGAAGATACATCTTTCTACAAGGTACATTTCTACCAAACATAACTTAACTCTGGATCATTGAATGGTAGAACATTAGATTAAACGACATTTCTGCTCCTTCAGGTCTTGCCTGTGAATATAGTATCTCTCTAACTGTACTGCATACATTTTACCACTTTTGATGATATGGATTTTAAGTGCACTAGAGTCAAGGGAAAACCCTCCATTGATTTCTGAAGCTTTTAAATCAACCTCGATCAGATTATTAGTAAAACAAAACATGCTTTGCTTGGAAATAGCGGGGGAAAAAAATGCACAAGTACTGTTACTCTGACATTCTTCCTGTGACTCTTGTAGTTCAGTCATGTACCCCAATACTTTACTGCATGCCAGAGAGCCTTTAATTTGATCAACAGCCATTTCAAGATATTTCTGCCTTTTGCCTATTAACTCTGGCACTGTTTTCCCTGCACTTGGCCCATGGACCTCAAAGAAGCACTCACTCTTTTAGAGTGGATAACAGGCAGAGGAGCTAGGGCACTTGTTATGGTGTCTCAGGTGTCCCAGCAGCCGAGTTTGCTGCACTTAAGTCAAGGAATGCTTGCTGCTAACTGTTACTCACCTTGAATTCCAGTTAACTTAACAACAGCTGAGTGCATAAAACTATTTATTTGTCATGCTTAGAATAAAAAAGTTATATCTTCTGTAAAAAAAACATAAATGAAGGCAAAGGGAAAATGTATATAACTGACACAAAGATTAGATCAGAAGGTCCTGTTTTCCATCAACCTGGCAACAACCTTTGCATGGCACTCCTGTCTTAGCAAAGGGTCTTAGAAGAGCATCTTAGCCAAAGATGTTCTCGCAACCAAACTCTTTTTTCAGGTTATCTGGGAGATGGAAGACCTGTTTAATCTTTCTTTCCGAATCTCCCTCTAATTTCACTCTTTTATTAGGAGACTGGCTTTTAATTAGCATAAGGTTATTTCCTTTCCATATTTATGTAGATGCCTCTCTTCCCAGCGCCCCCCTCCCCCATTGCACTTAACTAGTTAGTAAACAACTCTCTGTTTAACCAGAGAGTAAAACTCCCCCCTATCTGTGCTGTCAATTTGACATTCCTCAGTCTAGCATGTGGCTGTCACTATACATATATACCCATTACAATTATCTGTACATTAAAATGATGCATAATTCAAACTGCTAAACAGGCTAATTTAATATGGTTTATTATTTGCTGCTGACTGAGACCATACCTGTTGGCAGAAAAACACTTTGGGCTGACAACTGAATTGGCATGGCTGATCCCCAAACTATTTCCAAATAACTGCCTTTATTCTACTACAATGTAAAGGTACATTAAGGAGAAAAAAACCTGGACCATGTTCTTTTAAACAGAGTAATCAACTTAGGTTTTTTACTAATATGTTACTAATGCCTTAATACAGGCAGACTTCAGTTGCAGCCACCAAAATACAGCTACTTGTTATCTGAGAAGTTAATTAGAAAGTTCGATTTTTTTAGACATTCTTTGGAGTAAATAGATGCACAACAGGAAAGATCACTAAGGGCCACATTGCTGTGAAACTATACCCTTATGGAATAAAGGGTACTTAGTGTCTGTAAAAGTATCAACATCTGGTGCACAACATGAAGTGGAAAAGGTGGATCATTTGGCACTGTATTGTGACCTGCCCTGGCAGCCTTTGGAAAAATAATAGAGACGTTTCTAAAACGACTTGTGGCACGGGGCCAAATGCTGACATTTTTCACACAGCTGGACCTACCACTTAACCCAATGAAGTTCTGTATGAATTTCAGTACGGGGCATGAATTTATCTGTTTATTATATATTCATTTTAATAATCTGGTTGACCTTGTACTTTCTAAGCTTTGAATAAAATCTATTCGATTCTCTGAAAAGCCAAGCTTGCTACAGACATATTATGAAGTTTGGTAGTATTCAATGCTGTCTTCATTTTGCTGCATATAATGGTCCTATTCTTCACTGTTCATGAATTATGTAGGTCAGTACATACTTATGCCAGGAAAACCTTTCTAGCACCCCACACAATCATGTATTTTGTATACGTATTGACATACGTTATTGTGATCTTCTCAGAAGTATTTTGGGGAAATACTGGAATGTTAAAATGACTATTTTTGTTTGTCTCCATCTGTAACATCAAGTGAATTAGTTGTCATGAATGCAACTGTGCAGAGATCAAGACAGAGAAAAATAAAAAATGGAGAAAGGTTTAAAAGTAGATGCTTTGCCAAAAATAGCTTTACTATACATAAAGAATACTGCTGTGTTGTGATTTGATTTTACAGGTCTACAGATTTATATATTTGAGGCCAAGAATAATGTTCATTGCAAAGACAGAAATGTAAAGGTTATCAGAAATTTTCCTGTGCAATGGTTAATTAAATAAAGAAGATTCACCGATGCTCTGCCCTTGTCATAGATTCACTGAATTTTTCCGAATCTCAAGCATGGTTCTCAAGAAATGTTACTAGTAGTCCAGTTCAGACTCAATCCAGCATTTCTGGGATCTGGGATGTTAAAGCATTGCTACCACTGAGACTGAGCCAAAGCTGGGGATCAGTTACTCTCAGGGCTAGGAAAACTTTTTTGGATCACAATTGCTATTTACCCATGTTTCCAAATTTCAAATTTTGTGGAATTTTGATGACTTGATATCATAACTCATAAGCCCTGAAAAATTGCCTAGTTGCTGGTCTTTTTTATTGTCTCTGAGATGCTAGTCTCTCAAGTTAATTAATGGAAGAGACAGGTTAGTGTTTCTTTGACAATTTTTTTATTAATTAAGGAATAAAAGAGAAAATTTCATGGCTAGTTAAAGGGATAGACATGATTTCTTAATTTTTCAAGTTGGTTCAAAGAAATTAGGACTCTTCTAAATCTGTTCAAGATGTGAAGATTTTTAGAGGCATTTCTTGAAATAACATAACAGTGAAATGAGACAGATAGAAGTATCTTTTAGTACTTCAAGACATACATAATACAGTTGATGCATTCTTGCCTGAAACAGGTCTAAACCAGCATTTAGTGCACATACTAATATATTTCTTAAACATTTGGTTTGACATACTATTTTAGCATATATCAAGAAGCATTTTTCAAAGTTTTGAAAGCCTACAAATCAGTGCTTTAGAAACAGAGTTCTGAAACAGACCTGTGATACATTTGCACACATGAAAAACGTGTTTGAGGAGGGGCTGGGAATTGTTTAGTTGTTTAATCTGACACCACTAAACATGGAAACTGTAAGTATTCAAGTTTATGCTTGTTAGCATGATTCATGCAAGAAAAATTTCCTGGCTTATTGTGGCCACCAGAACACGCTTTCTGATGCTATTATCAGCTATCAGTCATTATCAGCTTTCAAGCCATTATGTACAGTTAAATAGAGACACGGCCCATCGTCTGAATCCACAGTCCAGAGAAGTTTGAAAATCTCATTTTTTACCAATCATTATAACAAAGAAATAGACCACCTTTTCAGTCTGTTGCCTTCAATTCACTCTTAACAACAATTAAAAAATATGCTGAACTATTTACTTACAACCCAAAACATATGATCTGCTTACTGTCTTGAGACAAACACAGGTGGCAAAAGAAGAAGAAAAGCAGATTTCATTTGCTTATGCAAAGCCTATAGAGTTTATCTGCCTCCCTACCCTTCTCTCTATTTACCTATGTAAAAGAAGTGAGTTTTAGACATAAAAGCATATATGCAATGTGAAAACCTTAGACTCTGAACCTTATAGTTCATTTAGATATGCAGATTGTCACTCTTTTTATACACAAGTGAGCTGAGTGAATACCTGCACTTCTTTACGGATTCTTCTTTGAGTGATAACAGCATTCGAATATTTATGATCTCATTGAGTTTGGAGTACACAATCCTACACTCCAGTCTTTAAGGGATCCGATAACATATAGCCATTCTTTTGATCACTAAGTAGTTTTTCTTCAGTTCGAAACACTTGGAAGGTTCACCGTGTTTTTCCATGTCTGTAACTGTTGTTTTTTCTAAGTCAAAGAGGTTTTATTTGTTTTCAGTAAATAATTTCATTAACAGGGGACAACACTCAACCAGCAATGCAACACTGATCATTACCCACTTTCACATGTAGCTGTACAGTCACAAGATACAAAATTCAGCCTCTGTCAGTGTTGAATCATAGAGCTCTCTCTCTCTTTCTCTCTCTTAAGCTTTAAAAATTCAGAAAATCACCATTGGAACCTTTTCCTTCATGCTTTCATACCTGTCATATTGCATCAAGATCACATTTTAAAGGCAGCTGTGCACCAGTGAAAATCAAAGCAGTACCAAGACTGGTTGTGAGGACTGCCAGTCTCTCAGAAATGGTAGACTGATCAATCTCTGCATGAAAAAGAGAAGTCAATAAGTGCATCTGGTTATTTTATGAGTTCACACCTAAAACTGTCTGTATCTGTAGATAAACAGAGACAGATACATGTTCTAGCAAATATGTTTATACTTAGACTATGGTAAGAAGGAATATTTTAAAAACAAAATACAATTGTTCTAACAAAACTGAAATCTATTAAAAGAACACGAATTCGACCTTTTAGTGTAGTTTATTGTTTGTAAAATGTGCTGACTGTAAGAGCATCTTAGACACTCAGAGCAGTTCCTAACTATTAGGAGATTTGATCTCAAGCAGCTAATAATATCACAAAGCAGCTATAGGTTATTATGTACCACATACCTGGAATAGGGGAAAAAATGTTTATATTCAATTTAGCCATCTAAGATAACGATGAAAATTTATTTCAGAAAACAGCTTTGGAAAAAGAGATTTCTGACATTTACTTTGTCACATCTGATGATCCATCCTATATGGTTTTCTGTTGTTTGGCACCAAGTGGTGTTTCAGTTTAGAGGGATGTAAAGTTATATTTATAAGCTAAGTACAGGTTTTTATTAGAAATTTACCTGAGTCCAGTTTAAATGAGTCTTCCCTGTCAGTCCTGACACTTTATAGTTCTACAATTGGCCTTCTCCCAAGGGCATTTTACCACATGGCATGATGAAAGGTACCTATTTCTGGAAACAAAATAAGACTATTCTAGTAAGAGCAAGGAAAATGGTCTTGTTTCTGGAAATACTTCATATCTTCTTTTACTTCTCTGCAGAATTTCACCTTGATTTTTGACCCTATTTCTTGCTGCATTTTTAATGAAATAGCACACAATTCCTTCATTTCTTTTTCAGTGGTATAAGCAATTGTTCAATACACTTAGAATTTATGCTTCAGCTGAATAAAAATTTTTAGGCTCATACCTAGTATCACAGCAAACAGAGATAATTACTCCTTTTCCATTCTCCAGCAGTCAGCTGAGCTTCCCACTCACAGTTTCTGTGTTTCAGCTTTCTGACCTTGTGGGTCTCTCTATCCGCTCTCTGAGGTAAGCTGGATCCTCTTTCCTCAAAGATAGAGTCAGAAAACGAAAAAGTCTCCAGGTTCCTCTGAGCAGGAGTTTTTACTGTCTGCTTGCTTGTTTTTACTTGTCTGTTCATTTCCCAAGCAATGACCCCTGCTTTTCTTCTTTTTACTTTCTTTCTTTTTCTCTTCTCTTCCTGGGTGCAAGTGTGGCTTGTGTTCACCCTTTTTCATCAACCAGTTACAAGGGAACAACTCTGCTAACAAGGAGACTTCTGTGGTAGTGGCCAGAGTATATCACTGAGTGAAAATTATTAGCCTCTGACATACAGGAGGTCAGTCCAAATGATCTATTAGTCCCCTTGGACTTAAGCTTTATAAGTCTATTATTTTAACACAAATTATAAATAAACCTCAACCACTATCTTTCATGCTTTTCCTGGGGGCTGGGGGTGGGGTTTATTCAACTGATTCATTTAAAGTAGGCCTATAATGTGGATTCAAGAGATATCATTAAATATTTCTTTGGAGTCCCATCCACAGCTCCAATAGGACAAGAACGATTTTCATGGTAATCACTGGCAAATTGCATGGATAAGGAAAACTGTATACTGAACTGTTTCAGGAGTGTAGCTAGCAGATTGAAGGTAGGTGTTCTCTGTTCAGCATCAATGAGACCACACCTGGAATACTGTGTCCACTTTTGGGGCTCTCACTTCAAGAAATGTTTTGGAAAATGGAGGGAATCTAGTGGAGGGCTCCCAACATGGGTAAGGGCTTTTGCGTGAGGGTTTTAAGCAGCTGGGCTTGCTTAATCCAGTGAAGAGAAGGCTGACAAGAAAGCTAATATCTTTTTACTGCTACCCAAAAGGTTCCCAATGACAGAACCAAGCTCTTCTTGTAGTGGCAAATAACAAGAGCAAAAGGCAATGGTGGCTTTTTCACTAAGTTTACCTAGGGAGATAGTGGAGTCTCTATCTGGGAGTTTTTATGAGATTCAGTTAGAGAAAACCATGACTAACCTGAACTACCATTGACGGTAGTCCTGCTCCACATGGGAGGATGCATGTTCAGTGGTTCTTTCCACACCAAGTTTGTGTGACTCCATGGTACTTGCTTTGAAAAACCCTTGGAAGTCCATGATGCTACCAATACCACTCCACTCCACCATAAACAGTGAAGTATCAGGGACTAATGCAGTACTGCTATAAACAGGGGATGTGCATCCATGAATGTATCAGGTTTTGTGGGAAGATGATCAAGGGGGCTACAGCTCCCCAGTTAGCTAAATCTTAGTTAAATCTGCACCCAAAGTTTTAGTATTTCAAGGAAACTGAATACCAAGACTGTGCCAAGTCATCATTCTTCAGCAATTCAGAAATATGGTGTTGTTACATACAGTATGTATGCAAGAGAACGAATTTCTCATGTAAAAGTGTTTTCAGTTACAAAGCTAATTTATATGACAAATGAATCATAATTCACGTAGAGCATTTGGATGATTCCAGGCCTCAAAAATTGGAAGCTAATTTTTTTTATTAATACAAGCTCAGGTTTCAATCCCCAGTCACACAAATTTACATATGTGAGACATTCTCAAAGAATAACACAGAACTGTTCTTATTTGTAAGCATCTGTAGGATCAGGCCCTAATGGATATGGATAGGTAGGAGCAAGAGAAGATACAAATTTTTAGCTTTTATAATGTCAACCTTTTACCATGATTTGGCACACAAAGAATACTACACAAAGCAACTGCAAATAGAAAAATGTGTCAATGTGTAGTAAGATTTCTATGTCAAAACAACATCAAAACATTCAAAGGAGCCATTTATGATGTCAATGAAAGAACTACAATGCTACTAATTCACATTGCTTCTCTTTTCCTTACTTAATTGTTTATGTGCTTTAAAGGAACACAGCTTTCTCAATAGATGGTGCCTTGGAACAATTCAATTTCAACTACTGCCCCCTAAAAGGCCAAGTACATGTAATATACATCTGCGTATTTTTAAAATGCAGTTTAAGACTGTGAAATTCTAGGTGTGACAACTCATGTTATCTTCTAAAAACCATAGGATCAAAAGGAAGCAGTTTCTTTGAGCAGGGTTTGTGCTCTATAGGAAACTTGATTTTAATTTGAATCATGTGTCACAGCCTCCAGGAAGAACCTCAAGAGACAACCAGAGTCAAATGACAAGAAGTGAAAATGTTATTGCAATTTAAGACAATAAAATATTTCTCCTTCAGTCTTTGCATCAGATTGAATGTTCTCTGACAACACATCAGAACATACTCAATTAAATTTTATATATTTAGCATAATTATCAACATTTCATTTTTAATTCTATTTTCACAGCAGATATAAAAGCAGCGAATTTTTAAACACTATTTGACATAATTGAACACAATATATAAGTATGTGGCCCTTTTAAACAGTAGTTGCGTTCAAAGCAAAGGCCTGTCAGAAATTTGGTGCTTGATTTTGTACTGTATGCCTCTAGTATTCTTGAAGTAATTCTGTGCTATTAATCTCTGTCGTGGTTTAGCCCCAGCCAGCAAAAAAGAACAATGCGGTCATCACTTGCCCCCCCACCTCTGGCTGGGATGGGAGGAGAATCAGAAGAAAAAGGCAAAACTCGTGGGTTGAGATAAAGGCAGTTTAACAGAACAGCAAAGAAAAGAGGTAAACAACAATCATAAGGAATATACAGAACACGATTAATGTACCACCACTCACCAACAAAAGCCGGGAAGCCCCCAGCCTGCTCCAAGCTTCAAGTGATGATTTCTGTCCCCTCCCCCTGGCCAGCTCCCCCAGCTATATACTGGGCACGGCACCACATGGTATGGAATACCCGCTTAGTTAGTCTGGGTCAGCCAACCGGACTGTGTCCTGTCCTGGCTCTTCATGAAAACTAACCCTACCCCCACCGGAACCGTGACGCTATCCACCCCTTATTCTGTACCATCCACATCATGCCCAGATCTTGCACTTCCTAGTTAATTATCACCACTTTTCCCTGTCTTTGGTGTACTTATACATATATATATACACATACAGATATCACTCCCCTAGTCTATGTGTCATCCCTCTAAAATGTCCATTTTCATTTAATCCATGACTTTGGACTCCATCTGTTAGAACAGTCCCTCAGGGCAGGCAAGATGGTGTGTGGTGCTGGACTGTTGCATGCTGTATATGGAGCTCATGGCTGGTGTATCTGGCGTGTCCCATAACCACAGCCTGCAGGCTGAAGATGTAAATCTCGAGGAATTTTGTGGGCACCAGCTGGTGAAGTCAGTTCACTTTACTCAGTTTCATCAAAGTTCATCTGTCATTAGTTTGGGTCATTCTTACTGTAGTACCATTGATACGGCATATACCGATTATAGTAATTAGGACATACAGTGGCAGGGTTATTTAGCAATTAACATCATACAATTTGATTTATTAGCTATTCTCGCCCAAAATCAAATCCCCATGAGGTACACATTGGGCCTCGCCATCCATCCCCATCACCTACCAAGTGCACCCAGGTCCTTGAGCGAAAGCAATCCCATTGATGAGTTTGCCTTTGCCTCAGGCACGACTAACTCAGACTGTCTTCCCTAACATATTCTTCATGTGCACCACGGGGACTTTATCCCCTTCTACTTTACATGGAAGTTTTGTTTGGGCAGGGCCAAACTGATTGGCAGATCTCCTGGTGTTGACTAACCAGGTGGCTTTTGCTAAATGTGTATCCCAATGTTCTAAGATCCTGCCACCCATTTCTCTCAGTGTAGTTTTTACCAGTCCATTGTATCATTCCATTGTTCAGTCTTCCCAGGTGTTGGTGCATGACCGGGGAATGTGATATACCCGCTCAAATGCCACGCTCTTTGGCCCAGGTGTCTATGAGGCTGTTTCGGAAATAAGCCCCATTGTCTGACTCAGTTCCCTCTGGAGTGCCATGTCACCCTAAGACTTGCTTTTCAAGGCCCAGGATAGTGTTCCGGGTGGTGGCATGGGGCACGGGGCATATTTCCAACCATCCAGTGGTCACTTCCACCAATGTGAGCACAAGGTTCTTGCCTTGGCAGGTTTGTGGGAGTGTGATATAATCAATCTGCCAGGCCCCCCCATACCCATATTTCAGCCATCTTCCTCCATACTAAAGAGACTTGAACCGCTTGGCTTGCTTGATTGCAGTGCATGTTCCACATTCATGGATAACCTGTGCAATAGTGTCCATGGTCAAGTGCACGCACCCCTCAGTCACGACCCCATCTGTATGTTGCATCTATTCCTTGATGGCCTGAGGTGTCATGAGCCCATAGAGCTATGAATAATTCACCCTTATGTTGCCAGTCCAGATCCACCTCTTCAACCTTTAGCAGCCTGATCCACCTGCTGGTTGTTTTGATGTCCTTCAGTGGCCCGACTCTTGGGTACATGGGCATCTATGTGATGTACTTTCACAACCAGATTCTCTGTCCTGACAGGAATATCCTGCTACAGTGAGGCAGTCCAGATGGGTTTGCTTCTGTGTTGCCAGTTGCTCTGCTTCCACTGCGGTAACCACCCCCACAGAGAATTTGCCACCATCCATGAGTACAGAGATAAATTAGCGGCCATTTTTCTCGTTCAGCAATGTCCAAAGCCAGCTGGATGGCTTTCACTTCTGCAAATTGGCTTGATTCACCTTGTCCTTCAGCAGCTTCTGCAACTCGTTGGGTAGGACTCCACACATCAGCCTTCTACCTTCAATGCTCTCCCACAATCCAGCAGGACCCAACTGTGAACAGGGCATATTTCTCACTGACCGAAGCCCAGAAGCCCCCAGACCGCTCCAAGTGGGGAGCGGTGATTTCTGACCCCTCCCCCGGCCAGCTCCCCCAGCTGTATACTGGGCATGGCTCACACAGCCAAACAGGAGTTTGGGTCAGCTGACCAGGCTGTGTCCTGTCTCAGATCCTTGTGAAAATTAACCCTATCCCCACCAGAAGCAGGGCAATCTCTTATTTTAAAGATAATTAAAATTCAGGATCATGATTATGAGGAAGCCCTACATATTAGATAAGGAATATTCTCTAGAGGTTTCAGAGGAGTTGACTTAAGCAAAGAATTCCTAATTGATACTAATAGAGAAAGCTTCAGTCATGCTGCTATGTCTAACTATATTAACAAGATCCTGGGTCAATCAATTTGTGATGGTTCGTATTTTTCCAAATGTATTACAACATTTCACTTCATGAACAGCAATGCAGACCAGCAATGGAAACTGAAGACTTTAAATCCCAGCTGCAATCAGGAATGGAAATTTGTTTCTTTCCTCCAAATATAGACAGTATTGTTACTGTGTACTCGCTATAAACCAGTGTAAATCAGAAAAAAATAGCCCATTTTATGGTAGTCTTGCTAATAGCATTTGACTAATTACATTCTGCCTATCTGTCTTTCTCCAGCAGTTTCAGCTGAATGTTTTTTGTCTATGTCATCTGTCTTAAATACCAGTGACTTCACCAGATGATTCTTCCTTCCTCTATCCTCACCTTGTTCAGACACACACAAAAGCAAAAAGCTGAGAGAATAAATGGTCTTGTACCATGTTCTGAAGGTCAACAGATACAGGATTTGTAAGTCCAGTTGAGAAAAAAATTCTGAAGTCAAGAGCTTTGGTAAAGTGTGCAACAGCACTTTAAATTGAACTTTGGCTCTATTTTAGCGTATATAGAATGGGTTCTGTTAAACTACAGTTTTCTGGAAGAGAATGCTTTTTTCCCATAAGCAGCAGTATTAAGAGCCTTGAACTCACGTCCTTTCTTTTAACACTGCTGTCAGAACCTCTTCAAACCAGAACCCGAATGTTTTGAAAAGTCTGTGACTTACGGGGGCTACCATTTAGACATTTTAAAAAACATTTCAAAAACCCATGGATATTTAGGACATGTTCATTTCAACTGCAATTCTACAATATTTTTTTTCACTTTCCATCTTCAGCTCTCCATGCTTTTTCTCTTTGTGGCAACAAAAATATATGTTTTGTGTTATTACATTTTGGTACTGGGGAGTTAGAATTTCACTGTGATCTATAAGAGACATTTCTGAAAGTGGCTGTTCACTGGTTTGGTTAGAAGAAATTGCTAAACTGCTTAGATTTGTAATGATAGAGCTAATTAAGTTAAGCACTTGTGAGTGTTAATATAGGAGGGGCAGAAAGAAGAACGAAATCTTATCCCATGAGTATTCTTAATAAATTAAAATAAATTTCAGTTTAAATGAGGAAAAAATAAAATTATTTCTATTTTAATTTGAAAACCATATTATATTTTCATTTTCAGGCATTGAATCTTGGCAAAAAAAGCCTGGCCTTGGTTTGCTTTTCTAATTAACCATGGAAATGGTATTAAGAAAACAGAAATAATTCCAGTAATATATGTTTTGAAAAGTATATTTTGATTCCATGAATCATTTAAAAACACATCCTTAAGAAATATGTTGAAAAAACAGTCCAAGGACAAGAAGTTAACTGCATGTTATAGTTATATTGAAATAGGAAGAATCAACAGAGATTTTAATAATATACTATCCGAATATCTCCTGCATTTTGTGTTTCTTTTGACTGACTGAGATATTCAAGCTCAGTAATCACCAGAACACACTACATTTATAATATAGTCATTAAGATAACACCAGAATTCCTCACTGGAAAGATTAGGTATATTATTTTAATCACTAAAACTTATTGTATATTTCTTCCAATAGTTTTCCTGACCACTTGGCTTATCCTGGTGAGCTAGGTTTCGCACATGTGCATAGGCAGAGAAATTAGAAATTATAATAAAGAATTTAAGTGCTTTTCCACATTAAAAGCATTAGAAATACCAAATAATGCTGCTGATGTGAACGTCTATTTCATTTATCTGAGGATTTCCACCACAGTGTCTTGTGTTTTTCATACTTTTTTTTTTTTCTTCCCTCTTTTCCCCCACCTTCTCTGTGCCAGGTCTATCTCCAGTACTTCAGGTTTTGCCTTGCTTTTAGTTCTTTATTTCTCAATCTGTTCTTTAAATATCCCTCTTGCTTTACACAGTCATTTTTTTCTTTAAATAGCTCATTGAACTGTAACTGTGTAGGAATTGATTGGGAGTACATCAATGGCTCAGTGCTCCACAGGGAACTACTGAGGGCCAAGTTATCACTATGCTCTGACACAGCTGGTTCCTGTTAAGTTGAGTCTGAGATGCTGTATAGGTAACATCAGGGAAGGTAAGCAATAAGTAGGGCTATGAGACCTTTGCATCTTACGGCTTTTATTAGTGTAAGGGCAACAATAGATAAAAACATACGTATAAAAACAAAACAAGGACTACTATGGCTCATATCTCTGTAAGAATGGTGTAAATTACTGTATTACTGAGTATGCTACTTTGCATCTTCAGGTCCTAAGGCTACCAGCCAGACCACAGTGTGCGCTGCAACTTGGCTGTAGGAGCAGCCTGAGTCTGCCTGTGCTGAGGTACCCCTGTGGCTGGAAAATTAGTGTGTGATGGAGTATTCACACATGCCTCACAAACGCAGACACTATCATCACTCCTTTGTGTAGACAGTCACACCAGCACGTAGCTCTGGCAAAAGAACTTAGTGAATCTATTGGATTAGTGAGAAAAAGACAAGCCTTTTATAGCTGGATAGTACTTTATATATAGTTATAGTTAGTATAGTATAGCATAGCATAGCATAGCACAGTATAGTATAGTGAGGAATTACAGATTATGGAATGAAATGGAGAAGTACAGAATAGTGCTGAATCCATCCCTCCGTAGTTTTCATTATCTAATCAAAAACTGGGCTGAGGATGTTAAATCTAGATTTAAATCCACAGATCATGAATTTTGTGGTTTATCAGACACACCATTTCAATTCAAGTGAAAAAAGTCAAATACAATTCAGTTTCAGTCACCTTCAAAGTTGTCATTAGCACCACATTCAGAAATGAACTTGATTGAGTAAAAGAAAAGAGTGGATAATCTCAAATTAAACTTCTTAAGTGAGCAGTACAGGCTCTTTTGTTCTACAGTAGTTGTTACACTATGGTGTAACCCATGGAGTTGGGAAGAGAAACATGAATGGAGGATAATGAAGAGCGTGGCCAGCAGATTGAGGGAGGTCATCCTCCCCCTCTACTCTGCCCTGGTGAGGCCGCATCTGGAGTACTGTGTCCAGTTCTGGGCTCCCCAGTTCAAGAAGGACAGGGAACTGCTGGAGAGGGTCCAGCAGAGGGCTACAAAGGGGATTAGGGGATTGGAGCATCTTTCTTATGAGGAAAGGCTCAGGGACTTGGGACTTTTTAGTCTAGAGAAAAAGAAGACTGAGGGGGGATCTTATCAATACTTATAAATACTTAAGGGGAGGGTGCCAGGTAGATGGGAACAGTCTTTTTTCAGTTGTGCCCAGTGATAGGACTAAAGGTAATGGGCACAAACTTGAACACAGGAAGTTCCATCTTAACATGAGGAGGAACTTCTTTACTCTGAGGGTGGCAGAGCACTGGCACAGGCTGCCCAGAGAGGTTGTGGAGTCTCTCACACTGGAAACATTCAAAACCCGCCTGGACGCTGTCCTGTGCAATGTGCTGTAGGTGTCCCTGCTGTGGCAGGGGGGTTGGACTTAGATGATCTCCAGAGGTCCCTTCCAACCCTGATGATACTGTGATACTGTAATGTCTAGAGATTTCATATGATTTCTGGTGGCAGTAAACACATCTACTGTCTTTAGAAAAGCCACTCTTGAAATCGAAGAAAAAATGCCCTAATAGTACGGTAAACATTATTTTCAAAAACATTACACCTATGATGGATTATTTAAACAAAAAGCTGAGCTACAGGCAGGAATGAAAAAAAGGGGAGTATTTGGCAAAAACCTGGTTACAGTGAATGGAGGTTTATCACTGTTTGCCAATTGTGTGTGGAGGATGAACACTCTTCTTCAGAACATATTATAGATGTTCAAGGTTATTCTACAGCTGTGGAAAACATGCTGCTCATTTGGCTAAATCTGGCTAATTTTGGTGGCTTGTTCTAAGGCTATTTTTAATTTGCTGTAATATATCCGGCTTTATTCCTGCTGAGGATGCAGGCATGTATTCATGTGGAGCTCAGCAGGCACACCTTTCCTTATCTTCCAGCTTAATAATGCTCCTTGAGTTGTGGAGATACTCATCAAGACAGCGGAGGAGGACACTGTAGTTCAGACAGAGACCAAGCTAACCATCGCACCTCGACAGATGAAACTTAGGAGCTCTTGCCCATGTTTTTGCAACGATGTAAAGAGTGAACCAGGCTAATTTTATTTACAGAACTAACTCTTAATAGTCAAGACTAGAAAGTTGCAAAGACTGTCTACTTGCATTTGTCTGTTATCTATGCTTCTGCTTATCTTGGTCTCAGTCATTCAGTCTGCGCTGTAGATGTCTTTCATTAATTGCTGCACCCAGTATGCAGCTCTATGCCTTTGCAAAATACGGTAAAAAAAAAAAAACAACCAAAACTTTATTTCCTGCGTCTCATGTCAGAGAAAACGTATGAGGAGAGAGACATTTCTTTTATTCCCTTAATGAGAGTTATCTGTGTCTATACTGAAGGGACAAATTATAGAAATTAGCAGAAATTTAGTCTTAAAAATAAATTATAGAATATAAACCTATCATGAAAAACTCAAAGTGGAAAAGGGGACTTGAATAATTTCTGCATTTTTTTGTTCACATGAATCAAGGAAAAAAAATAGGGGTTAAAAGAAGGGTGAGGAATTCCAGGAAATCGTCTGATTTTTCTTTAGAAACTGTTCTTGTACATTTACATTTTCTTGCTTTGTAAGATGCAATTGCCCATGTAAAACAATTTGTTATGAACATATGGCAGTGGAAGGACAGAAAACCCACCAGAATAATTCTCTGTGTCACCAGGGGGATTGTTTGAAATGACATAATGGTTAACACCTAAGAAGGCAGGAAGAAAATGAGAGAATTCTGACAGACCTGGAAAATCCATCACGCTGCTTGTCAGTATCATTAACTTAAGTTGCTAACTTGCAAAAAGTGTCTCTAGAATTTAGTTAAGGTAAAAAATTGTGACTGTCTCAGGCTGTGAGAACGCCATCTTACATAATCAAATGACTTAGAAGACAGCTTTTAAGCTGAGCTCAGCTGCATAACTCTCTACATGTACTTTCTCATCCATTCCAGCTGTGAGATGAAATTCATTAGCTTAAAATTCAGATAAGCAAAGGAACCAGCAGCTAACATGTTGTACTCCACCACTGGGAATCATTTAGAAAACAGAGTGTGTGTACAGGTCTTAGGCATTTCAGTGAAAAGACCAGTACCTTGGTTTAACTTTTCTTTTGACTGTCGGGACCAAACTGGTAGAGGTTGCACTAAAGTGATCAAGTTCCATTTTGGTAGGTCTGATGTGGAGTAATTCCTGGAGGACATTGATGACAAATAAGCTGGAGGAAGTAGCATCCTAAATGGCCAGAGCTGTTTGGCAAGTGTTTAAATGTCAAAGTCCTAACATCATTCACAAGGATCTTTATGTCAGCTGAATCACAGCAGCTCAGCTGATGGGTAGTACCTTGTGTGACTGTCATATTTCATTTTGATATGGTCATGCGCCAATATGCTTATATATACAGAGGTATACCTCAAGGATAATCATTGTTATCAAGGATAATCATTACTGTTAAGGATAATAAGGTGCACTTAAACAGGCATGGACAAGTTTCACACATAACATTTTCAATTTTTCCCAGAGAAATTTTATTTCCTTGTCTTCTGAAGATAGCTGTCCTGATTTACTGCATGTTTTAGAGAAATGAATTTAATTGCATTCAGTAATTCTTATTTATACTGGCACTATTCATAAGATACATAAGGCTTTGGTAGGATTTGAACAAGCTCTCTTGTCATTAAATTCAATGAGAAACAGAGCTACCAAACACCTTTAAAAAGGATCACAGCGATTCAAAGACTAAGGATCTTGTCTCATGGGAATTTTTAAAAATAAAAACAATTATGTTATTGTTTGAATACACCTTCGGCTAGTGAACATTTAGGGCAATGAAGCAGTACTATTCTTTTAATGCAGTGATGTCGTGTTTAGGTTCTGTCTCACAACATGTGAATGAATATTAAAATGTTTTTAGTTTGCAGCATTGCAGTAGACATTCTCTGCAGTTTAAACTCATACATTGTAAGACAAAGAAAAAGCATAATTTGAAGGCAATTTTAAAAATTAGTTAGGGCATGTTGGCAGAGGCAGAGGGAGCTCCTGGCTCCTAGGAGTGTGCTGAACACTTGGTCAGTTCTTGGGAAGAAAAAATGGTCATGGTCCCAGTCCTTGAAGAAGGGTCAACCCACACCTTACAGACCATTTCAGTTCAAAATACAATACGAAGTGTAATGCAGGTGATAAGCTAAGTGGCAGCAGAATCAAACCTGTAGAGAGGTATTTAAAGAGAGTTTTTAGAATGGCTAAAAAGCTAGATAGAATATTTTACATTTTCCTGGGGTTTTTGTAAGTTGCACTAATAAGTTGATCTTATTTTCCCTGTAGTAGCTGGGAAAGCTGACTTAGAACACTATTAAACAAGACTATAATTGAAAATCCATAAAAATAAGAAATTAGTTCACGTTACCCTTTGAGATTTCTTGAAATACTGCTAATAATCTGCCTAGAGACTTTACAGAGACTCTAGTAGCCTTTTTCATTCTCTTTTCCAGTTAATTTTTTCTACTGAGTCAAATGCTGAAGTTTCAGTGAGCTTACGGAGATGACTTTGCTGTGTGTTCACTTACAATTGCATACAGCATACTGCAGTTTCCTACCATAATGATACCATGCATGATATGGATTTTCTCTGAAAAGAAAAGTGTTAGTCTCTAGGGATTACAATTCTTGTAACTGTCAAGAAGTTTAAAATTTTTCTTAGATGAAAGCAGATGTTCACTTACACTTGAGATGGTTGAATTTTGATGGATTAAAATATGTATTTTTACCATTTCCTGAAAAAAAACCAAAACCAACCTGTGGGTATATATGATTCTTTGCGCGCGCGCGCGCGCGTGTGTGTGTGTGTATAGTTTGTGTGCTGTGCTCTCATTAAGAAATCATAGACTAGAAATTGCAACTCCCTGCAGTGGCTTAGTTTTTACAAAAGCTTTAAAACATTTAAACAAAAAACACTGAATGATGAAACATTGTGAACTTTTTCTTTTGATACAGTGTTTATAATATAGAATGATGAATTTGATCAAAAACATTTTAATCATGTAAATAAATATGAACATGTAAATCCTTCAATTTACTGCTATTTCCATGGAAGAAGAGGTCACGTGAAACGTCACATTCCTTATAGCAGAGGGCTACTAGCCATCTGTGCTCTCTTTCAAAACCTTGCTTTTTTTCTTCTGCGAATTTGCATGCTCTTTCTTATTTTAGAGGGGCTTATTTCTTGTCATTCATGACATTTAATGCTTTGATTTTACTTTTGACTGGACCAGGTCCTGTAGTTATTAACAAAACCTGGATGGCTTCATGAGCTTGTACACCGCTACTGGCCACAGACTGTGCTAGTAGGTCTTAGGTTAGCTACTCAAGATATATTTGTTCCAGGTTGTTCTAAACATAAATTTTAGAAAATATCAAGGTATAGCCAAATTTCCTGGGCTACAGTTTTCTCTCTCTGAAAGGCTTTCTATCAAGGGGCACATTGTTCAGTGTATTTCTTGATGCTACAGCTTTGCAAGTATCATACAAAGGTTTCATTGTTCTTTGTTATCCTATACATACAATTTTTTTAACATTTTTTTTTAAATAAAGAGGTGTGGAAAAAGTGGTCTTATCTTTTATTGTCTGTAACTATTGTTGCATGCATGGTTACATTTTTGTATCTTCAGCAAACACTACCCCTTTCATTCATGCATGTTTTGTTACACAACTTTTCTTGAAAGAAATTTTGAAATTCAATTGACCTTATTAAACTGAACTGAATATCTGAGAACTTAAATCCTAAAACTGTACAAGAATTCAGCTTGCCTAATTCTGATCTCAAAATTCATGTTATGGATGATTCAGACTTTGTGAGGTGGACAGTGCCTACAAGAAAGGAAAAATATTTCTTAATGCTGCTGCTGAATCCTGACTTAGTTAAAAACATTGTATCAGCATCCTGCCTCCCTCATAATGGTAGATTATTCTGAATTTTTTCTCATTTTTTAATGTTAGAATCTTTTTTTTTCTGACTCTTCTCTATCTGTTATCATAAAGCTGCTAATAAATCTAACTGCTGTATTCCCACGACATGTTCAAAAGATGTAACTACCTAACAATTCCTTGTGCCAAAATCCTGAACTAATTGGATTTGAAATTTCAGGCCAGATCAATAATAAAAATAGGCCATAACTTTTTAATGGAGTTTAACCTAAATATTTTTCAATAGAAAAAATCTGTTTCTGGAGAGTAACAATTGTTTCTGGCTTGGATTCATGTTTATTTCCTTCCATGCAATGTAGCATTTGTTTGGCTGTAGGTTAAATTGTCCTAAGAGAAAGAGAAAATGAGAGCTTGTCTTTCTAGTAAAGACTAAATTTGTATCCATAAATGAAGACTCTACCATAAGAGATGTCTTGATATTTTCAATATTTTAATAGAAATACTAGTCTCTGGACAAAAAGAAAGGTCTCAGTTGATGTTCTCAGCATTTGTCTCATTCTGCTGTAGTTCATCTCTAAGTTGTTATTGTACATGACAATGATTGCACCTGAGCAGAAAGTGAATAAGCCTTCCCCGGTTGTTGGAGTCCAGAAGTGCAAGGATTACTTCTATGATGCAGTTATTATGGTCATCCAGGCAGGTGAAGTGAGAGATTGGATACGGCAGTAATGTAATTTGACAGCTCTTTTCCTCTTACAAGCTTCAGTGAGATGCAGAAGGTCTGGGGTGTAATGGTGGAGCCATTCCAGCTTTACTGAAAATATTGGGAGAGGGGAAACTCAAGGTGACAGATTTAAAAATTGTGTCAATTAACTAGTAGACTTGACATAAAAATCATACAGATAGAAAGATACCTAAACCACTATCATTTTAGGAAGAATTCATTTTGATGTTTCAAGAAGATACAAATCATCTCAGACCAAATGATTGCAATGTTAATTAAAGAGAGTGTTTCAGAGCAGAGTTAAAAGAAAGAGCAGAAAAATAAAAGTTGGCATCAGGTGATGCCACTAGTTGAAATGAACTCTGACATTCATTAAAAACATTGTTTAAAGAATTCAGACTTTTGCAGTCAGAAACAGATACTGAAATGGCCAGTAGTGGAATATGTGAAAACAGAAACCAGAATAGTCCTGGAATAAATGCCTGCAGGGAAATTCTTTCCAATTTACTGATTTAGGACAAGGAAAAGGCATTGATTCATTGATGCCTGTGAATGTGGTACCAGACAGCAACAGCCATGGTGGGCCTGAAGGGTTCTTAGGTTAAACAAGAAATACAATACCGCAAGGACCACAAAAAAAAATCTAAGAAAAGATTTATCAACAGTTTGAGAAAAGACATATTGAATTAGTGGAAGAATCTCCTTTCCACTATAGATTTCCATTAAGTTTTGGACAATGCAGTTTGCTTTCTTCTTCGGTCACTTATGTGACTTCTGTGAGACAGCAAAATGTGAGTAAGACTGCTTCCTTATTCTGGATACTGGCAGGAGAAATCCACTGGCCTGTAAAGTCCTTGAGTGCTAGAGTAATGCCACCTATATCAAAGCATGAATGATAGATGGATGGACAGATGGAGAGATGGATAGATGGATGGAGGGATGGATAAACAGGTGGGTAGGTGGGTAGGTGTATTACACAGAAATGGAAAATAATTCAGTAGGCAAGAGTGTGTACTTGTAGGGCCCCTGCTGGAAGTCCTGTTTCCTAGCCAAAGCCACAACCAGACCGTTGCTCTGTGACTTGGTGCCACACTCCCATGTGTTTTGGAAGCTGGAGTAAGTGAATCTGATTTCCAGTATGGTTAAAGGGAACTGAAAGCCGTGTGAAAATACCGTCTTTTTATTTAGATACTTAGATGTTTTACTTACAGTACTTAAATATACTTAAATTACAACACTTAGACGCTTTACTTTAAGTGTCTACTTGAAAAAACATTGACTGTAACTAGAGGAAAATGAAGAAAATTTTTTTTTGTCATTTTGTCACAGGTCAAGGGCTGTAAAATTCAATAAAATCAGAATGTACTGATCTATTTCAAGTTAAAATCTTCTGAGATGTCAAATTATGGTACACACAGAGCTCTTAATTATGACATCTGAGTACTTCCCTTACTCAGCAACTCTCCATTGCTGTTCTTGAGACAGCAACAACTGTCCAAAAATATTTTATTCCTTTTCAAGAGCAGGGCACTTCACATTTCCATAAAAAATTGTTGACACAATGTGGAAATAAATAAAATAAGCAGTAGAAAATAAGTATAAGTATAAAATAAGCAGTAGAAAATTATTTAAACATGTTTTTAACACTTCAGAATTCAGATTAATGGACTAATCTGTACTTCTTTGTTCCCTTCTCAGAAGGGAATTCTTGGCACAGGGATTGGTTTACACTGTTTCAGAAATTGTTGTAAAATGTGGAGTTGAACTTTCTTGCTATCAGTTTACCAAATCCTTATGTATCATTCAGAAATTGTAGGCGAAAAAACCCAAACCAAAACACATCTAATGTTCTTCCACTTTTCCAGTATGCATAAAGTAATTATTGTGTCCAAAACAGTAGAAAGGGTACAAGAAGAGTTATCAGGTACCATTAAACAGTTTGAAACTTCTACTGCAGTGACCAAAAAATATACAATAAATATAACAAAAGTACTTTACAGGCACTTACCAGAAACCTAAGTCATTTGGGAAATAGGTAAAGGATAAGCAAGAGTTGCTTCACATGTGTGCTCCTTAAAACATAAATATGTGTGTAGATATATATATATATGAATACACATAGACATAAAGCAACCTCTAGAACTGAGTAAAACAATTGCCTGACAACATACATCTCTATGTAACAATAGGGAATCATTACCTATCATATATAGGTAAAAGTGTTGGGGACTTTTAATTAGACACAAAGTAATTACTTGCTTTGGAGTTCAGCCAGCAAACTGGCCTTAGCGACTTTGCTCTCAGACCTAAATGAGCATATTTAGGGATGTCTCTGTGGCAAAAAACGAAAGCTATGCTGCAGGTTAGATGCTAAGTCATATCACTTGCAATAACCATGATCAGGTAGATGGGCCGTATTTTACCATCTCCTTGCACTCTATTTATGTTTGGTTTTCACTTGTTGCTAGCATTTTGTTGCACTCTGCATGAGTGCATGAACAAAGCAAAAAAAAATCCTGACTGTGAGTGATAGAGCATTGTTTCCTATTGGGTATTTTGTAACTGCCTTTGGTGACAAGCAATAGGCTCTAATCTAGGGCTTTAACGGAATGGACAGAGCCTTAAAGGCAAAAAATAATTGTGAAATTTCACACTCAGCATTATGTTATTTGCAAGTTGAGACTCTGAGTCTTGGAGGATTGGGAAAAAACGGAGGGAACAAAATTTGCATTGCAAAATGGCAAGTATTAATTTGACATCATAAAGAAAATATTTTTTCTTGGGTATGACTGTCCACTGCCCTTTCTCATTTTGTGAGACTTTCTCATTGTGAGGCATCTTTCCTTTGCTTTTCAAATACTTTTGGGTTACATTTAAAATTTTACTGGGTGAGACAGAAGGAAATAATACTGAGCATGCAATTGCATCTGGTCACATTCCGACCTTCACATTACATATCCTTGGCAGTCAGTGATGTGCCATCATCCTTTCTGACCCTGACATCTGCTCTAACTTCAGAAGATAAAAGCCGGCAGACTTCCAGGATTTGTTTTGCCTCCACAGTCAAACACCGTAGTATGTACCAATATTTTCCATTTCCACGTATACCACCGTTTCCACAGAATGACATGTAGGTTATGTCATTCTGATCAGAAATCCTACTGATTTGCATTCTATGGTCCCCTTTTCATGTGATGTATATCTCCATCTTTGGAGACCTTACACTGAAGCGACAAAATACTGTCCAATGTCTCCCACTGCACAACTGACTGGCATGTCTTATTTTATAATTAGGCTGCCATTTAGCATGAGACCCAAGAAATAAACAAATGTCTTACATGTTTTCGATAGCTCTTCTTTCTTAAAATACTTAGATAGCATGTTTTTCAATACTTGTCTTAGCCTTTGCTGGTTGCTGTTCATTTGGGCAGTTCAGGATCATGAGTTTTACTCCCTGTAAGAAGATCTGAGATTTAGAAAAACATATGGCAGAACTGCATTTTTCAGAATAGTCCTCTTTACTGCTCTGCCTTCTTCAGGCCTGGTCTCTGACTCTGAACTAAAACTTAAAAGTCCTAGGAAACAGGTAAGTGGAAATTGTTGCTCAGCAGGAATAAAGGTTTTTTTCCAGTGGCAAAGCATGGGCACATGGCATGTCTTGAAAGAAGTGAGTCAGGCTTTCCTGTCAGAGCATCTCCCAGGGCTCACCTCTTCCCTTCATAGATTCATGCTTTATGACAATTCCTGCCCTTGGAGCTCCACATAGATGATAACTATGACAGCAGTTGCTTTAACCTGAGATATGCACAGCGAAGCCATTTGCTAATAAATGACTATCACTTCATCCTGCCATGAGCTCCCATTGCAGTACATGTTGCACAGCATAAATGCTGTTGAACAAAGACATTCAAAACAAACAAAAGTTCACCTCATATGGACTTTTGAAATTCCCTATCCTGCGTGTGCAGCGGCTACCTAACAGCTGACCATCAGTGCTTAACCCCAATAAGAAATGCTAAATCAAAATAATTTTTTTCTAAGTATGCCCACACACAAAACCTGTTTGTGAGACATTGTTACCCAACTTCAGGCAGAGCAGTCATCAGCTACCTCTGACAAAGCTCTTCAGCTCTGAAAGGGCTATCAGTTGTACAGCACTCAGATAATTAGTCCATTTTTAGAGGAGATACAGTGGTTACATGTAAAGCAGGGTGCTACTTTATTCGCATTACAGCCAACAAGAGCTTTGCTTTTGCCTTCAAAAAGGACAAACACTATCTATGCATCCACAGCAACACCTTCTGTATAAACAATTGTAAACTTTCCCCGCTCCTTGAAAAAGGGAAATGGGAAAGGGAAAGGGAAAGGGAAAGGGAAAGGGAAAGGGAAAGGGAAAGGGAAAGGGAAAGGGAAAGGGAAAAGGAAAGGGAAAGGGAAAGGGAAAGGGAAAGGGAAAGGGAAAGGGAAAGGGAAAGGGAAAGGGAAAGGGAAAGGGAAAGGGAAAGGGGAAAAAAAAAGGGATCCTCAATGGAGCCAGTTTCCATCATTGGATCCTGATACTGCCTTAGTCATGCCTGGTAGGAAATAGTAGAAAGGGAATGAGAAACAGATTTAGACTTTTCCAAGTTTCAATTTTTCATTTCAAAACAATTGAACTTTTTATAGGGTGACTAAGATACCTATTGCTGGACTAAGGAATCTGGAGTCTGGTGCAAAATCCCTTAGACTCTTTGGGTTCCTCCCCTAGTCCACGGGGTTTGGATCAGGCCCTCACATGCCGTGCATGTAAAGGCCATTGTTGTTTTGGCATCTTATGTTGTTTTCCTACTTAGCACTGAATCTTCAGAAACAAAGGATTAAAGATTAGGAACAATGTCGAAGAAAAATGGATTGTACAAATCACAAGGATTGTAAATCATGTCAGTGTGTGCTGGAAAGCTCCTCACAGCTCTCACATAAGCTACAGAGATGCAGCCTGCAGATCCAGAAAGCAGACGTTCCCTGCCACAATTTTAAAAAGAGGCACTTATCAAGCTACACATTGTTCAATCACACAAATACTTCTCTTTTTTTTCTGTTTCCAGAAAGATATTTTGCTCATGGCATATTAGAATGACAATGGCATCTAAGTCAAGGCTAAGCCCACAGCAGAGTGATGAGCATCCTATCTGAATGTGGTACACATGTATAGCCATAACACAAAGCATCATTTTATCTTTGTACATCCCCTGGATGTTTGCTGTAATCATCTAGCAATACTATTTTCAACAATAAAAAGAAGCAGAATAAACACTTGTAGATTGGAATGTTGCATTAAAAAAAAAAAAGAATAGGAATTAAACCCTTTCTTGCATGTGTTGTAGATTTTCTACATGTGCACACATGGACACAGGCACAGACACACACACCAGGCACTGAATAGGCTGTTTGATATTTAATCTGAATGCAGCTGTTTAGATATTTGCTTGGTCTGTCTCTGGATTTTTCATTAAAAATATGTGGTTAACAGCAGCCAACCTGATTTGCATGTGTGTGTGTCTGATTTGTTCACCGCTATGCCTCCTGTGTCCTACATCTTAATCACATCCAGGCACCCGCCCCATTACATTACCAGAAGGGAAGTGATGGACATCCCTTGACTCTCTTCATGACCCCCTGATAATCCTGTTTCACACACAGGCTCCCTGCTGTATGAAACACAAAAGCTGCCACTGTAGTTCTTTACTTCCAGTCGATATTCTGACAGACTTGATCTAGCAAATTAGTATGCTGTGGTAGGGGCACGACAAAAGACCCTTTTGACACACTCTGAATCGATACAAAGGCCAACAGAGAGCCATTTCACCGTAGTTCTGTTATTTTTCCCCTTTTGATGACCCTTCTTCTTCTTCTTTTTTTTTAGCTTGTATGACCTTGTCAGATTTAAAAACATAATGTTAGAAAAGTCATCCTTGCACAGGGGAAGAAAAATCTAAACATGCAGAAATGCAAGAATAACAATGTAAAATTAAAATACAGCTGGAATAGAGGAGCAGAGATTTTCTTGTGTGAATTTGTTTGTCCTTCACACTGCTGAAATCCCTACATGCTTCAAATGTCAGAGAGTAGAATTAAACAGACTGTTCTGGCCATGAATGCTGCGCTACATCTGAATATTATTATTCTTTCTTTCTAAAAAGATGAACAGTTCATCTTAGAGTATTAAAAATGTATGTCTTAGTCATATTTCTTGGTATGAAGGATCGTATAATAGCATGATGTATTTTACAATTCAAAAATTGTAGTCACATTTACTTAATTTCTAAGTGCTTATGATGTGAAATTTAACTGAATCTATGATGATATTGATAGTACTATGCAAAGAAAAATACTTTTCAGCATGTGCTATATATATATAAAAAAATTATAAAGCACAACTAAACGTGTGTCTGAAAGTTTATCTGCAAACATTTCACTTGTTCAAAATGGTGACTTATTAATAAATAAACTACAGACTTAATTGACTTGCATCTTTAAGCAATATTATTGTATGTATTTCTCTACTTCTGCAAGAATTGCTCATTTTGTCAGAGTTTAGGTTTACACCTGTACCAATTTAATTGGTTTTATGTTGGCCAAATATATGTAATAGATTTACATTTTAGTCTTTAGGAAACATACATAAATGAGGATGATAACTATTTATCTCATAATAGATACTTACTGTTACTATATGCAGGTACACATAAACAATACAGTTTTGCCTTATCATCATTTTAAAGGTGCAATTTTGCCTTATCATCATTTTAAAGGTGCAATTATGTCATAATAAGGCCTAATTCTTGTAATTTACATGCTTAATGTTGTTCTTAAAGAATGACCCATCCTCTCAAATGAACCACAAGCACTCAGATAATCTATATTTTCTTTCTCACACTAACAAACTGAAATATACCTACTCAATGGCACTTTCTGAACCTAATCTTGAAATTTTAAGTTTTCTAGCTGAATGAAAACTTAAGTCAATAAAAAATGAGACATTCCCAGCTTTAGAAAGCACTTTACTGTAACTCACAAAGAAGCATTTTCCAAAAATACAGGTGCACAATTTACTCCTAGTATTTGCTGTACAGTATGTACATTTGACCTCTGCCTCACTTCAGCATTTTTCAACACATAAACCTTGTTCTCTCAAATAGAACTACTATATAGACACAAGGGATAAAGCATATTGTGTAAGAAATTCAGGCCACTTCAGACAACTCAACTTGAGAACAGAGGCAAAATTACACTAGCTGTTCCAATTCCTCTAGCAGTTTTATCTAGCCCAAGATTACCAGACTCAACCCCCTCCCCCAAAGCCCCGCAAACACGGGGTGACATACTCAGCTACCAGAAACCAGTGGCCCACAAAAGAACTTTTACCGTTTACACCAATTCTGATCCACACTGAGAGACCATTTTACTGGGAAATATACCATATTTCAATGAGACAGAGCACTGTTTCCTGAGATAAATATAGCATAAATTTGTATGAAGCAAGAACCACCCTTAGTCTTACCATAGTATCTATATTCACATGATCTTTATGAAGTCCATATTTGCAGAGCAATAGATTGCATTGTAACTCCAAGCCATTAACACAGAAAACCGTTAGTGTGTACAGCACTTCTCTGACATACATTAATATTCTCCCTTATAGGGAAAGAAGCCTACAGTACATGGCAATCATTTTAAAAGAGGTTAGGCTAACAGCTACAGCATGACTTCATATCCAGGGCAGCAATGGATGTATCTTGCCAATGGGATCGTCTTTTATGTAAGTTGGGTGTGCCTTCTTTTCCTCCATTAAACAATCAACTAAAACAAATATAACAATCCTCAAGTTTGGTATACAAAATGTTGCATGGCAAGTATGTGTCTCAAATAAAACACATCTACGGGTAAAAAAGATTAATTACTTTTAAAAACCTTGTTTTACAATTGCATATGCTTTTTTCAGCCCAAGCAAAACCTAGTTTTATGGGCAGCTCAACTCCGAGACTCACAGCATGACAGGTACAGGGTTGGAGGCTGCCAGGATCTGGAAGAAGGGAAGGAAAAAAAACAAAAGGAGGAAGGGTTGCCCTGGCATCACTTCTTCCCAGTCATGGAAGTTAATGCACACTTCGTTACATAAAGCTAATAAGGGACTAGTTACCACCACTCCCTTTGCTCACTGCTTAACTTTCTTCCTCAAAATTTGCCTCTAGTAGGGTATGCACTCAGGGCAACTGGTGTTATCTTGATTTCCAGATTTACAATTCCAAATTCTTCCTTTGTTGCTTCTTTATCTCTGTTACTGGTGTCAAGCTGCAATGCTAACCTGCAAAAACTAAACAGCTGCCAGGACATTGCCCAATATCTGCCCTATGCTTGTGCATCCTCATGGACTCATCCTCCACCAGAACCCTACAGGCCGGGCACTTTTTTTAGCTGTCATTTTGTACTACAAAAAATAACCTTTAGCTCTGTCTTTGACAATTTTTATCACCCCAAATTCTGCCACCTCCTTCAGGTAGGACAGTGTCATAATTTCCATCTGTAAGGTGGGACCAAGCACCCTATCATCCAGAGGACTAAGCCAAAAATCCCTACAACTCCCACTCAGTTCTCTTTTTCTGAGATGCAGAGGAGTGAGCTCTTTCTCGGCAAATCAAGTGGGCTGGGCGCAGCAGGACCAGCAGTCTTGCATTTTATTAAAAGATTTTAGGAAAAAAAGAATGCAGTAATGCAGAGACAACGTGAGGCGCTGGAGGCAGAGACATCTTGAACATCTGTAAATCCCATTCTATTAAAGATTATAATAAAAGTTTCTGTTTGTGCTAAATACTTTCTGCATGGTGTGTGCAAGATTATTAATGCATATTCGTTTTGTTACAAATGCCTGAAATTCTTCATAAATGCATAAAATACAATGGCTAGACCTGTACAGTAAGGAAGGATACAACAACACTAGTAACTTAAATATTTCCAGAGGCTTCTTCTGGAACTGACACCAGCTGTGTGGAATAGCAAGCCTCTGCAGTGTTCAATCCTTCTGTTCACTGGAATAGGAAGGTAACATCCAGACTGTCTCTGGGACAGCTGTCTGACCATTGCTTCTGTGTCGAGGAATTGTTGGGATGTATTTTGTTGCCATGGGCCAGAAGTATACAGGGACTGTTGTAACACATTGCCAGCATGGGTGCTGATGAGTTCCTGCACCTACAAGTATACTAGGCACTGTTTAATAGTGTAGATATCATCTGCTGCTCCCATAACCCAACTGATCCTAGTCTTTTCCACTTCAAGTAGTACTTCCCAGGTGGCCCTCAATGTCTATTCTTCCATGTTTCAGAATAAAAAATAGGAAATCTGCCTGGTTAAAAATGCATCCGTAGGTCTCACTGTGATTTAACAGGAGTTTCACATCTCAGTAGCTCCACTCACTGCAGGACAGTCAGTTCTGATTTGTGTTCACTTGAAATCAGAATCAGCCTGCTATGCATTGACTAATACCTACCGCATGAACATCAATTTTTAACTTCTGCAAAGCAAACAGTAGATTCTATTTTGGAGTTTGTCTTCTCTTACACTAGTCACTGACCTCAGAGAGAGCTTCATCAAAATAAAGATTGAAGGATTTAACCCAGGAAAAGTGAAACCTTTTATTTCATATACTGGATAAAGGCAACGTGGTGTGCTTCTCACCCATGCATGTATTTTCAAATTAGTGTTATTTATTTGCACTTACTGTTTGCTTCATCTACTATACTATTACTACAATTGTCTATCTGTATGTTTATATTCCACTCATATCTACCTCTCCTAAGCGCATCATAGTTTACCTTTAGCATGCTGCCTGCAAAAGAGGCAGAGAAATCATTCCAGCTTAAATCTTTCACTTCTTGCAAGACTTTTTTCTACAGCTTCAGTAAATGAATCATGATGTTTATTTTATTCTCATCCAAGAATCTCAAGCAACTGACACAGTGTGTAGTCAGCTAAATGTCAGCCTCTATTAATAGGAACATGTAAACATAATCCAATATTTAAAAAACAAACACTCAAGAACTGCTGTCTTGCTGTACCTCTAGAATCAGCTCCTCAGCTGGTATGAATCCACATGGCAGAAGCACTAAACTGTGGCATATAATGTGTGCGTCTATGAGGATGGCAGAATTCAGATTTCTAATTGACAGTGGACCCAGTGTGCTTCACTAGACCATGCAGATGAAAGCCTCAGGCTGGCCAGATGAAAGCAGGAAGATGTACGGTCAAAGCACCTTAAAAAGGATAAAGTGTTTAGTCCCTTCTGCCTATCACTGGGTGTGAGTGAAAGCATGAAAGGATGAAATAGAATGACATATAGTAACGAAAGGGAAGGAAACAGTGATGGTTTCTTCACAGTATTCTCAAGGATTCTTGGCTGTTTTTTTCATAGCTCATGCTCCAGTTTCCTTCTTGCCATTATCTAACTGTGTCAGACCACAGTTTTGTTACTAGTAGCATGTAAGACTGTTTCTGACATTATTGTACTACCCTAGAATAAAATGAAAAAATCTCTCCTTGTCCATTTTTGAGAAATTGTTGAGTTCTCCCTAAATTGACTACAGACGCTGGGATGGCTGAATTTGCACTGATCTGTACTGCACCTGTGCCGAGCTGCAGACCAGCAGGAGACCTGGGGGGCAATTCCAGTTGCCCACCTCCCACCACTGAACAGCCAGAGGTGACAACATCTGAGGGGGACAACAAGGAAAAAGCTTGGTGTGGACAAGGCTGGGAAAGAGAATTACAAAACCAAAGATGAATGCAAAAAAAAAGGGGGAGTTTTTAGGCAAACTCCTTTGTCTGCATTTGTCTGGTCAAATTAAACATTTTTTTAAAGGATGATTTTATTAAATGCTTAATATCCCTCTCCCTTCACAACATCTTCCTGTCAGTTGCTGGCAAACCTTGTCCGCACCCTCCTGCCCCTCCAACAAAATGAAAACAAATATGCAACAGTCTTCACATTCGTTACATCTTCAAGAGTAGTAAGAGAGAGAGAAATCAACTATTTGTTTTCACATTCTCAAAAACTGAAGGAGAAAATAAATAAATAAATAAATAAATAAATATCCTCAAGACTCATTTCAGGGAAAAGGAACAAATCAACATTCCTTACAGGTCACCTTTAAAACTTCAGGCTGCCTTTTATACTGCATTGTACTTATATTCGCTTACTAATCTCCTCACATATTACAGATTTCACAAGTGACTTGTGATGCTGAATTGCTATAGCTGTTTGTACAATTCCCATGTTATTCATTGTTTGTCCGTTTGCTTTACCCAAATTGGAGAGAACGCATTTTTAAAGTAGCTGTCAAAGTGTGACTCATCTGGCAAGTCAGTAATTACTTTTCATAAAGTAATATGCCAGAACACACTGAATTCATAAGAATTGTAGAAGGTACTGGGACATATGAACATAGATTCCTACCTACCACTTTTCACAGTTCAAATAATCATAAAAAACCCTTTAAAGTATAGAGCCAAATGCATAAATTCACCCTTTAAGTGCAGAAGGAAAAATACTGTTTTCAGAATATATATTTTTAAAAAGGGCTTTCAAGGAAATATTGGAGAAAAAAACATACACTTTTAAGCACATTTTGAAGTGTATAATATTAAAATAATTTCTTAAACCTTGTTTTGCTTTAGTTTTATGCATCCCTCTGTATTAGAGGCATAACTGCTCGTTGCTGTTATTGAGACAAATATTGGAATAATTTGGACAGAGATGACATCAAGAGAACAGAGAATTAATAGTTTTAGTCCTCTTTTAAGTAAGGCATTCACAGTTTCCATTTGTAACAGCTTCTTAGCTCTACAGTTCAGCCATAGACCACAAAGCTCTAGAGCATGTATTATTAGGGAGTTATACAGCCTTGTTTCTGAAAGGAAATAACACATAGATGAGTGTTTTCTTCACACCTTGGGGTAGAGGTGGTAACCCATTTCAATAACTGGTTTTAGAAATAAATAGAAAACAAAATACATATGTTTATTCTTAAGCAAAAATAAACAGTTTTTTCATATCCTGCCCCAATAAACAAACAAATTGCATTTTGCCTCAGTGGACTGGCAATGGCAAAGTGGACCTGCTCAGTTACATGCTTGTTGTGACATGTAATATGCATCACAGGGGAAAGTGTTAATGGGTATTTAAGGGGACATGACAACCCCATTAGCTTCCCTGATAAATCTGCCCTGGAGTAAATGACAATCCTCGCCGTGGAGATATCCCCGCTAGGCAGAACAGCAAAAAAAAAGAGAAATTTGTGAACAGGGCCAGTATTGGTGAAGGTTATGCCAAATCAGAGATTCTGGTTGTAAAGAGGTGGGAAGGCCACTGGAAATTGATAGCTTTTAATTCTTTTCCTTACCATTAAAACTGATCAGACTTTGACAATGTAATTGTCCAAAACTTATCAGTTACTTGGGCATGATTTTCCCCTTTGAAATTTTTCTAATTCAGAATCACTTGAGATTCTGAATACTCCTAAGCCTGCAGCAGTGAAAGCCTGCAGTGAAACCCTGCAGAGTATAACTATGGGCCAAAATAATATTTTTTTTCATTCATCTACACTATGTTAAATCTCTTTAAAGATGGTTGTATTTGTTTGCATAATTATACAGCTTTTATTTCCCGGAAGAGGATCTTTAGTGCCAATGGCAATATGTCTGTTCATGTATCTACACGGATGCTTCTGATTTTTAAATCTCTATCACTTGCTTATATGGCTTCTTTTCTTCTTCCTCTCTGTCCTTGAGCAATCAGGTCAATAGCTACAGCCAAACTTGGCAGCTGTTAGAGCAAGATGTCAAATGTTGAAATATATATTCTTCCTGCAGTGGCACCATGGCCTGTGGCTAGTCCTTTGTATGGATTCACTGCCAGCAACGTGGCTGTGTTCAGTGTTGACTGCTTGCCGGTGTAGAACTGCCTGTAGGGTTATATCAAAGTCATACTGTTATGTAGCTGACTATGTTCCTTTCAGTCCTTAGATGGCATCATTTTCTGGCACTGATTTAGCTGCATGATATTTTCTCACATCCATTTTTATAGTGCGTGCCAGACCATCACACAACCCCCACCAATGTATCTCTTTGAATTAGTCTTGCATTATTCCATTCCCCACTTCTAGAGAAAATGTTATTAAACCTGGAATGATATAAATAAAACTGGGAGAACAAAGAAGCTCACTTTTAAAGGCTCATTTTAAAAAATGATTGTGTGTACTTCTGATTTTTAGCCATTGTCTTCACACAGATTCCCATCTCTTTTTTTCAAATATTTTCTACTTTGATGTATAATTAAGCTGCCAATATTGCTTGCTTTAGCCATGCAAAAATGATGTACCCATCCAGATTGATGAACTAAGGTGCATAAAGCCTAATCCTATTTTTTTAAGCTTCTCAGAGCCAAACTATTTTTGAAGTGTCATGAATACCCTCAGGATCATATTAATAACTGACAACAATCTTCACATAAATTAATAGATGGCATTGAAAATTTAACTGAAATCCACATCATTTTGCACAGAACCTTAAAAAAATCAAATTATTTTCCCTCGGAATCTTTCAGAAAGGATGTAAATACTAATAGGGCCAGAGTTTGTCTGAATTCTGTTCTGAAAAAATTTGCTTTGGAAATGTCTTTATGTCTGGGATCTGTTTGCTGCCTGGAGACATCACTAGAGTTCAGTCAAAGATGCAGAAGAGCAGCCACATGGTGCAGGGCACTTAAGGAACGCTAGAGATGGAAGGTAACTCTCCTAAAGAAGAAACAAAAGGTAGGAAATCTGCTAGTCTGTCCAAAGCTATTTTCATTACTGACATGCTTGTGAGACATGTGTGCATGTAAATAGGGTAGTCTTATGAGTAGACCCTAAAATGAATTTTTACAGGCTTACATTGTGTTTATGTGCTGATGCCAGAGTTTGTTGCCTACCAAGACAAAGATTTTGGGGGATAAAAGTAGAACAACTTTCTTCCCTTTAAAAAATAATTTAAAAATCTATTTTTAGGAACCATAAGCAATAGGAAATGCAGCTAATCCCATAGACTGTACACAGACAGAAGATGATATGTCCTGGACTGAATAAGAAAAACATGTCTATTTTTCCCAGTCCTGAAGTTTTTCTTCAGAAAAATACATCTTCATGGCAATTAACACTTGAGAGAGGAATGCAGAAGAGAAACCATGGTGTGAAAGATTAAGCATAATGGGAGTTGAATTTGTGAGTTGGTTAACGTACTTCAGTCAGGTCTTCTGGTAAGAGTTTGTGTTTTTAAAATTATTTTCTTTGAAAATATTGCTTGCCTGCCAAGTGGTTCTCAGTACTGTGGCTGTTGTTGGCAAAATCAGGAGCATTTTTTACAACGTAGGAACTGGATTTGTGCATACAAATTAGAAATCCACAACCTAGCATACAACTTGTAGATACAATTTCTGTAGGAAAACTCTTCAAGATCAATTTTGAAATTATAGCTCTGAAAACAAGATCTTCCTGAAGAGACTTGACCATGCCTTGCTCTGTTGGGAAAGAAGTTTTCAAAAACTGAATGGGGAAAGTACAGACAGCAATGCTCTTCCTTCCCACAGAGTGTATGTCTGTCTTCTGGGTACATCAGACAGATGAAGAGCTTCAGCACTGGCTTCTCTTGCCTCTCACTGTGTTCATATCTCATAAAGTCCACTAACAAACAGGGGAAGAGAAAGGCTTAATGAGACATTCAATTTACTATCATGTTTCTAAAATCTTTTGTGCACACAGAAATATTACTAAGAAATATAGTAAGAAAGATATATCTTTAAAACAAAATACTCCCAAGTTTGCTTCTATTTTGGTCAAATTCATACCTGAGTAGGCAGAACAGCATTTTTATTATCAGAGTTTTTACCCATGTCCGTAATTTGAACCAATGTAAACCTTTGATACAGACAGTTGCATTATATTCTGGCACACTCTAATAAATTCAGGAATGCATTGCGTGAAACCTGGTATGTGAACTGCACAATGTATCACAAAATTAATACTTGTTATTTTTTTTTCATTATTTATAGGTAAATTTGGTTCTCTTTGAAATATCAACGTTCCCCCTGTGGGCAATTTCACTCAGTCAAAATTTGGCCCTTTGTTCCTTTGTTCTTTTAGTGGTCTGTGTTTGTGTATCCCTATGTTGAGCTTGCTTTACGCAGCTTATTAATAGGGGCAACCAAAGAAAGCAAATGTCCAACAAGCAAATTTGGTAATAACATATTCATTTATCATGTACATGAATTTTAAAACTGCTGAAATCAGCTAATTTACAAAATGTGACCATGAACTATTTTATTCTCTTTTGGAAGCAAAAATAGCATTGGCATTTTTATATTTCATCTCAGAATGCTACCATAGGGATCTGACCTAGATTTAAACTCTTATCTCCAGAGATGTAAGATCTCCACAGTAATCTATTGTCACTCGAAAATGTGGCTTTACATGTATCAAGAGGGGGACGGCTCATGAAGTTGAACTTCAGTTGCTTATCTTTTGTTCTTCACTACAGCAGGGCAGTGACATGATCCCTCTCCTTTCTCCTCCCCTCCCCCAAAACAGGAAAAGAAAAGAAAGAAGCTTTAATCCTCTCTGGTACAAATTTCCCTAATATTCAATAATCACTCCCTGTCTCCTTCCCTGTGGGAGACGTCTGGTAGCATCTGTGCCAGCATATGTTAGACATCTCTGAGTGGGTCACTACCTCATTTTGTCACCGACTCCTCTATCACCTAGAGAGACAGCAACATCCCTCCACAACACAGTGCTCCACAAGACACAGCGCTGTCATGTCTCTCTCAATAAACTTGGTTCAGTACACTTTAACCCCCTCTCTGTACACTTTAACCCACTAACTGTGGTTAACCCGCTCTTAACTGAATCTTTTTCACAGTGGGGTTAACACGAGGGAAAGAAGTGTTATCATGCGTGTTACTTTAAAACAAGCAAGTCCTCCAATCCTAATTTCAGACCTGTACCTGAGAAGAAAGGAAGGAAATATAGATCCTTATAGGTCACTTAATATGCTTTAAATGCTTTGTAAAATACACATGTAATTTCCAAATAGGTAATATTTCAAATCTCACTTGTGATTCATTTCTATGGCAATAGATTTTATAAATGGCTGTGATAAAGTCTGCTTTTTCTTTCCTTAATTCAACAAAATTAGACTGAAACATCTGGCTGCATTAGCTTTTAGAAGTTATTTGAGAGTTGCTTTCCTTTTTCAGTTTGTGGTGCAATGATGTATTGTAGGACTGTTTTCAGCAGAGGTGCCATTTCTGAAGTGTGCACCCAGGTTTTTCCAAGCTAATGACTCTTACATCTGCTCTTTATTTCAGGCCTGCCTCTAGTTTTTCTGTAATCATGGCTGATCCCCAGAAAGTTTCCAATATAATTTTCCAGGAAAAAAACTAAAAATAATACACAAACACATTTTTTTACAGCCTCAAAATAGTCAACCTGTTATTAGGATTGATCTGTCATTAATTCTTGCGTATAACTGAGGCAGGATAGGAAAACCTAAAATATAGTGTCTGATGATATACTATGACAGAATATTCTTCTTTTTTTTTGCCACTGCCCGCCCTTTCAAAGAACTAAAAACTGCTAAATGATGAACCTGTTAAAATTTCATTAAAGTCAGTTTAATTTTGGGTGCACTTAAATCATGGTTAGGAAGAAGTTATTTACAATCAGTTTCATGAGAACAAAATTAAATAACTGCTAAAGTGCTATCCTCCAGTTTTAGATCCTGATTCGAGGGAATTGAAATAAATAGGTGTACCTTGATCCTCCTTTGTTAAGGTAGCACTAGGCTAACGCAAAGTTTTACTTTTTCTTTTCACACTGGTCAGAAAAAATGTCAAATAACTGAATATGGGATTCAACAGTCAGTTCAGATTTATCACCCTTAATATTGAAAATACTTTCTCTAGGCTGGCTGACCTAGAACTATAACATTATCTAAAATGGGGGTTTCTAGTCTTTGAAAGATGATTTCCTAATTAGAAAAATGAAACCAAGTACAGCTCCTCCCATCCCTCTGAAACCGTACCATATGTTGCTAAATCTCCATCCACTTCATATATCATCAGTGCCCCTCTGCAAGAGCTAGCTCTTCCCTGCCATTTGAACAAATTATCTGGCAGATAAAGAAATGCTGATCTAGAGAAGTCAGTTCTCTTCTATATAATGATGCAGTATAAAATGCCTAGCAATTTTTTTAAGAGTCATAAAAACTCCTCTGACACACTTACAGACATGATAATGATTGAAGTTTTTCAAGTGCAATATGTTCACCCTATAGCATTTAAACATAATCCAATCATTACTATAATAAGGGACACTGTAACACTTTCTTCCTTTCTGAAATCTCCAGATTACTAAACCTGTATTAGGAGACTACAAATGTCATTTTCATACATTAATTTTTAACAGAGTTATTCCTATAATGTGCCAAAAGTGGAATGGAAAGATTGTGCTCAGGTGTTATGTTATGAGTCCAGATTTATAGCAGGATAATTAAGAACAGAATATGGCCCAAAGTGTTTTAAATATAATAACTTTGTTAGGATTCAGAAGTTGAAAAACATCTGAACTCGTGGGTGCCAGGCTACTGCTGAGTTTAGAAATGTGTGACAATGGGGATTAATACTGGAAAACCTGATAGACCTGTAAGTATAGTAGCATGAACAACACTGCTGTAATTGCATTTTTTTTTCTTTTCTGTTAGACAGAAATTAATCGATATCCCAGGAGAAGCAGAATAAGAAATTTTCAATAATTTGAACTGCTTTTCAACAGGGATATGACTTTTTTGACTCTTAAGTCAATTGTCTGATTCAAAATTATTACTGGATTATTTTCTAAAGTGTGCATTAAAATTTGTCTGAGAAGGTATTGTCAAACAAAGGATATTTCATAGTGTTTTCAGGAACATGTTTGAATAATCATGCAGAATTTCTTTTTGCTACTGAGTACCTTAATAAAGAATCAATACTGCAGCAGGCCTCAGAGGAGTGAATCTCCACACAATCTTTCGCTTGGTTCAGCTGACACTGAGAATATCATGCAAAGATGTGCACAAGCATTTCAGCTGGCTTGTCCTTTTACTGATTAGACCTAGGGAGATATTTGATTACAGAATAGACAGGCAACATGCTTTGCCATCCTTTCCCAATTTAATTTGCAATTTTGCTACATCGTAAGATGTGACTGACAAGTTATTAGAGTTTTGCATTTGGAGGATCAAGTATGAGGTGAAATAAAATAAAAAATTAGAGAAGAACAATGAAATGCCAGAGAATAATATCCTCGTATCTTCACAACTCTAGAGTACTGTAGTGGCAATCATATGTGATGAGAAGAGGTTTGAGTGAAAACATGGCCTGACTGTTAACATAAATAGATTGGAATTGCGATTTATCTGCAAGATCTTGTTTATATCTGTGCTCTGCACTTCCATAAGTCCATACAAACTCCTCAATGGGAGTACTTGAGGGTAAATTATTGAAAACTAATTTACATATTTTTAACTGTACCTTGTCTTCTCTACTTTGCAAGCCCTAAACTGAATATTTGTCCACACATATTAGAGTTTACAGTCTTATGAGACTGAGAGGTGTATGTTCTAAAAGACTAATCAGAGTGCATGGTGAGATGTCAGGATATGAAATAAAATAGAAAGAGCTTTCATTCTATTAGTCTTTAAACCATCCTTCTTTTCTCCAAGATTAAACATACAGGAGAACACAGGTTGCAACAGGGAAAATGTGGAGAGATGATATAGGAAAGAAGGTATGTTTTGATGTAGTCAATTTAGTGTGATAGAAACCCTGGCTGCAGCTCATTTCTCTGACTCCATGGGCCATCTGTGGTGAACATAGGGAGCCAGGGCAAACATTGATGTGGCTGAACACTGATTCCACCCAAAAAACCTAAATGCAGGTTCGACCAAACAATCTGAAGAATTTGGTTGTGAACATTATTTCCCCAACACAGAGATGAAATGGATAATCTGATAGAACTTTTCTGTGTGGAACTGCAGAATTCTGCAAATGCTCATGTGGGCGTAGATAAGGCCTGTGTGGACCTAAAATTTATTGAGACCCTTTATCGAATTTTCCATTAGCAGCAGATCACATAATTTACCAAATTTACCTAACAGAGAGTTTTCTTTTTCCTCCTATTTAGAAAGCTAGGTATACTGAGCAATTCATTTTTGTAAAATCTTTCAGTGCTCTCTTAAATACAAGTTCCTGTGCATGAAGAAGAAAATATTACTACTGATCTCCATGTTAACTTTCTGTTAACAATAGTGGTATTGCCCTTGATGGTCATAAGTATATTTTCATGTATTTCAGGACCACTTTCTATCTGGCCTTTGCAAAGTATAACCTCTTCAACTTAAGAATAAATTAGCTTACAAAAATTTATTGTTTCATTTAGAAGTCAAAGAAAAGGATTACTGTTATGAATGCTTCCTTTCAGGATGCTGTGGTTGTAGATTTCTACACAATGTCTATGTAATGTACTCTGTTTTCAAGATGCTGCTTTAAAAGCATATTGTGCACTAAGTAATTGCAAATAGCAGAGAATTAGAAAATTGAGAGCATTCTTGTTCCTCACAGTTTTTTTATGAAATATTCCACTAACTGCAGAAATATATTGAGTACGTTGAGTACTCATTATATCTGCAAACAAATGAGATTTTTTTTTTAATCCCTAAAGAAGATTTTCTTTGAAAGTTTCCATACTTTTATCATCCACTCCAGAACATTATGGTTTAGAATTGAATTTCCCATCCACCTCCCACCCAGCAGAAGAATTTTGTCTCTTGTGATTTATGCTCATTAAGAGGCAGGAGTGATCACTCACTCTGTGTGATGGCATTACAGTAACCACAACCCTTACAAAACATCACTTTAGCACTGGGGGTTGGGAAGGAAGTATTACATTCAAAAGAAAAATGGGATTTGTTAATTTAGTCCATAACTTTCAAAAAGAGGCTGATACTTAAACTAAAAGACAAGATTTTTTACCACATTAGTCATAATATTCGACCATTGCATGATATGACATTTTGATCATTATAAAGAGTATATAATTCAAATTATCCTTGTGGTACATTGTAGACTCCTTCGGGGGGGGAAACCCAAACAAACAAACCTACAAAAAACTAAAACACGATGTCCGTTCCTGTTTTCTTTAACTTTGTAGAAGTAGTTACCTTGCTTTATTAGTCTGTGGCAATGACATTTACACAAAACAAAAATCTTTCTTATTACAGATACTCTTTAAGTCCAATGACCTTTTCTTCAAAACATTTCAAAGGAAGCAGGTAACTACCAGGCAAGAACCAAAATTTCCATACACACGTTCTAGTGTCCTAGAATAAAAGGTTATTTTTCTCTGGTTTGCATTGTTTACATAAAGCAGAATAAAACACCACAACTGCAGGCAGTCTTGCATTGGTGAGACTGTTCCCAGAACGAAGATCTCAGCATAAGACTTTTTGGGTAGGTTCCTTAGTATATTACTTATATCACTTATTTGCACAAAAGAAATGCCCCTTCTAGAACTGATTGGCAGTGTACAGGATGCCCTTGCCCACCAGGTATTTGCCAGTGAAACAGTTACGCAGTAATTAGAGGGGAAAAGGAAAACATACAAAGAATATGAGGGTATTTAAACATATGGTACCAAATGTTATCACAGGGAGGTGTCTTCCCACTGAAATCAGTAGGAAGGCTCACCTGAATTTAGAGAGAGTTAGATTGTGTCTTAAATGCACAGTGCACAAGCATGAGCGAAATGGTTGAGGGCTGGAGGTGGTTAAACATGGCTGGGTAGAGTGGCTGTTGAAGGTGACTGCCAGCAGTTGCCACCTCCTGCTTTCCCTGGAATCTCACTGTTCGATCATCCTTACACACTCCCTATCTCGCATCCCACCACCCACTCCTGCTCACATCCCTACCTTCTGCCTTAGACCTCGATCTCAGCTCAGCACCCGCGTTCACGACCCCAGCCAAGGGCTGGCTATTACTAATTTGGGAGTAGTCTACAAATAGGGAATTGGTGAGAACATCCCTATGCCACATCTCTATGGCCTCCTTTAAAGCACTGTAATGTTGGCAAATGCAGAACCCTGCTGTTTTCAAGGCAGGGCTCAGCAGAGCTTTACACCACCTGCATGTTCCCTGCTGTGACTCGTACTCTGCCCATGGCGACCACACTCCACTGCAAGGCTCCGACTCATAAAGGTCCATAAATCACCATGAAGTCAAGTGATTCAGGTTAATAATAATTAAAAAGATATGTCCATGTGTAGAAGAGGGTTCACAGCTTTTTAAGGTATGGTTTGAGGTCTGGCTTGACTTTAAGACTGTTTGAAAGCTTATTGAGTGAAATTTGAGTGGAAGATCCCCAACACTAGGATGTAGTCATTTTTGATTACCTGTAAATTCCAACTATGAAACAATAAGGCTTTCAGCTTAGCAAATAGTGAAAATTTACACTCAACTCACCAGCTTGAAAATGTGTCATATTTTTCTCATTAAGTCCATGCTGTTTTGTCAGAGGAGCTTTTCCATTTCTGCTGCCACGTTTAAAACTGCACTGCAATGCTACACCGTGCCTCAAGACGACTGATCTGAGAACTAAGTAAGAGCAGACCTTGATACAAAAATTTACTTCCAATAAATGCATTGATTTATCCTAAAAGTCTCAAAATAAGAGGGAGAAAGATGTTTCTCAGAAGCCAAATAATTTAGGAAAGTGGGATAGCTTCTTCCACAGTATGTCAGTAAATTCAGAGATTTTAGATACTATTTTCCAGCCAAGTTTGTGCCATTGCATTCTCATGTGCCCTGTGGTGGATAAATTGTGTCAGAGTTCTTAGATATGTATATGTGTACATGTATGCATATAAATATATAAATATATATATATGTATATGTACAGTTTTGGGTGTTCCATGCTTTCTCTTCTGCATTTTCATGTCTATGCTCATGCACTTTCACGTAAGCAGCTTTAATTTCCCCGTCCAGCACTGAAACAAAGAGGTTTCTCAGGAATTGCAGTCTTGCCTGAAATGCAGAAGGGTGACAAGAATCTTTTGTTTGTTTGTTTGCGGTAAGTTATGGTAAGTTTATAATCTTGTGTAGTTCCTACTCAGGTATGTCCAGAACTTCCATGCAAAGTGAAAGGTAATACGCAACACTAAACTCACACTGACTTTGAATATGCATCCTGTAATGGTACATCTTAAACCAGGGTCATAACCTGGTTAACAGGAATATCCAGAAGGTTGAGAAATGCTCAACAGAAATTGTCACAGCTGCCTGTATAATGCTTCTTAGAAGAATTCTTTTTTTTTTTTTCAAATATGAAATACCACAAAACAAAACAAAAAAAAGCCTAATTGTGCAAGCTCACCAAACAAGATCTTCCTGACAAAATGGTTCAATATGACACAGCTTCACTTCAGTAGTATTGACAAAACAGTGCATTCATCAATAAATATGTCATCTCTTGTGCTCTGTGATTTTGCTGTGCCTGTAAACATTCAGTCTCCTAGATGAACATACCTACTGAGGGACTGTATTAATGTTCTTCATTCAGAAGGTAATCGTTAATCATGGGTTGCAAAAATTGCTTAGAAATGCATAATCTCTTAAGACTAACGCTGAAGTAAAGCTTAAAAGTTAGACCAAGTCATACATATTAAAATTCTATTGCTATTATTTCTTCATTTATCATTAATACCACAAAATGCTAGCCATCTTCCACTAGAGAATAAGCCAGTTCTTCTACTAGGTCTTTCCAGTCTGAAAGAAAGCCAAATGTGGACAAGGTAGAGGGCCAATATGCTTGTTAAAATGATAATGCGTTGGGTTCTGCAGCACGACACGTAGCATCTGTTATGCACCAAATTTCTTCATCATTAGAAGTAGTTTTGGAGAAAGAAGCTGAGTAATGAGAGCTTTGTAGTTTGATGGAGGCTTGTCAAATGTACTGTTTCTATGGAAGGCATGTGAAATATGGAACTGGCATCACTGCCAAAGCAAAGGTCCAGAACTAAGCCCAAACTGGACACTGTATTTCATATGTAAATGTCAGATAATCATTATTCTTGGTTGGGTCTTATTAATGTCAGAATGAAGGATTTGGGAACTTCATTTTTCCAATTAGTAACTCCAATTATTATAATAATAATATAACTCACACTGAAAGCCAGAACTGACATTTTCCTCATTTCTATGTAGATAACTTGTATTCATACATTGGAAATCATGCATGTAGAGAAGTTTACATGGACTAAAATTAATTTTCCCAAGCATGTCTGACTCTTAGGTAGACTATTACCATTAATGTTAGGCATATGTATGACTTTCTTATATAAAAATAAACTGACTTTAATAAGTTTCTCAGATATGTCTTAGCTTTTGAAAAACACACATAAACTATAATTTTGCTGATTTTAACAGGACAAATATTATAATTATAGATATCTAATACCTTAGATTTTCTCCCTGAGCTATATATATGTATACGCAAACACCTAATAGAGAAGGATAAGGAAAGAGTGAAGGGGAGAGAGGGACATGCAAAGAGGGAAAACGTGCCTTACTATCTTGGTCTACATGTAGAAATTTGCCACTACACCGTACTAAGTCAGCATAAGTCTGACCTTGTCTTTAATGCCAAAATTTGTCCATTCATTTTTCATAGCAAAGGATCTGATTGACTAATGGACTTGTCTGCCAAGTCTCTGGGACAACACTTAAATTTCCTTTGAGAGTGTTTGTAATGGTGATGGAAGATGACACTGAAGCTTTATAGATGAATTTGAACTTCCTGGAACGGGTGAGTAAGAGCTACAAAGAGACATCCCATAAAATTATGTTGCCCAAGTTCTATTTTTGATATGACTTATATGAAGTCTGAGTAACTAGCAATTAGTAAAATCAAGAGTTCCCTGTAAAGAAAGAAGGCTGAATTATGAAAATAGGAGACTGTAATTATCTGCTGCTAATTCCCAAGTTAAAAAAATGTAGCTGATGATTTAAGGTAGAGCTAGTCATATTTTGATATATATTTCAATTGGAGACAATTTTAAAAAACCTAACAAATAATCACAATGTCATTACCTTTTGGAAGTTTGAATTTTTTTCTATGTGCTATATATGCTCCTTGCCCTTCTTAGAAAATGTCACAGTCTTAAAATTTGCGTTGTCAGGACAGAGTAAAACAGCCTTAGAACAAAAGCAAACCAGGCTATTATCTCTGAAGTACATTACTAACAAGATGATAGTAAGGAAGGAGGCTGGGAACTCAACTGTGAGTCTACTTACACATTTTCACAGGTAGGTTAGAAAATGTAAAGAGCATCTTTTTCTTCTTTTTGAGTTTTTAACATCTGTTGAGCATGTTTGTAACTCACAGTAGAAAACCAGCTGCCACCCTGTTACATCTCCTCTCACCTTGACTGTGCAACGTGTTGGAAAGCAGACAAAGGCTTGGGAATCTTGGTATTGTCAAGACTAAATGGAGCTGCAAGAAGCTGGTGATCAGCATTTCTTCCCCTTACAGATCTCAGAAAAGAAGCAGATGCTGTTATTGAGGTTGTGGCAACCAGGAATTGCTGGGATAGCCATTTCTGTTTGCAGACCATCACCTTGGTCACTCTGTGATGCCCATGGCAGCGTAGCTGGGGAATAAGAGAACGGTGCATGAGCTGTACAATACGTGATGGAGAAGCTGTGTCCATACTTGGTGGCTTGCCCATTGCAAGGAGCTACTGCTAGCAGTGCCGAGGTTAGTTAGGTTATAGTTAACTTATAAATACCAGCATAAATTGTATTGTCCAGAGACACCAAGAGAGAAGTAGCTCTTGCTCCAGCACAGCACCACAGAGCTGTGAGACCCCCAGAAGCTGTCTCAGAGGACAGTGGTGAACGCCAGGCTCTCTGCACACATCTGTCTGCACACACCTGCTCTGCGGAAACCCCAACCTCCTGAGCAAGACAGGGTCCAATGCATGGCAGGAGAGAGGAGCAGGAGAGGCGGGAAGGAGTGTACTCTACATGGCATTTCTCCCCCTACACATCTGCGCAATTTCAGCAAGAAAAGAAGTGCTGACCCCCCACTTTTGGAAATACAGTTAGTTGCTTCAGAGCAAGTCAGGATTTTGAATCCAGTGTTTCTACTTTTTCCTCAAGTTTCTATTTTTTCCTTTGTGGCAAAAGGCTTAGTTTTGTATAGTAATAATGACTCTTTTAGAACAGCTTTGCTGACTGCTTTTTGGAAGAGGATGCGAAAATGTAAGACTGGTATAATTTTGGCAGTAAAATTACTAAGAACTAAATAAAATAAATGCAGCAATATCAATAAAAAGAAAAAAGAAGCAGCAAAATTTGCGTCTGGCGTAGGAGCAAAGGCCTGAGGCTGGGGCTGAGGAGTGAGAGTTTTGTGTGCCAACGTCTTCCAGGATCGGGCCCGAACTTAGCCTACAGCAAATCTTGTCATAAAACTGACTTTGTAACAGGCTTTTTTTACTCTACTATTTCCAGCAATTGCCTTAGGGTAATTTGAACATTTCAGCTCCTGGAAAAATAGCTAACATGATATAATATATATTTATTAGCAGACAAACACTGTAAATTGTTGATATTTCCACCTTTCAAGACAATTGTTAAAAAGTGAAATAACAAGGCAGTCTTGTCTTAGGTGTGACAGTTTCAGCTCCTGGCACACTAAGCTCTTGTTTGATAAGCTATGTTCATTTCATATTTGTGTAATACCCTGGAAGAAATTAGGTTGCAATAAAGTCCATTTTTGTCACTGCATGTAGCAATGAATATCACACCCAGCAGGGTACAGTGGCACCTGGCTGTCCAGACCCAGTGTAGCACAAAGCCATCTGGGGGTAATTACAACAAGGTATTCTTTAAAGACCAGATGGGACCAAGGAACAGAAGCCCCTACCCCTCCCAGTCATTTACAACATAATTCCTTTCAATGATATACTTAATCCTCCCACCAGCTACGCTTTTCAGCTTGCTGTTGTCACTGTTCCTTTATGTTAATTCAGTTGAGAGACACAGAAAGAGAGAGAGAGCGGAGAGCGAGCCACCGGTGCCTCAAGGGACTAAAAGAAATTATTCATCCTTAAATTGTTTCCACTACACCAAGTACAGTAACAATTTTTTTTTCTTAAAGAGGGCTGAAATTATCCTAAAGAAGGTCAATGCTATAGCCCTGTGCAACACCAGCTGAGTTTTATTCAGCCACCTGTTAGCTAGGAGGGTTCTGCACACGCTCATGATGCATTTAACCAGTTTAAAGGGTCTTTTTATTGACTGGCAGCCTCCCTACATTCAGAGTGCTCAAGACATGGCCCTGCTTTGTGATCATATGTGGCACACAAGACTTAATTCAATTATGTTGTAAGCCTATCCAGTTTGTATCAGTGCCCTTTCACTTTTGTGTCATTTGTCTTGTATCTTGTAAAGAGTTGTATTTCTTTTTTTTTTTTGGAGGAAAAGGCATGCACTAGAAGAAAACTGCCTTTATTTCATCATTCAGATTTGCACTGCAGATGTAGAGGCTACGCTTTAAAAAAACACAAAAAAGTATTTTTATTAATACAAAAGTGGCAAAACAAAAGCAGAAGTCTTCTACAATTTTATAATTAAAGATATACCTACGCATTTAATTTTGAAAGAAGGCCAGGGGGACAGCCCAGACATATTTCAAATAAGAAACAAATAGAGAGATAAGTAAAAACAGAAAAATAAGAAAAGGTGTTTAATAGCTTGAAAATTACAAACCGTGAAGGCCTGGATATTGCTATCCTTTCTTTAGAAGTAGTTTATTCATTTTAAAGAAACTTTACTGCAAACAACTCCTCAACTGGAGTAAGCTTGAAAATATTTGAAAATATATAGCCCCTGAATTAATGATCAAAGTGCAAGTAAACTGCAAATTTTCAGATAAAGTGGTGGTGATTTGTTTTGTTTTGTTTTGTTTTGTTTTGTTTTGTTTTGTTTTGTTTTGTTTTGTTTTGTTTTGTTTTTAAATGCAGCAAGGTACTGCTGCTACTTAGTAAATCCATATGAATTCCACAAATGAGAAAGCAAGATGCCTTTTGACCATGAGTTACCTACGTGAGACAGTCCTGAAGTACAAAATCGTGCTATCATCTATTTTACTTTCAGTCACTGTTCCAAGATTCTTACCAAACATTTAAGCAAGTACCAATCCTGTAATTTCAACAAGCCACAAACCATGTCCTTATGGTCATTTAAAATAGCTCCAAATGCATAACAATTTGTCTCTCACAGAAAAAGCTGTAAAGGAGGAAGCTTGCTGCCTACAGAGACCACAAACTCAAGCTGAAATCACACTGTGAATACAGTTCCAATACCAGTGGAACAGGCAGAAGGGAGATTGAGCTGTTTTTTAAACTTGATTTATAAAGACTAGATTAGTTTATGCTGGGAGCTGAAATCAATAAAAATAAAATGTGCTATGCTGAAATGTATCTTTTACCTTTTATAATGCCTTTTACATCAAACATTGATGGTGTGAAATCACAGTTATAAAATCTTACCTCTGCTCAAGGTGTGTGTGTGGATTCCATCATAGTAATAGATAAACACATCTTTGTTCAACTGGGATAAATATTCATTGATATCTCTTCCCTCTCCTTTTTCCACAGAGCAAAAGTCAGAGAAAGGGCAGTAGTGCCAAGTTACTTAGGAGTATGCATGGCAAATAGGTATCAGTTGCTGATGTATCAGCCTCAGCACTGAAACACCCTGACCATGAAAGACGTTTTATTTTCTGCCTTCGTAATATTTTCCCTCAGAGTGGCTAAAAGAGCTTGTCATAGCTGTGAACAGTTTATATCTTGCATTTGATACTTTTCTGGCTAACATTTTCCACAAATGGATTGTTGTTTTGGTCATTTTCCCCCACTAGTCTAAAAGATTTGAGAAAGATTTTGGAAGGATTCCCAAAAATCTTAACTGAGTTAGGAAGAGGGGTAAATACTCTGGATAATACCATCCATTCAGGTTTTTTTTTGGGATCTGTCAGTAGCACATGCACCCCACAGACATAGACCACATAACAGTATTTCTGGTTCCTCATCCAATAATTTAACCTTTATTATGGAAAAGAGCTCCTGAAGGAAGAACTGGAGTGTTTAATTTTTCAGAAAGAATTAAGAGAGAATTACTGGGCTACAGCAAAGCATTAAAATCTAATTTTACATATATGAAGACACACATGTCAGCATTAGAATGAGGCCGATCCTTCCTTTCCTTCAGAAGTGACTGACATGAAATTGTCAGATTCTGATTTTGGCCTAATCCCCTCCCCAGCAAGTAAATATATGTACATATCTGTGTGTATATATACACATGTAAACCATAGAGAACCTGGGTACATGAAGTTACACAGAAATCAGCTTATTAACATGCAAACACCAATACCAGAAACTTTAACCCAGGTCCTCGGGGAAGTCAATGAAAAACAAGGACTGTGCTGATAGCTTCCCACCTTGTTTCCATTCTACAGTATCACTTCTCTAATTATGGACTACTGATTAGGTCACATTTATGCATTTAATTTCCAGCAATACCTCTGAACCAGACAGTTCATGTATATGAGTAAATTTTTTTTTGATAAAACCATGGTCTTATCACAGTAAGGTGTTATATCTCACAAATGTTTACTTTTTAACAAAGTGCAAACAAGAACAATACACCTTATGTCAAAAATCACCAATATATATAAAGGATGGACTAATGTAAAAAGCTTCCTTATCATCTTCCCAATCCCTAAAGACTCCCAGCAATCATTTGATTTTCTACTTAGATGTAAGTATGTGCTAACTGATTTAATTAAAATAAGATTTATACTAGAATCTTACATAGTTTCCCAGCACAAGTCAGTCCACTTTAAAATGCAAAGTATTCCAGTGCAACCTCTTACTTCTACATCTGCCCTGACATTTGCTTCCTTCATTTTTTTATGTTTTGATAATGTCAGTTTAGTTTCCTGTGATGTTTGGTTTGCCTAGAAGTGTCTTCAAAATGCACAGTGTTGGTGAAAACCTCTAAATTATGTGGTATCTGGGACTTCCTCCTTTGTGATCCTGGGAAATTGTGTACTGTCTGAGATATTCTGCCCTTGCACCAAAGGGACTAGTGTAAGTCCCATTTTCACACATTGTAGGAAAACTCAGTGGGAAAACAGTAATCAAATAGTGAAGGAAAAAAAAAGAATCCAGAAACACAGAGAAAATAAGACCATGTTCAGTCCCATGAAAGAAACCAACCCTTTATCTTTTGCATTTAGAGGGAAGTTGTACTTAAATAAAATCCCTGCAAGGAATCCTTCCCCCTTGATAGCAACGGAGAGCTTTTCTCTCCTCTCTGTTGAAAAGGTATACAGACAAAAGAGGCTGTGAATCCCTTTTCCTCCATCATCCCTTTCTTCTTCTCTTGCAAGGGAGTGGTGGTTTTTAAAGTGCAAAATTTTCCACAGAAAACTCATTATTGTCATTGCAACTCCACAAAGAAATGAAAATTCCTTCCGTCATAAATAAAAATGCAAGATTCACAATAAGACATGCCCTTGGGTGGGGTTGAATGTAGAAATATAAAAAACCATGCTATATGAACTCATTTTTAATACCCCACACCTTATTTAGTGTTTTGAAGCCTTTATGTCACCCTCATCTTTATGGAGCCAAAGAGTTATCTATGGTGAGAGGAAGGATGTTAATAGCTGAGTAAGGCATGAAGCTATTGGGCAAATTTATAAAAAAATAAATCAATAATGGTTATTAAATACAGAGACACTACCAGTGGCTCAGGAAGTCTGTAAGACAGGTCTTTGGAAGAGCATTCTACATGAATACCAAGATATATTCTTGGTAGTATTTTCTTATCGGAAGTTCTTGTTGCCCTTGTTGGCTGCTGCTTACTTGTTCTTCTGCTAAGGAAAGCAGCAGCGGTATCTATAAGCCCTCTCAGAGCAGATATGTGATTTGGACTAAATAAAGTGAAGGAGGAGGAAGCAGTCAAAGGGTTAAACACAAGAACAGGTAACTGCAGGAGGACACTGAGCAGAGCAACCCTGAAAACACCCACCACTCCCCAATAAACGCAAGCAGACCATGACTACACTGTGCATTCTGAAGTCATCAAAGAACATGAAGATAGAAATAGGCTCTCCCATTAGCTGGTTCACCCTCATCAAGCTTCCTTCTCCTGGTGCTATGGATGACCATAAGGTGTCTGACCTGTTGAGGCCTCAGATGGGGAGGGTAAAATGCACCCTGAACCTCAATGAGAATTTCTGAGCTCCTCCAGCAGTCCAGCAAGTGGATGCTACAGAGCACAGCATTTCCTTCTTGCTGCAGCACAGCCATGGGGTGGATTTTTCTTTCCACAATATTTGAAGTGGGCATTCACCTTGGGTCCTGTTTTCACAACTGTCTTTGAAGAAATTATGTGTCCTTTTTTTAAGAAAGTTATAGCTTGTGAATGAACCTGATGGTAGTGCCAGGGCTGTTCAACACAGGTGTCAGTTTGGTGGCTGCTCCCAGGGCATCTGGAGTGATTATGGCTTTTACTCTTACGACTCCTTTCACATTTTAAAAGGCAAGTATGTGAGGTAGCTTCTCCAATGACTATGTAACATGGCAGATAAGGAGGAAGGTGGCTGATAGCTCTTTTCCTCCTTGCTCTATGCAGGAGTGTTTTGTCTGGGTTCTTCTTTCTAGACTGGGGGATATCTCCTTTGTTTAATATGGAGAAAATTGTAATATGGAGAAAATTGGTTTTTATTTGCAGTGACTAGACTTGTCAGTTTAGGAACTGTCAGACTCATTCAATTTCTCCAGCTTATTGTGTTTTTTCAGATGCTTTTTGGCAGTAGAAATGTTTAGATTTGAAGATGTATGCCCGTGTAAAGAAATGCTTTTAGTCTGAGATGTGTTGAGATGTTAGGATGTCATGGAGAAAAACTGGGAAGTCATAAAGATAGCGTTTTGTTACAGACTTAGATTTGACCTGCAGCTAAAATGCAAACATGTTTATCTGGGTAGAGGGAAAAACGTACAAGACGAGAGAGAAAAAGTAAGCCAATAGTTTCTTTGCTGACTTGAGTGGGGCCTTTTTGACATTACCTAGTGTCCACTGAATTGAGTGTAAGTTCTGCTTAGTTTGATGGATCCTTGTCTTGGTGAACCCTTTCACATTTTTAGCTTACTTAGTAGTTAAGCTAAATCAGAACTTCCAGAAAAACACAGGGAATTGTCAAAAACTTGCAAAAAACTAGTGAAATGATAGCAGATTTTTGAATACTTTTATGCAGATTAAAAAACTAGTATTTCTGTACATCTCTATTACTGTATATTCTTTTAGAACACAAAGAGCTTTGGTGTTCGATTTTGTAATAATGTCTTTCAGCTTGAAATTAAGGATTTTCTATTAAAAAATTATGTAGAAAAAAATGAGGGATTGCCTAATGTTGTCACCAATATATCTCATAAAAATGTCCCCAAATGTCTACCGTGTAGCTACATATTTTGACCTCTGTTTTCTTATATTTTACACTTTCCAGCACACAGATGCCCTCAATGCAAGATACCTGGGTGGCATCCATAACCTGCTATCTCAGTAATATAAAACTCAACTTGAAAAAAACCAAGTCTGAAAGTTCTCAATGAGTAGCACCAAGTCCATTGCTTGATTGCTTTGGATAGTAGTTAATTCAGATGAAAATCTAATGTAGAGTACAGGAACCTCTAATGATGATGAGGCAAAATCTGCACTGATCTTTTCTAATCACATCATGTATGCAACAGGGTTTAAGAAAAGTGCAAGGTTCCCAATTTCTGGATAGAGATTTAATTTATTTAGCAAGCTAAATACAATTTCTTCTAAAACTACTAGATGACCATTCACATTGCTGTTGCAGTATGACATTAAAGGGATTATACTAAGTTTCTTAAGAAATGCTGGCTGACAGTGGATGCTATTCTTGCAATACAGATGCAACAGAAGAAACACTGCATGTACTCAGAGGTATTAAGTCAAGCAAGGGATTCATAATGGCTGACTTTACCTTCATGAATAACATAGGCAACAGAATTTTGGTCTTTCCTTCCAAAATCTTTGAAGTTGACTAACATGGCAAAGCAAAATGGTTTGTGTCTGCTTTCTTCTAGATTTTGAACACTGCCAAGAGCTGTATAAAGTATCCAGGAGAAGAAGACTGTAGCTATTTCAGTAAATTAAACAGTCCCAGGAAATATTTGCAAGTGCTAGAAAATTGTTACTTACACTGTTAAATCATTGGAGAAGTCCCTGTCTTTGTTTGGCAGCTAGCTCTCTCCAAAACAACACAGAGGAGCAGAAGGTAGCATGGTCCAGGCACCAGCCCCAGCTGGCAAAGAGGTTTAAGCTATTTTTTTCTGCAGAGGAAGAGATTTAATAGTATGGATGTGGGCTGTTCTGTGATTAATGTCTCTGAATATGATCTTACCAAATGCACACCAGAATCCGAACGGAGTACTGTATTTTGCTTATTTGAACTCTCAGCTTTGTTACTTTTCCTTAAACAGATTACTTAGTATTCCTTTTAGTGGGAGGATTCTTTCAAAAGAAAAGAAAGTAGCCCTCCTTCATTGAGATCTCTGGTTATACATGGCAACTGAAAATAGTTGTCAGATGCTTGGTAGCCCACATAAAGAAAACCTACACCCCAGCACTACTGTCAGGGAAAGCTGTGCTTACAGCTACCTGTATGCAGACAACGACAGGTCTTGAAAAAAATTAACAACAACAAAAAATATTTGTTTTCTGACAATGTTGCAGAGTTAGGATGATGAGATGGGAACTAAACGTATACTTAGGAAAGAGAATGTGTTTAAGAATACCTATATGTTTAAATGGCTATATTAGGGCTTGGTGTTCCCCTGCAAAAGGAAAAGAAAATATATTGAAAGAGCTTGAAATCTGTAAAAGAGAGGTAATGCAAAAAGCACAGAGTGGTAAAGGAAAAAAATGCTGACTTGTAAAATATATAAACTACTACCTAATAATAATAAATATCATCTTGGCAAGGGTTGTATCTGTGAGCCTTCTAAAGCAGTAAATCTTTGGGAGATATGTGAATGACCAGAGAAGCAGAGCACTCTATGGACAAGGGGCAAACTGGGAAGAGAAATAGAGACAGACAGAGAAAAGAAAATGCAAAATGAGTTTATAAGCATATAAACCATTTTCATTTTTTGTAAGTTAAGTAGTAAGTTTTAAAAAGTAAGTAAAGTAATAAATTAAGTACGTTAAGTAGTAAATTTTAAATAAAAAAAAAGAAACCAGAAAAAAACCTAACCAAAACTATGTGCATTTTTTACTAGATCTGCATATAAATTGCTTATAGTAGTTGTTTTCTGAAAAGTTATCAACAAGCTCCCAAAAATGGAGAAAACCTTAACAGTGTAGTGTTCCCGGTCACAATCAGGGAAGAGTTATCAAAGAGTGGTGGCAACTAGCACCCCATTTTATCTTATTCATTATACAGTTTTCTAGTAGAGTTCCCCCATCTGATGATATCGATATGTTACTTCACAGTCTGTGTGTCTCTGTTCCCCTCTCAGCCTGGTGCAGAATGAACACTACGGATAATGAAATAAAACTGCGAAGAATTGCTCTGCTTCGCAAAGTCTTTCCTGGCACCTCATTGGTGCTGCAGGACTCCAGCTGGTGGTAGCAGGCACCGCCTCATGCTCAAGCAGCCATGGCCAATGGTTTGTCATCTCTGCCAACTTCCGCACCATACTGGTTGTCTTGGAGCAGGGGGATTTTGACCCATGAGTAGGATCTGTGGGTCAAATTCTACTGTTTTCCACATGGATTTAAAGTCAGACTCCATAGGGCAATGTTGCCTTTGAACCAATTAAATGCGACCAAAACTGAGGCCAAAATACACTGTTACTTTGAAGAGATCAGTCACAGGGGAAAAGAATTGTTACTGACAAAAATTACTCAAAGAAAAATTTTCCATTAAATTTTGCAGGCTCTTTGGATAATCATGCTTTCTTCTTTCAGAGTGTTGAAAGCAATGAAATACCATAATGTTTAGCAACAGAAACAAACATTTCCTTATGTATTTAAACTCTGCAGTTCATTAGCTTTCCTCTAAGGTGCTTCTACATATCAGACAGTGGGCCTGATCTTGCAGGCCCTTTTTCAGATCAGTATCCTCTTTTCATATTGATTTCTGTGGAATGTTGTTATAAAAACAATGAATAATAACAAAATCCCCTTTATAATCTGTTCTCACTGATGAAAAAAATATTCCTGGAACCAAATTGATTTTACTTCCCCGAGAATCTGAAAACGTGTCTTATCATGTGCAGCCATCTCTACAAACCACCCAAGGTGATCTGTTTGATCATATTTCTTATAGTTGCTTATTCGTCAGTTTATTAGAGAACCTGCTACTAGATAGCTCATGAGAGCACGCCTGCATTTCTGAGTGATGTGCCACAAAGACAGCGAGCTGGCCTTCAAAGAGCTGCCGTGTATCCTGCAACGCAGAGCATGGCAGTCACCCTGGCTAATTTACACTGCTTTTTGTCTGGGAGAATTAAGGCATCTCTGAGCTTCCCTGTGCTTCATACAGATTGCTTGTATTTCCTCCTCTAGTTCTTTCAAAACACCAGGTATCTTTGTTCTCTGCTGTGTTTTGCAATATAGAAAAATAAGTGTGTGAACCAATATAACAGATAAATACAATAACATCCAAAAGCCACAGGAACCAACACTGTGAATTGCTGAGCAGACCCTTTTCAGCTTCAATGGAAATATAGGATGCTCTGAGCTTCCCAAACACCTTTAGAGCCTAGTCCATTCAGGTCTTTTCATTGACTTCAACTGAAGGACCCATCTCTCCACTATTTACCAAAACTAGCTTTTCTTCAGTTGATAACATGGGGGTTGTCCGATGAAAATTCATTACTAATGTTTACCTGGGTATAACAAAAATATGGGTTTGCTTTGCTGTTGTTCTCTAGAGGACACACCTCCTTTCTTCTCTTTCGCCACTTTCTTTATACTTCCTTTGGCAACAGCTGAAAATTGCACTTAAAAATGTTATCATAGTTTAAAAGTTGATTAAAGTAAACAGACTTTTAAATGATGTTGCTTACTGAATCCATTAATACTAGGTAAGGTGAGAGCTCAAAAGGTTCCTTTAAGTAGTAAATGTATAAATCTGGTTTAGGCTTTGTAAACTAAAATATATTGATATGTATCTTATTATGCAGTTTTTCAATTGCTGCAGGGTGTGTTTTTTTAATTTTTGTTTTAAGTACCTGTCCCATAAATATTAAAGCACACGTCTCCTTAAAGGAAAAAAAGGAAAAGTGCAATCTGGATGCTAGGACAACTAGAAAGAAGTAATAAATTATTGCTGTAATGACATGCTAATTAAAATTTTGCTTGTAACTCATGTAAGAGTTTGAAGCCCAGCAAATTTCTCTTTTCATTTGTGAAGTGTGAAGGTAAATTGCCCAGTGACAGTGGGACATCGCTAACAAGTACAAATTGAATAACATGCTATCTTGCTCTATTAGTCCTGACTAGCATGTCTGAATTAGATATTCAGCACACTCCCCATTGTAGGCCTGATTGATAAATGCTAAGGAGAATTTGTCAAAACAACAGGGGCTACACCCAGTGGGACATCAATATGCTCCATTTAGTCACCCACCCGGCACTTCCTACATAGGATTGTCACATAAAATTAAGACTAGCCGCTAACCAGCCATCAAGCTTGCAGCAGACATCAGGCAGCCTGTGTTCTGTATGCATATTAGTCACATGCTTAACAATTTGGGCTGTCATGACTGAAGCATGCGGTGACCTCTGGAGCAGAGGTTGAATTTTGCAACTACACTGAGACATCACGCTCAGCTGTTCAAGATTTTAGGCCATTTCCTGCCTGATCTGTGCACAGATGCACTGCCCTAAGCTATAATCTGTGGCCTAGTCCAAATGACAAATGGCACAGCGTAGATTATTGCATTATATATTAAGTACTACAAGTCTGTAAATTATAAGTAAACTACTGTTCAGCCCGAATGTCTCCTCCAGCTTTTAGAACGCTTTCCTTCATAAAGCCACTCATGTGCAAGACAAATAAATATTTGTAAAACCAAGACATCAAAGTTTAAAGACTGAAATGTACTGTTTTCCCTGCAATTAGCTGCTTGAATATGAAACAGTTTTGTTCCAGCTGTAACTCAATAAGTCATTGCTGGACTTGGCTGTCCTCTATCCCTCCCCTTTTCACTGAGAATTATTAGGAAATTAAGGTTTTCTGTGAGCTCTATATGTTGAACTATTTCTGCCAGATAAATGTTTGAGGCCAATATGGTTAGTCACTTTACATAGTTATTTCAGTATGGATTAGACATGCAATATGCAACACTAATAAAAATGAATAAGAAATCTAAACATCATCAGTTCTGAGGGATCTAATTTGTCATTCTATTATGCTTAGTCTCTGTTTATGCACTGAAGTTCTTGTTTACATGTGGAACAGCTGTAAAGAGTATGAAAAAAACAAGCTGGAAGGAAAGTCATTCACTTCCTTTCTTATTACTGAGCTGTAAAATTTCAATAGGCTAAACAGGATTTTTGTTAGAATATGATTGTGTGCTTCCTATGTCTAGTTATGATTCCAATATGTCAGTTATTTAGTTGAACAACCAAATTCTTGGTGTTAGGAAGAAAAGAGGGAAGGAAAGGAGGAAGGGAGAAAGGGAGGAAGGAAGGAAGGAAGGAAGGAAGGAAGGAAGGAAGGAAGGAAGGAAGGAAGGAAGGAAGGAAGGAAGGAAGGAAGGAAGGAAGAAAGGAAGGAAGGAAGGAAGGAAGGGAGAAAAAGGAAAGGAAGAAAGGAAGAAAGGAGGAAAGAAAGAAAGAAAGGAAAAAAGAAAGAAAGAAAGAAAGAAGGAAAGAAAGAAAGAGAAAGAAAGAAAAAGAAAGAAAGAGAGAAGGGAGGAGGGGAGGAGGGGAGGAAGGGAGGAAAGAAAGAAAGAAAGAAAGAAAGAAAGAAAGAAAGAAAGAAAGAAAGAAAGAGAAAGAAAGAAAGAAAGAAAGAAAGAAAGAAAGAAAGAAAGAAAGAAAGAAAGAAAGAAAGAAAGAAAGAAAGAAAGAAAGAAAGAAAGAAAGAAAGAAAGAAAGAAAGAAAGAAAGAAAGAAAGAAAGAAAGAAAGAATCCCTTTTGTTAAGACAGGAGAAGGATTAGTACCCAACTCTACCACATCACGCTGTACCAGTCTGTAACACACAGGTACTCGCAAAGTGAAGTACTAGGGTCTGATTTGCAACTCTTCTGGTGGTAGGATCAAATATCCACATCACACCTTTATGAACAATGAAGTTGATGGTCGTAGGTGTTCATGGGTACAGAGGTTGCTGCTGGAGAAACCTGTGTCTGCATGCCAAGCAGCACATGCTAGGCAGATCCTGGGTGAGTGACTTCGACTTTGAGTCCAGCAGATGGAAACTGCTTGGAAGAGCTCAGCTAGATACCTCACAACACCAAGTACAGGTCCAATGTTGGCACCAGAAGTAAAAAAAAAAACAAACCTCTTATTTACTGAACAGCTAATGCAGATGTACCTCTTGTTTCCCAAAACTGCAACTGAACTAAATATGAGCTTTCAAGAGACTGTAGCAATTTGTCTTGGTATTATATATCAGAAGGGTAAAAGTCTTGTACCCCACTCCTTTTGTAATTTGTAGTTTCACAAGTAAGAAAATGCTCATACATCTTCCTGGTCTTTTAAGTAGCATGTTACAGCTACGTTATGATAACATTGCCATCTGGAATATAAAAATGCTCCAGCCTAAGGTGAATTCTGTTGTGTCTTCTTGGCTAACCATACCGTGGTTTGAATAGCAGATTTGATATACATATGGAATAAATCAACTTACACTAAATGAGTAGTTGGGATGAGGGCCCTTGAGATTGGTATCTGGGTAGCATCTTGTATGTTGTGTTTCAGTGTAACAGCCTACAGGCCAACCGATCTCCATGACCTTTAGAGCCTCATTGCAAAGTAACTGGCAACCTGTCATCCTAATGTCTGTCTTCTTGCCATTTTGGAAGTTCTTTAGTTTGGATAGAAATCATGTCAAGAAAATACTCTTTTACAACTCCAAATAATGGGAAACATTTTAAAGAGTCTTCTAGAAAGGTTTCACAGAGTTATGAGTTGTTTGACTGTGGTTCATGTAACCAGTGGTAGAAGATACTAAGATGACAAATACCCATTTAAATACTTTTCTCAAGGATTTCATCATATACCACTAATATATACAAAAATGTGGACAAGGTCCAGAGAAGAGCCACCAAGATGAGTACAGGACTGGGAAACCTGCCATATGAGGAAAAGCTGAGAGAACTGGGTTTGTTCAGCCTTGAGAAAAGAAAGCTTAGGGGAGATCTCATCACCATGTTCCAGCATTTAAAGGGTGGCTACAAAGAAGATGGAGACTCTTTTTTCACAAAGAGTGACATGGAAAAGACCAGGGGTAATGGGTACCAGTCACTCCTGGGGAGATTCCCATTGGACACAAGAGAAAAACTTTTCACAATGAGAACAATCGGCCATTGGAATAATCTCCCCAGGGAACTGGTGGATTCCCCAGCATTGGACACTTTTAAGATTCAGCTGGACCGGGTGCTGGGACATCTTGTCTAGACCATGCTTTTGCCAAGAAAGGTTGGACCAATGATCCTTAAAGTCCCTTCCAACCTGCTATTCTATGATTCTGTGACTGGTTCTATGAAAAAGGTTCTAATGAGATAAATGTTCCTAGAACTTCAAAACATGTTAGTCACCTTTTTGTAATCATTAATTCTAAAATAAACAGTAGAAAATACACACAAGAAATATTTAACTAACATGTTACTAAAAATGTTGACTCCATTCCCTATAGCCTTAATGCCTTCATTTCTGTGGCATCAGTTTTTCAATACTGAAAATCAGCGGAGTATTTGTCTCAAATAGGTACATTTCGCCTTCTTTTTCTGAGGTGATGAGATGTTCTGTTAAACAGTTTACACAAGATTTCTCTTTATTCTTTGGTTGTTGGACTCAAAGTGGAAGATGAGTAGAAGAAAACTGTGTTTAGGATAGGTATAGGATCTAGAACTAGGAGAGAATTACAAAAGGATACTGTAAGTCTAAAGTATTTTATTTCAATGGGGTTCCTTGAAATTTACAGTATTGTAAGGAAGGAAATTACCTCACCCTGTCAGAAAGTGCCTTTTCTGTTTGCTCTTCTGGTGCTAATCTTTTATTAGAAGACATAGTGATCCCTTAGCATACACTGATCTTCAGACAATCAGTTATGTTCAAGTTAAGTTGTATGTATTTGCCTCTAAAGAACACAGTTTTGACCTGCTCCCTCTGATAAACTCACAATTCAAATGCTATCTAATCTAAATGAATTAGTAAGTGAATTCTCCAGTGATACTGGACACTGCACAGTGGAGGTGATGGCAGATAACATCTCAAGCTGGCATTTAGCTAGTGAACTGGAAAGCCCTACACAGTTTGTGAAAATGAGATTTGTAAAACTTCTGCAGTCTAGTGATTCGAATATAAGAATAATCCATGCTACAGTCACATACCAACTGATCATCTAGTTAAGTCTCATTTATAGATTAGCGTCAGACTAACAAAAATTAACTTGTCCTGTCTGCCATGAAGATTCCGCAGGAAAGAACTGGGGTCTGAAACAGTGACTGAAGTTTTTTCCTAAAATATGCAAGGACCTGCTTATATTTGTTGGTGCAAAAGTAAGGACAATGTATAGGAACCAAATTACATCAGTTGGGTGTTACGAATGAATAACGTCTTTAGAAGCAAAGCAAGAAGGGACTATAAGCATGCAAAGTCATCAGGGAAAATGGGATGACCAGGATTTTTTTCTGGGAAATGAGAATCATTGGGAATACAAGCTGAGGCACATATGTGCAGGAAAGCTTGATCAGTCTTTCCTAGTGGGATCCAGTTCAGCAAACTGTGTACATTATTTCAACTGGTATGAACAATACAATTAAAAACACTGAATAAGGTTTGAGTCCCAACTATAAACAAAGCCTGTAGGGTAGGCAATAATTCAAAGAAAATGTTACTCTTGGGTTCTGGTCCTGGCTGTTGAGTGTTAGGGAGAAATAACACTGGGAGGAGATATCCTATTGAAAACTAAAGTAAACATTGTCCTCCAGTAATGATGCAAAAATATGTGGCATGAGCTCCGTACACAGCATTACATGTATGCATGCATGCAATAGGTGACATATATACAAACATGATCTGCAATGGACAATATATATTGCTTTTTTTCTAGAGAAATATACATGGGCATTAAAATAGGAAGTGGTGGCTCATGGTAGTATTCTAGAAAGTTGAAGTAGAAGAGAATAAGAATTTTTACAGACTAACATAAAAAAAAAAATCTCTATAACCTGTTAAGTAATTAATGTAACTACTCACTGAAAAAAAGGAAAATAAAACCAAGTGTTGTTTTATGGAGGTGACATCCTTACAATGGGCCAACAGGTAAGTTTGCTTTTCAATTGTTGATAATTTCTGTGCTTGAAGTAGGCTAGGAACTAAATCATTTTTTATTTTAATTGACATTGTTAATTTACCACAGTTTAGCACCAACTTTTTATATGAAATGGACTTTTATATGAAATGTATCACACAAAAAATAAGCTTACTGATCTACCTGCATATGCATTCAGTCCTACCCTGAGAAACACAGAAAGCAAAAAATTGGTTTTTTCAAGCCCTACTGGCAAAAAGTTACTCAAGGATTTTCACCCCACAGGAAGGCTAAAGCTAGTCCATAATAACAGCAGCTCCACTGAAAACAGCAACCTGCTCACATTGCCTGGGGCAACACACAGATGATGGATAGTGTAACAGATGAATCTTCTCTTCATCTCCATTCTAATCTCACTCTACTAATTGTCATCAATATCATCAGTGTCAGTAGCCTAAGCTACTGCTCTGAGCCTGTGAGCTGCCCAGAAGCGCTCGCCCTGCTGCTCCTCCTGGGGTTTGCCCCTCTGCCTCTGCAATCTGTGGCAGTACTTAGCGCCGGGCCCCTGCTGCCAGTGCCCAGGGAACAGATGATGGAGATGGAGCCCGGGTCTGGGGCCTCAGCTCTGGAGGGTGGCCCATGTCTTGCTGATGCATGAGTTGCAACATAGTAGGAAGGTTGTTGCAGTTGATGTAGCGTGAAATCAATGCTGTAAATAAGTGATGAATAATATGCCAATATTGCTCTATGTCTGTAATTTCCTATGTACACGGCAAGATCATTATGATTGTAGAAGTCAAGCATTCATTTTGAACTCACTAGGAAATGCAAAACTGAGGCAGTTCTGCAATCTGAACACAAGCCCTAGTATGATACCACTGTTCATTGCAGAAACACAGGCTGCTTTCAAAAAATGTGCACTTGGTGAAGCTCCAGGATAGGCAGGATACCCTGTCTACAGTGTCAGAACTATCCTCACCATCCAGTGCTTTGTTCCATGTACCATTTACTGTTCACTATGCAACTAGTTCAGAACGCAGGATTGTTAATTCCCTCCTATGTTTCTCTTCTATGATCAGACTTTAGCAGGAAATGTCCACAGACATCAATGAATAATTGTTCAATATCACTAAAGTGAAATGATGACTTATCTTTTCTCAAAGAAGAGGGAAACTGAGACACAAAAATATCAGTGTCACTTCATATAACTTTGTCATATCTAGTTTGAAAAATTAGGGTCTGTGTTCTCAGAATATTTCATACTTTTTGTCACATAAATGTTTCCAACTGGACAGCCAAAAAATTATATGCAGTAGGTTAGAACAATCCATAGTTAATCCAGTTCATCTTCACATCAGAAGTAGGTGGTAGGGTAGCCACATATACACATAAAAAAACCCCTTCAACAATTGTAGAAACATAGAATGGTTTAGGTTAGAAGGGACCTTAAAGATCGTCGAGTTCCAACCCCCCTGCCATAGGCAGGGACACCTCCCACTAGACCAGGTTGCTCAAAGCCCCATCCAACCTGGCCTTGAACACCTCCAGGGATGGGGCCTCCACAACTTGTTAGTGTAGGTGTTTTCAAAGTGAATATTATTTTGCTTTATGCCATAGAAAAAGGATAAGGATTCAGGCTGGTATGAACACATGAAGTTCCCTATGAAGTCCACAAGAATTGCCTCCTTACACCAGGGTTGAATTAACCAAGATACTCTCTATGTTCCAAGCAGAGGTAAATTCACAGACCTGCTTGTGACTGGCTCAGTGCACATTTAGATGAGGATGGAGACGCTGATACAGGTGTGTGCTTTCTTATTACATCTCTTTATGCCTTAGTCTACGGGTTACACTTGAGATACCATATTCTCAGTTTCTTCATTACCACTGGCTAATTGTATCCACAGTGCCTTCCTCCTGCAGGCTGCCAGGGGCCAGCCCTGCCACCGGGAGAAAGAGCGTTTGCTCTGCCATCTTCCTCACATTCTCTCATGCCCCTGTACTCTCCATGCTGTGGCTTGAATGTCAGTGGAAAGCAGAAGGCGCACGGACAGGAATTTACCATGAGCTCAGCATCATATCACTGCTACTGTTTATTCTGGACAGGCTGAACTGGTATCTCTAGAGACCACCTTGCCAGTTTGGCAAGTTAGGCAGCTGCCACCTGGACCTTAAAATAATGAAAAACCTATCAGTGCAAATTTACTGACATTTACTTGGTACTTATTGTACCAAAGCAGTGATCAAGATCAAAATATTCACAAGGGAAAGAGTCATCGCAGAGCAATTATTTTGATAGGGAACTGATTTCAGTTAGGAAGATAATGCTAAACAGCAGTTCAAAACTTGAACTAGAGTAAACCTATCCGTCTTTTGGTAGCAAGGTGTTACCTGGAGCTGGAGAAGAGCGAAAAGAGCGAGCCAGGAGAGGTGTGTTTAGCTTCCAGGCATGCCTGTGGAATACAGAAGGTGAGGAGGGGGCGTGGAGAGAAAGATACTGGCAGCTACTGGTGCACCCCGTGCAACAGGCCTCTTGTAAGCAAGGGCAGGACAGTCTGGCCAGAGTGAGAATAAGCACAGGCTGGAAGTCCTCCTCTGGGGAGCATTGGCCTGAGAATGAGGGGCAGAGTGAATGAGGGGAGAGGGCATGGATGGGGAAGTGGGAGGGGGAAAGCTAACAGGTACAGCTGGGGACTGTGATGAACTCTAGTGGCGCATTTAACTTCAGAAGTTTGGTGTTAGAGGAGATAAAATGCTGCAGCATGTTAATGGCCCCTGGAGGGGGGAAGAATAAATGACCTGTGGATTAGTTTATTGGTAAGAAACATTTAATTTGCCATCTATAGAAACATGGGGTGGCTTCTTCCATACAAGGGTTAAAATTTACATCACTACTGGAGATCTGTTTAAGAGTGTGTGCGGGTTAAATACACTGAATCCTCATCCCATACACAGTAAGGCAGCTACAAGTCAAACATAATGACAGTGCTGATTAATTAGGTACTCCTACCCCCAGCACTTGAGAGTGATTTATTGAGACACATCTCTAACCTGATCCATTGTGCTGACTGGATTAATGGAGTGAGCCAGAGAAATTCACTGGCAATGGTAGATACAGAGCAGGAAAGCATTAACCCTTGGAGCTTTCTTATCTAGCCTATTGACAGAATATTAATTATGACAAAACATACATGTCTCACCTAATTATCTTTTGATAGCCAAGCATATATTTTTATTCATGCATGATGAAGATACTGGAGTGAAAATCATTTGCACATAAACATTTTAGAAAAATATGGAGATAATGCTGAATTTACAGGGCCCACTGTAAACAGGAGACTATAAATGTCTTCCTTTAATTCTTGACCATTTACTTTAGATTATTAAAACAATTGATGGAGCAAGCAAAAGAAGTTATTTTGGAATATAAATTGGGGTATCATTAGATTGCATATATACAAACACTCATGATGCGTTATAAATGCTGTGTTTTTCCTGGACCCTGTCTCTAGCAGGCTTATCTTCTCAAACTTGGTCCCGTTTCTGAAACCATGCAGTTAAATGGCATTCGCTAAACCACACTTATACTCCAGGTTACTCCGAACTTCCGATGTCAGCTCTGTGTGATTGCATGCTGCGGGGCACAAGATATTTTATTACCCAACACACCCAGGTACAGGACACAAAGCAGGTGCATCCCAGAAAGCGAGAAGCATGAGCATAGTCTCCAAGCAGACTTCAGGGGCTTCAGAGGTTTTGGTCACTTCTTCCTGGGGGAGCAGGATCACTGTATCTCACACGAGAAGCATCTGCTCCCAGCAGTAAACAGGTCTGCGAGTGTAGTCTTTTTGTCTAGTATTGCATATGATACTTCACATTTGCAGGATAATACTCTCCAGTCACCACAAGTAAATGCGAATGACTACTTATTCAGTAGACTTTTCGCAAACTTGAAGGCTAGATCTGTTCAAAAATCAGATGAACAAGAACAAGGAAGAGAGGAATCCCCTAAATATTGAAAGCATTTTGTTTCAAGATTTTCAAAATGAAGCATTGCTGGTTTTAATTTCGATTTGACAAACAGAAGGAAGGAAAATAAAGTAAACAAAACTTTTAATTTTGTGCCAAATAAATATTAAAACCACACATAATTTAAACCTTCAGATTAAGGGATTTAATTAATGAAAAAAGGAATAAAAACATTCTATTTGGTACTACCTGAATGGAAGTTATGTTCAGTTAATGCAGAAAGCCAGCATAGCTCTAATCACTCTATAAATTTTGGCTGAGCTATGTCTAGTCTTTGAAGCAGTTATGCTTTAATGTTGCAGTTTGCAGTCCTGGTTCCCCAGTTCTGGTTTGCCCTGATGGGGGCCCTGGCTGGGTCGCAGTGCAGATACTTTCTGGCTTGCACATGCAGTTCGCAGCAGCAGAAGAAAGGAATAAGACATGCCAGGTTCTGTCCCTGTAAAGAATGGGAACTTGGAGAAAGCCCAGACCTGGAAACTGGGAGGTGTTCTTGCCTCCTACTGTTCCCACACAGACAGGACCAAGCTTCTATGCTGTTTCTAGCCATTTCATTCATAGACAAGTACGCAGAAAAAGCAAGTATATAGGTAAAACTTATCCTGCTTTGTGTGCTGTCATTGAACTTCTGCTTCTAAGGCCCATTTAGAAAGGGTCAGTTTGCAGCCCTGCTTGCACCTCTCTACATGCTGTTTTCTCCACACAAGCTCTGCAGTTACACAAAAGAGCTGCTATGATTACCCAAGGTATATCCTCAGGTGCCTCCCGTAACATTAACATCAACAAGAAGCTGGGTCATGAAACGTAGAGGGGAGCTTATCTGTCTTTCCAGGGACACTTTGTAGAGCCATTCTTACCATCCCAATGCAATCAGCAGAGACACTTCCAGTTGTATCTCTTTCAGTTACACCATAAAAAACATAGATCAACACCACAAGGCCAATCACTTCTGTTTGTAACTAAGCTGCTATTGTAGAAGGATGTAGGGAGAGTGGCTATAAAACACAGAATCATAAAGCAGAATCATAGATTGATTTGGGTTGGAACGGACCTTTAAAAGACATCTAGTCCGACCCCCCCTGCAATGAGCAGGAACACCTTCAACTAGATCAGGTTGCTCAAAGCCCCATCCAACCTGACCCTGAATGTTTTCAGGGACAGTGCATCTACCACCTCTCTGGGCAACCTATGCCACTGTTTCACCACCCTCATTGTAAAAAATTTCTTCCTTATATCTAGTCTAAATCTACCTTCTTTCAGTATAAAACCATTACCTCTTGTCCTATCGCTACAGGTCCTACTAAAAAGTCTGTCCCCATCTTTCTTATAATCTCCCTTTAAGTACTGAAAGGCCACAATAAGATGTCTCCAGAGCCTTCTCTTCTCCAGGCTGAATAACCCCAGCTTTCCCAACCTGTCCTCACAGGAGAGATGTTCCATTCCTCTGATCATTTTTGTGGCCCTCTTCTGGACCCACTCCAACAGGTCCATGTCTTTCAACAACAATCTATCCTCCTATTTCCTGCCCTGCTTCTCTTTCTTTCTCTGTTATTCCAAGAGTCTACAATGTAATCAATTTTTTTCAGAGGAATAAATTATTCTATTATGAAGACTTTTTTTTTTTTCCCCTGCAGTGAAATTTGTGCCTCAGGTAGGTTGACTGAATATAATTTGGTCATCTCTACTCCATACAATACGCATTTTTGTGAAAACAGTGTAGACTTATTCCAAATAATCATCCTAGATGATCTAGCTCTGTATAATAATTTGTCATATTTGACCACACACATTTTTCTGTATAGCTTGGGGCTTGCCTGCCCAGGAATCTACTGCTAAATCTACTGCTATTAGCACAGTCAAGGAGAATAGAAGTCCACCCCAAATACTCAGATTGCTTATTATTTTCTGAGCTGGGGGAAAATAAATCCATTCCTCTCTTTGCCTGCTCTATATAAATATTTCACGTGAGGACAGGGCCACTGTGTCCTAGTTAATACTTTTATTTTGTACTTTTATACTTTGTAAACTGGCTTTTTCATAAGCACTTTCTAGGCATATGGGGCCAAGGACAACCTATCATCAGAACTTTAGGTTTAAATTATTGCTTAGAAATGCAGGACCTTTCTAAGAGGGATGATGTTCAGTTAAAGTGACCAGAACCTCACCATTGTTTTAGCCTTTTGCCCTCAGGAAACAGAAGAGGATGAAAAAAATGTTTTCCAGGCTCGGAAATCACCCTTGTTCCCCATGACTGAACCATCTGCCAGGCAGAAGAAGGGGCCCATGAGCTACAGCAGCAATCACTGCAGGAGTGGCCTTGCGCTGGCATCTGGCAGCGCAACCCAGATTTCTCTTGAATGCAAAACTCTTGAAACATCTACCGACCAGGAGTGAAGCAAAAGATTAATGTTTAGTAAGAAGTGCTTAATTAGGATGCAAAGGTTTGGTAACAAAACTGATTTATTTGCTTTTTCGTCACTCTCCATGCTCTGGACAGCATGACAATAAGGGGCAGTTCGAGGAAGCCAAGCATCAGGGTGCTTTTTAATTTAAAATAGTCACTGGGATTTATAATCTAGCTGCCCGAGATGTATCTGTACTGTAAATAATTATATCAGTCTACCAATATGAAACAGTTCCAGGAAGAATAGAACATGAGAAAACATACACCAGTTTTAGGCACAGAGAAGATTCAGGTTAGACATTAGAGACTGGTACGGGGGAATGGCTAAATGACCTCTCAGGGTCCCTAATTTTTTTGTTGATTCTATGAATATTACTTATACCTGCTGGTTTGTTTTTGTTGGGTTTTTTTGTTGGATTTTTTTCCCCCACAATAATAAGTATAGACTTGGGGGGGGGGGGGGAAAGAGAGAGAGAAAGATGAAAATTGCTTGTTTAAATTATTTTCTCTGTTCAAAATCAATCTTGAATTATTCATAATAGGAATGGTGAAGGAAGAAAAGTAGGAGACTGAAAAATGGCATGGTTCAAGCTGTGTCATTGTGTGTAATATCCTCTCTAACAATAATGCCAAAGGTAGGAATAATGCCGGTGGGAATGCTACAAGGAGAAGGGCTTCTTGCTGTGTGTCTTATACTTTTTCCCTAAGCAGTGTTACAAGTAAGAGTTAGGTGAAACAGGTTGGTTCTAGGACAGCAAAACTTATAGACCATAAGTAAAAATACTTTCAGGATACTTAAGGTCTAATAAAGTATATATATTTGTATACATATAAAAGTTATCTATATATTGACACAGATATAGTGTAGATAACATATAAATCACACACATATTTAAGCAGGATGTAAAATTTGCATTCTAAATCAGCACCTTTTAGTTGGTGCCTAAATTCAATTCCCCTTACTCCTAACTAATTGATATCTTGAGAATATCTTATACTGGAAAAATTCAGTTTGCAAGACAAAATTACAGTGTCTGTTTCTCCAGATTACAGACCCCTTCCAATTTAGACTCCTCACTACCAGTTTTACCTTTGGACAATCCTGCTTCTACATCTCCTCAGCATATGGCCTAAGATATTCTCTAGCCTACACATGAATGCGGTACATAGCCAGGTCAGATTTCTTCTTGAAACTCTGCTTGTGCATCCTTTCTCCCTGGGGTTGTCATCTCCAGGAACAGTGGACACTGTTTAATACACATTTGGACAGCTTTTGCTCTCACGGCCACGCTTACACTGTTTTTAAAATGGTTTCTGTTAAGCATATCTTTTTGATCCTTATCTCACAGTTGTACATTTTGTTGTGGTTACATTAGCTAGTAACTGGTGTGATTCTTGGCCCAGCCAGCAGTACGTGAGATTGGGATCTTCAGCCTGAGTGAGCTGTGCAGTCGCATGTGACGAGGGCTAATTGGTGGCCAGCTGTATAGGGCAGGGAAGCAGAAAGTCAATAGATGGAAGGGATAGAGCAAATGCATCCCCTGTGTGATTGCTTTTAGGGTGGGAGTCAGCAGCAGAAACACAGAAGCCAGGGCCATTCGATTATTTAGGGCATCCGAGATGTCTGCAGAAGGCAGAATACCTGACAAAGGACATAGAGGAGAATACGTCCTTACGGAGCAGCACCTGGAGAGCAGGAGATACATGTTAAGCATTTCAGGTGGGACTAGAAACATAAGTTAAGTGACTGAATTGATCCTTTGAGGTCATTTGCTGACACTATATATATATATACACGCATATCCATATATGTATGTAGTCAGTATATATGTATATACATTATATGTGTATGCATGTATATACACATATACGCATATGTATGGTTTAGTTGCACGTTCACTGTAAAGTAAGTCAGCTGGAGAATATTTTAAAGCAACCACCAAGTTTTACCTCACATGATGAAGTCTACAAGCAAGTAGAGACTGGGAAAAGATCATGAGACACTGTTGAAGGACCTTGGGGGTTAGGACAGGGTTTCATGCTCGTGTAACTGACAGGGCAGGTTGGCAGATGGGACACACGCAAAAAGAACGTTTTTTGTATGTTTGCACAGCTTCTGTCTCAGTGAGATTACAATCATAATGAAGTTTTGAGCCATGACAAGAGCTCCTAGCTGCTGCCACAGTACGAATAATAGTACTTTAGAGAAAATAAAAGCAAAGATGGACTCGGGGTCAATTTACTGTAGAGAGAAAAGAACATTTTGTTTCTGACTGAAAAGGCAGAGCATGGGCACAAAACCAAGTGTTTTTAACTTACAGTACATCAATTATTTTATGATAACTGTCCATGTGCACACATTTTCCCCACAGAAAATGCTTGGTAGGTTGCCCTTTTTCCGTGGACTGAGGAACTATTCCTTATAACTTCAGTTCACTGTGATAAAAGGCTGTGCACACAGATGATACTGCAGAATAATGAGAATTATGTACATCTTAGCATAATTCTAATGGTAGAGGATTAAGGATGCACAACTGAGACTGTCATGAGACACCTTGACTGATTCAAGATCTCAGCTTGCGGAAGATCAGTGGGATATAAACCCAGAACTAATGATATTTTGCATGGAAAGAACATGTCCATGGAATCGAAGTCCATTTGCTGTAACTGGTCTGGTATTACTCTCCTCTGCAACCAGTGATCTCTCATAATTTTTGCTACCTTTCTGCATTTCTGTTATTTCTATACATAACAATTCCATGTAATAATGTTGTTTCTTCTCTGAAAAAAATTGTTACATCCCTTTAAAAAATTGAAGCAGACAGTAGATTGTTCTAAGCAGTTAATATCATGCTTAGGTTTAAGCACATAATAGAATTTGCTGTATTCCTTTTAGAAAAGTGCTTGAGTTTTCATGAATTAAATGGGATTTGAGCTCTTACATTCTTTCCTGATTCAGAGTCTTTCTGAGATTTATTCAATCAAATGCAAAATCTTTATTCATGCTTCTATAAAATACATCTATTTTAAAGCCAAAATGAGCCACTAGAACATATCGTCCAACCTGCTCTATAATAAACCCAAGAACTCACCCAGATATGCCGATGTAAGGTAAAACATACTATATAAACTACTAGAATAAAAGAAGTAAAGCACTTAAAGCAGCTGAGGAAGCAGAATCTCATTTTAACATGATACATTAAGGCAATATGATATTGATATAAAATACAAACCATATATGAAGCTCTTACTCAAGTAGCAAGGCATTTTCAAACAGTGGATAGCAGTAATTCCTGTCTAAATGGAATCTCTTTGCACTTTTGAAGCATTAGGAAAGAAAAGAACAGAGAATGAAGTAGCCTAAAAGTCTTTAGTGGAGAGATTTCTTTCCAGATGCCACTGCAACTTGCTTTGGGGATCAAAAAATTCCCAACTGGTGCAGTATTATTTGATGAGCACTTCTTTTTTCTTCAGATTCTTCTAGAGACCTCTGTATGCATTGTTATAGGATGAGATCAGCTTCCAGTTGTGCAATTAGGAATGTGAATAACATCTGTCACACTTGGTTTGTTCACTCATGTGAACACCCGAGGGAGGGAAATACATAGAGGATTGCTTTGTTTGGAGAAGGGGCAAGATCACATATTTTATAATTTTATCATTTCAATAGCTAAGGCTATATGTTTATATTAGAGAAGGTGCGATGAATAAACATACTTTGCACCTGATGAGAAAATGATACAGCTTATGAGATCCTCTGTTCCTGTAGGTTTTTATGTCTCAACCTCAGATCAGCCCCCTTCACCACCGCTACATCAGAATAAATCAGAAACTTTTTGAAGGGGTAGGCAGTTTGTCCCAGTGCCAGTATCACCTGTTTTTTGGTTGGGTTTTCTTCCTGCTGTGCTGCAAAAGCCTTGTGGAGGTAATTCAAACTTCCATAAAGAGACAGAAATGAGAAAGGTAATGAGTTGAAGTTACAAACAACAATCTCAGGACTATTAACAATATTGGTACTCTACTCCTTTTCCACAGAGTCAGTAAACAAGTTAAAGAGAGGCTGCGTGCTATCAGGATCCATAGCTTTTGAATTAGTGCCAGGCCTTCCATTGTTTCAGGAAAGGTACAAGAGGCAAACACAATAACTCCACCGGAATATGCATCCTTCATACCCACTAATTAGTGAAGAACAATGAAGAAGGGGAAGGTATTCCCACAGGTAGCTGAACATTAATTTTTACTTTCTTCTTTTTATTTTTTTGTCTAACCAACAAAAGTCTTCCAGCTTCTAATATATTTTTCTCTATACACACTCACATTTTCACTGCAAAACACTAGTCAAATCAGTCTTTAATTTTTACCAGCAAATCTTCTCAATACTTTATCTCATTTCCAGTGATAAGGACTCTGTTATGAAAGTACAGCACTCAGATCTGATCAAAGATATCCACCTCTGACAACAAGCAAAGCTCTAGAAATACTTTCCCTGCTTGGCCTGTGCAGCACTGTAGTGCTGAGAGGTCCATCCTCTGCTCAAGTACAGGACAGAGAGTGAGACTCGAAGACTGCATGTACATTTTATGCTGCAATATGAAAGTGGAGGGAAAGAGGTAGGCAACACACTGGCAGATCATCTCTGTGCCTGGGGTAAGGACAGCATCAAGATCTTCATTCGTCACATCGCAGCCGTAGGGGACCCCCTGTTAGAGGCGACTTCTCCAAATCTGACAAAAGCCAATCTACCATGACGCTACTACTGCAATCATTTAGATCATAGCAACAATTCTTTTCTACCAAACCAATGGCTGTTAAAGTCAGGTCCACCTACAAGTATTTTTTTCCTATTTACTGGTAATTTAGCCCTATGTTGGTATCCCAGGCAAGATTATATTTCTCAGTGTTATGATTTCTATGTGATTTTCAGATACCCTTCCTATTTTGATTAAAAAAAAAAAAAGCCTATAGGACCGTTTGGTCATTGATAAAACAGAGAAATAGAAACACTCAGCATAAATGGAATAGTTAGTTCCAACTTGAAATAGGAACAAAACATTTATAACAATTACCATTATTTAAAAATATGAAGGTTAACAAATCTTATTCAATACATAAATAAGCTGATAGTTTCAGGGTGTGACAGCAAGTTAAGAGATATGTTTCACATATATTTATGCAGTGGTGAAATATCATTTGTTGTGGAATATTTGGCTCTCCCTCTCTCATAGCTCAAAATGTGTACATGCTTGTATGCACACCCATGTTAATATTAGATGAAGAATAAAAAGCCATTCAAGCTAGTTATATGTAGTCCTTTAAGTTTTTTGAACACTTGCAGTGTACACCATAAATATATTAATCAAATTTTGATGTGGAATTTTGAAAGTGATGTGCAAATATGACTCTATTATAAAATAAACAATGTTTCTGTAAGTTCTACCTGTAGTCTAACATTTTCATGATAGTCTCTTCTGTGTGGGTAGAATTTAAATGCCTTTCTTTCAGGATTTTTTTGTATTTGTTCCTAATACTTCAGTTAATGATATCATCAAAGGTTTCCCCTGCATTGATATTTTATTCTGCAATGCTGAGCTCTACCTTTTAGTTTTAGGCTACTTGATTTCACTGGATGTGCTCTCTAGCCTTTCAAGTTTATTTGTATTGGGCAAGAAGCCAATGGTGTTAATGCATGGAAACCAGGTAGCTGTCAGGACTACTGCAGCAGCATGTCTAATTTTGTTGTATTAAAGCTGTCACAAAACATTAAGTAAGAGATTATATGAAGTATGTGTAGGGCAAATAGTTTATAATGTAATAAACTAATAAAATTTTGAACAAGCTAAAACATGATCCCTTTTACCTTTTTTCCCTCTGTTTCTCCTGGTTTGCTCATGTTATTCCCCATTCTTTTCTAAATCGTTGCTGAAAATCCGAGTGGATTTGTGAACACGTGTCTGTCTGTCTATCTATTTAAATATATTTATATTTAAAGTTTTTTCTATGAATGCCACAAAGATCCTTTATGTATTTCTGTTACTTTGATTATTTGTTTAATGCTCAAGGGGAAGAAAATAACTCTGACAACCTCCGTGTACTATGCTGAAAACAGTGAAGTTTTAATCCTTCTTAGGTCCTCCAGATGTTACAGCAATACAACAAAATCATAAATGGAGATACATCTTTGGCCCTAGAGCAGCACAAATACATTTTTAGCTCCATTTTATGAATAAAATATTCATCAGTAATAGAGTGTTATGCCATGTCCATTTCAGAAAATAGAAGCTACAAGAAACAGTACATTCTGTCTGAAGAAATGTGGAAATGAAAAGTGCTGACTTGATAGCAAAGATGAGACTGCTGTACAGATTCCCCAAGACATCTCAAGAGGTAACACTTCACTTGAAGCAATAAAAATCAAGACTTAGAATGTGGTTGCAGAAGCATCTATATGAGAGAATACAGCTAGATATCAATGAATTTACCTACACTATTGAGCTGATTGGGCCACCCTTGTGTACCCACCCTACTATCTGGTCATTTACATCTCATGTATAGTCATTCTCCTGCAGGAGGTCTGGAGTGAAGGCTAAAGGAAAAACCTGGTGCAGGTTTGAAGACTGTCAAGATCCCACACACTTGCATCTCTGTGTCTGATCCAGTGCTTCGTCATTAAAAATAAAGATACCTTCAGTGCAGAAGGTTGTTCAAAGCACCCATCTCTCTGCTGACTACAACTCCCTCCATCTTAATAAACTAATTCAGGTATTTAGGCATTGTGAATAAACTTTCATTCCTCCCACAAAAGCTAAATGAAATAGGGATTGTAGTAGGGTGTTTGCTCCAGACTCACTACTGTTGTGTTTTGCTTTTGAATTTAACATGCAGATTTAGCCTGATTAACTATGATCTGAGGGTCAAAGACATATGGTGGCACATGAAAGGACAGCTGTCTACACAGTTTCAGTGAGACAATGTTTGCACGAAAGACCCCAACTGTGGCAGTGTTGCAGATCTTTCAAGGAGGCCTCTGCTTCTCTCTGTTCTCTGAAAGGCTTTCTCTGTAAATTTCTGTTAACCCTCACAGTTATTGTTAACCCAAACAGTATTGTTCTTTCCTTGATTCACTGACGCTTTAGTCCCAGGTTCTCTTATATTTCAGTTCAAAAAGGAGGAAAGCTTGTGCTGTTCAGCCTTACAGCAAGGGGGTGGGAATGCTTTTCTCCTCCCATGTAAACCATGGTTAAAAAAAAAGTACTAGCCACCACTTGCTTTTTGTCTGAACATTGAATCTGACAATGTCTGTTGCATGTACTGTGAGAGAAATGAGACCAAAACCACATTGTAACATAAAGAATAACTTGTATAAATCATACTTTAAATCAGACTGTCTTCATCGAAATGATTCTGGAACCCAGTAAACAGAGAGACAAGAGGGAAAAAAAGCGGCACTTCCCTCCTTCATCCTCCCTTCAGTTCCCTGATAACAGTATTGACTGAGTGGCAGCAGCTCACAATGGAGAAGTGGTGATCAGCTGTAATTTGCTCTAATTCTTCCTGCCTTGAAGAAGCGAGGCAACCCAGGCTGCCAAAATGTGGCCCTAGAGTTCCCCTGGGAAAGTCAAGCTGGAAATGCTGTAATGTAGAGTTGGGCTTTAAAAGTGTGAAGAAGATGCAAGATGAGACTCAAGTGGAGGCTTCTAACCTGTAGTTTCAGTCCTGATGTAACTTGGCACAACTATGGCTCCAAGCCACTCGTACAGGTTCTCAGTAACGTAAAGGTACAAAACAAGACAATCAGAATAAAGATAGTAAAAACAGGTATTTATAAAAATTTATTCACCTCTAGGATTACAAAACAAGACTCCTAAAATCATTTTTACTGGCTCAATGCATTTTAGTTCAACCTCTGCACAAGTACACATTAAGAGTGCAGAATTTAGAACACCCATGGCTGGAGTTAGTTTCTCTTGTAGAATTTCTGGAAAAGCCTAAAATCCAGAGTCACTTTAATTTAACTGCTTAGTTCCAATAATAGTCTCCCAACAGTATTATCTAGGCCATAATTACATGTATATATTATTTTTAATTATTTTTGCACAAACATTTAATAAACACTAGATCTGGAAATTGTAACTGCAAGCTTGGAAAACATACTCAGCTGTACTTATTTAGGTGAGTGATTGGCTTTTGAACTTAATTCAGTCACGGAAAAATGCTTCTGATGATGCAGATTTCAGAAATTAGACACATGAAAGCATCTGTCAAGTCTACAAGAAGCCTGGTACAAAGAATCATCGTATCCTGTTGCTGAAATAGTTAACAAGTAATTTGGCACACCACTGGGAAGTAATTTCTCCTATTTGAGTGGGGCTAGAGCTAGCATTCAACCTTGAAAAAATATTTAATTCAAAAATCTGTTCACAGACTTTTTATATTTAAAGGAATTCATAAACTGTAACAAAGCTATTTCAGCAGAAGTATTGAAATGGAAAAAGGGACTTTTCATTCTGCATTCATCTGACATTGTCGAAATTCAGAAAATTCTTTACATTTTACTATCAAGAAAACTACATAAGTACTAGCCTTGTTTAGAAGAAGAGGACTCAGTGAGTATTATACAAGACTCTTGACAGTTTGTTTCCTTCAGGTACCATGATTTTACATTTGAATTTGACCCGAGTGATGTGCTGAGAAGTGTTCAGCTGATAAAAAAGAGTCATCTGTGAAACTGTCATATTTTTGGCTCATTTTAATAGGCAGTGGTTTCATGTCAAAGAGACACTTCACATTTGTTACAATTGGCAGCTTTTTTTTTTTTTTTAGGAATCTATAAAGCCCTGATTGGAGCTGCAGCAAGCTTGTCACCAGAGACTCAGACTCAAGCCCTTTCAGTCATACAAGCCCTCTGCAATTTGCTTGGCAGGAAACTGGCATGAAAATTGTGCCACTGAACTAATGAGAAAGAAAAACTCCTTGAAGCCGGTGGAATTTTGGGCACCCTCATGTTAACTGTTCAGACTGAGACCACTGCATGACCTTCCTTATTTCATATGTGGTTTTCAGTCTGATTCTCCTCAGAAATGTGGTTTATGCGTTTGCATTTTTTGCCTGCTGGTTGCCCTATCCTAATAATTTATTTTTTTTTAATCGGCCATATTCAAACAAATTCAAAAGGTAGTAGGCGTGGAAAACTTTAAGGAAATTATGTTTCTGTAAATTTCATGAAAATCAATGTAAGTAGAGGAAAGATCCAAATCAGTGCTCCTACTGAGGAACAAATATTATACACTGTTCTTGGCAGCAGGCTGTTTGCCAATTGGCACTGGAGTGCTGGCCAGCTAATCAGCCCGCACACAGCTCAGGAACTAGCTGTGGCATGAGCTGCTACTTGTGAGTGAAGGCTCACTAGGGACTAGGGAGGGGAAAGGAGTTACTGTAGTTTGAGGCTATAAGCGAAGGGATTTGTGGGACAAAGGATAGAAGTCCATAAGAAATCAGGCTTTGTTAATTGCATTGCTCACCAACAACTTTGTTTTATCTAGCCTTAAACGTATTATAGTAAAAGGAAGTTAAACAGTGTAATAAAAGGAGTGTGCAAGCTGAAATATTTTGGATATAACTGAAACAGGAAAAAAAAATGCACCCTCCCCCTATTTCCATGAGAGCGTGCTCAATTAAAAGTAAAAGAGAGAAACAGAATAAACTGAAGGCTATTCTCCTCTGAAGCTTGTTGTCTTCATGCTATAGTTTTATTGGCTGGATGAGCATTGTGTAGTAAAATGTATAATTCTATTAAGAGAAAAATATTCATTTGCATTACTAATAATTCCTATATACAGGTATTATTTCTAAAAGTGTGTCTCAAGCCACCTGTACTAAGATCTAAGCTCTTCAGCACAGTACAGTGCTTAGAAGTATTTTCTAGCTGTTAGATATTGTGAAGTCAAAAAGGATCTTTCATTGTAAAAATAGGTGGGGCATGAAATACACTGAGAAGATAGTGGTAAAAATCTGCAGAGGCAACACACGCGAATATTCCTCTATTAACAAGTGTTCCTTGCAAGCCCTTTTCCTGCAGAGTCACTGCCTCCCAGGGAGGCTGTTTGGGCACATCACTCAGGCAGAATCACTGCAAGTCACTGCCACTTGGCAAAGCACGAGGGTCTAGTCGGACGGCAGAAATTTACCTACACTGCAGCTTTTGGAGAGGACATGCCGTCAGCCTTCTTGAATGCCTAAACAAGGTACTTGATAGCTCATTAGAAAACAGAACTATGTCCCCAATCCTCTTTACGCCTTTCTCTCTGATGACTGAAGTAAAATCTCACTCAACTCAGAAGTCATAGCCATGAACTTCAAGGCATCAGTCTATATAAACATTTGCCAAAGCTCTAGAACAGATATTTACGTGCACAAATTGCTGTCATACATTCCATGATGGTAATCCATTACACAAATTTCTCCTCTCCGTTAAAGAAATAGAACCTTTTAATGTTAATATAAGCCTTAGGCTTTATTAACTTTTAATGTTAAATGCTGTTAGTAGGTTGTTAGAATCACATACACATCTGCATGAAATCACTAGGAGTCATTATCTTCCAGGATGAGATGATGAACTGCTGAAAGAGGAGGAAAGAGTTGTTATGGATCTCAAATTTCACTACACATTTTTAAAAAGATCCCACCACCAAATATGTAAAAATCCAATGAAAAGTTAGTAGGTCGGCTGATCTGCTGATCTGATAAAGCTTTATTGTGAGCTTCGAATGAAGTGATTTCAAGACTAAGATTTGCAGGGTACAAACCATAAACTGTTAATGACAAATTGAGAAATTACACTTTGTTATTTAAACAGCACATGACTCAGTTTTCATTAGTGAGATAGCTGTTTCACTTTAAAAGTCCTAAATGCTCTAAATGGGTATTTTAATCTTATTCAAATTTTTTGAAAATCCTAATTCACTTACCCACTAATTACTTAACAAATAGTATGCTGTGAAATGAAGAATGGGTGTTAAAACAAAATAGTTTATAATATCTGGCACAATTCCCAGAAATCAAGCCATTTCACATTCTTGATGCACTGCCAAATATGTTTTTGTTGTCTTCCTCTGTCAGTGTAAACAAACATGGTGGTGGTGGCTGGGGGGAAGGCGGAAGGGCTGGAGGTCGGACTGGCTTTGTCCTTGTCTACAGCACATCTCCACCCCCCTACTACTCCCGAACGCTTCTGCAGATCTGATTTCCCACATTACTGCAGCAAAAAGGAAGTTTAAAAGAGCTGCGTGTATACTTCATAGGAAGGTAATAAGGCATTGCAAGACTAACTTCACACTTCGCTCGTCTGTCAAGGGGGTCTCCCCTTCCCAACAATACCCCAATGTTTTGGTAGGCAGGCTCCAGCCCACTTAGCCAGCGAGGAGGCACGGGTGGAATGCCAGGTATGTCTACAGAGCAAAGTAGTGCAGGCAGCCTGACGCCAGGAGAGAATAGGCAGGTACCTATTGAGTTACAGGATTTCTACAAATCTAATCCACGTGTAATGTGAGACTTATTACAGAGTCAGCCTCTGCCAGGGCTGTGAAAAGTCTGGGGATATGAACAGCCCCAGAAACAATGATCCCAGTTAACTCATTGCAACCCAACATCAGTTGACCAAAACTAATGCTTTCTTATCCTTGTAATTCATTTCTTAAACAGTGATTACAAGCTGTATCTTATCGAGTATTTAATAGCAAATGTGAGAAATTACTGATAAGACTGTGGGTGACATTATGTCTACTGCAACAATGCATATTTCTAATGAAGTTTATATTTATTGACTGAAATGTGTAATATATGCAAATTAAGCCAGAGCATTTAACATGGGAAGCATTTTCATACATTTGAAACAGTAAAACCATTCTGAACTGTTAATAATACAAAGAAAAAAATACAGGTTTCTAAATCTTATTACAATTAAAAGAATGACGATTTTTGGGGCATATTGGGAATACACTGCAGCATTTTAAAATGTCTGTCTGCTACAAATCTGCAAATTTCTTCAGTCACTATAAGGCTGGATGAGAACTCTGATAACCCATTCAGTATCTACTCATTAGGCATCATTTTAGTCATGCGCCTATGGTATCATATATTCTCAGCTAACAAAGTCTCCCTCACTTGACATCTTACCTGACTTTGTCAAATAATTAAGCACAGCCTTTTTCAATCAATTAACATTTAATTTGGATGCTATTGACCATAAAGAATAAGTTGATTTTATATTGTGATTAATGAATGCTCATGTTTCTAGAAATGGTCTGAAGTTGTTCAGGTTATATTTGAAAGGTAGAAACTCAGAAATGGTAATAGATGATGTTGAATCCACACTCAGAGTTGCACCTTGCAACGGACTGGTGATTTCGTTCCTTTCCTCAGGCTGTTTAATGGCTACATGACACCTTTAGAAAAGGTCAACTGCTATGGGGTCTGATATTATCAGTTCATCAGTGATACCCATCTGGCTATTTACTGACACATATATTCTACTCTAGCAACCAAACGCAAACAAGGCTTTGCAAGAATAGCAGCCCAGTCATGATAGAAGTTGAAAGTTGGTTCAGACTACATTAAGAGTGATCATTTTGCCCAATTCATAACCATTTTGTGATTGATAAAATTAGAACTTCAGAGATCATTTGTAATTATGAGTTTCTCCTTGCCACTAGAATTGCAATGTGGAAATACTTTGCTGATTGGTACATGGAATGGGAATACGGAGAATACATTTTATATTTGATATATTTGACTCAAGTGCTGTGGAAAATTTATGTCTCTTATTTTTCATGGTTCACATAATTTGAGAATCTCCTGTATTTAAACTGGAGGAAATGGACAGAACATAAGGATTTCAAGATGCCTAATGATAAAGTATGAAACCTAAAAATTGCGTTAGCTACCTGGGTGCCTAATGAGGGCACCTGCTTGGGCCAGATGAAAAAAGAGCTTAAAATCTGCAGAAGCTAACATTGCAGTGTCATGTCTTGATCACCAAGTCCCAGTATGGATGCAATCAATGCTCACTCTTTGATGCTTGAGAAAGGCAAAGTATGTCCTAACAGGTTTCACAGGAGCTACCATGCTGTGGGGGATGTCGTGTAAACCAGCCAGTTAGAAAATGTTAAAGGCGTGAGTTTACCAAATGCCTGTCTAGGATAAATCTTTGCTTGGTACTAGCTGGACAACCCACTTGTTCTGTACAGCCTGGAAACATAGTTTCATAGCAATTTTCCCACCTTATTAGAAAGCTGAAACAAGGATTATTCCTTTCTTCATTCAGCTTCTTGGATCTGCCACTCAAACTAAGGATCTCAAAACCATCCCTCACATGTAGAAGCCTCCCATGATCTTTGACTGTAAGTCAAGTGACAACCAAAGCCTGAACAGATTATGACATTTTGGAACATCATTTCTGCTGTTTACATACAGTTCCAGTATTTCATCCATCTCAACTAGCAAGAATAAAGCTGCTTATTTCCTCCTGACCAAAAAAATAGTAATGAAAGGTCAAAGCAGTGCTGGTTCTTGATACTTAGATGGTAGTTGCAAATGCTTATATATTTGCTTTTTTACAATTTACTGCATTATCTCAGTAGAAACTTTTAACCCCATTTGCTGGAGATCTGGACAAAAGTTGATGCTTAACATTTAGGTTGTCACATGAGGTCTCAGCTTGCCTCACTTTCTTTACTCCTCCTTTTGAATAGTCTTATCCCTGCTTAACCTCTGTGGTAGGTAAAAAGACATTGTTAATCAATGCTTGCATTGTGTAGGCCCCTTAGAAATAGCATTCAAAACCTGGAAAAGCAAGAATGTACAAGGTAATCTACAGTAATCTTCTCAACCCTAGGAACGTTTTTGATTGGAATGATAATGCAACTGAAAAGGTAGCAACTTTTAAGACAGTCTTCCTGAAGCTGTAAGCACATTAAACCAATGAGAGTGTGGTTGTCTTTTTTATTTTAAAGTGACAAAATGGAGAGTTTCAGCAACCTTATCTAATAGGTTCCCCCAAATATTACAAAATGCTACGTAAACTGTAGACATCTGTTGGATTTATTGTAGCTTTGCCTTTCTGTTATTTGATGGATGGAATATATGAAATACAATGTTCAAGTCTTTGCAACTAAATGGCTAAAAAATTTTCTGGATACATTACCCTTTAACACATACAAAAAAAGATTAGCTTATTAATACTTGCTTGGTTATTTTCCACTTAAGTCTAGAAATTCTAGCCTTCCCAGACACCACTTCCATTTGTACAACACACAGAATCATAGAATCATAGAATAGCTTGGGTTGGAATAATTCTTCTTCTCTAAATAAAAGATTAAAACCAATCTAAGACTGACAATGTTTGGTATTTTGGGCTTTGGCAGGTGGGTGGTGTTACTGGACAAAAACTTTGTAACCTTTTCATATTGACTTAGCATCGAGTTTTAAATTTAGGTAAAGTCTCATTACACTAATATTAACATGTGAGTAAATGTGTTTAGTCAGCTTCCTTCAACCCTACTATTCACACGTGCAATTGTTCATAAACAGTGTCCATAGTAATAATTCAAATTTGGTATCCCAAAAATCTGCAAAATAAAGCGGTTAAAGAAATAAGAAAAACCTGTCCTCTTTAAATCACACTCCTTAAAATACTGAAAACATTGTTTTCATACCTACATTTAAATTATCCTAGTTCTATTCTAAATTAAATTTGTTTCTGAGAAATTTTCTTTTTTTCTTTAAGATCTCTAAAAGAGATTTTAAAACCTGACTTTATATTCCGAAGCCTCTTGCAAAGGCATAAATGATAAATATCTTGCATGTTAATTTCCAACCCATACACATTCTCTTTCCTGAAAGCCTCTGGAAAGTTTCAAATATGTACAAGATAATTTATAAATAACTCATCTAAATACTATTTAAAACACACATGAGGAATTTGGCTCAGTGACTATTATATACTATTGAGAGTGCAAATGCATTGTTTGGAAGAGGTACATGATAGTCAGGTCAGTGAAGCCCTTGTGAAGGCAAGAGAAGGGCAAGCATCCCTGTGTTGGTGAGCTCAATTAGTTGACTAACAACAAAGTACTGCTAAAAGTGAAAGCTGGGTTAGAGTAGTCATCAGAGCTGTTCAATAGCTGACCACTTTTTTATGCTTTCCAGGAAATGCAATGAATATATCAACGTAAAAAATATTCAAACTGAACACTTAATGCACTGGTGCAGAAGCTAGGAATCTTGCTGCACATTTTTCACCCATCAGTCTTTACAGGCCTTTGAAAGATAACTAAGAAACATAAGCCATTTATGAGTTCATTGATAATTCATTACAGGGATGCCTGCACTTCACTAGAAAATGCTTATGTGTCTGAAATACAGAAGATTCAAAAACTTTTAAAAGTTACAGAGATTTTTATTATTTCCCTTATTTGTACTGTATTTATAAATTTCAGGGATGAGTTAATTACTTTGCAAAGCAGGCAGCTAGCTGGAAAATCTTTTCCCAACCGTTTCCTCAATTCCTCACCAACATCCTTAAGGTCAACACTCAGGCCCTACTTTGGACACTTTTTGGCAGCTAACTGACACAAATCAGCTGGTCTCACGGTCACCGCTGCTACCCAGTGTCTTTGCTGGGCTCATGCTTGTAAGAGCAGAGCTCTGGGCACCTCCTGACAAACTGGGCTGCTGGCACAGCCCATGCTCAGTTGAAGTTGGAGGCTGAGACCAGTGGAGACTATTCCAGGTCAGCTTGTGAGGTCTGGTGCCCCCAGCTCTGTGGTCTGGAGTTCAGGTTTGGGTGGCCTCTTCATGGAGGCCTGGTGGATCATGTGAACGGATGGCTAGTTCATTTATGAAAGTGGCCTTTGACCTACCTGGCTTTAGCTGCATAACTGTACACAGTAGCTAATATTGATCCCCTGGAGGTGTTCAAGGCCAGGCTGGATGGGGCTTTGTGTAACATGGTCTGGTGGGAGGTGTCCCTGCCCATGGCAGGGGGGTTGGAACTAGATGATCTTTAAGGGCCCTTCGAACCCAAACCATTCTATGACTCTATGTTTTAATGTCCTGATTTGCAAGTCTGCTGTTGTTAACAGTTTTTTCTGCTTTACTATTGGCAGAAATTTAGGGTCTCCGGGAGTTTCTCTCCCAGCAATGAAACTAAAGACTGAGGATCAGTGCCAATGTTCACAAAAGTAAGCTGTTCCATTTTCTGTGATTCTATGAAGTTGCTTTTGAAATGCCTGACAAATGTGTGTTTTCTGCGATATACTACACATGGCTTCAATTAAAAAACAAAAACAGCTCCCCTGAAAAACTATTTTCAGTCACAAATGCTAAAACAGGATCAGAATGTGGTAACCCTGGCTATAATTGCTTTAAACCAGATTGTTTGTAACTTCAGGAAAGCTGTGTTGTTTGAAGTCTGTGCTGGTCTTTGGCCACATTATCTTGGGAACAGGTTCTACGAACAAAAAGGAAAAGAAGGGCTCCACAGCACTTTTCTTTGGAGAGACCATCAGATCTCTTCACTATTTTGGACATGGTAAATTCTTAGACACAAAAATTCTCTCCACTTTGTTCTGAGTGACACTCCGATAGGTCTATCTTCTTCAGCCCATCCCATGGAGCAACAACCCAGTCTCCTGTTTCAGACAAGCTGGGACTGCTTCTATCTGCATTTGTGGTCTCTCCCCAAGGGTGCAGAAGGGTCTGTGCTACATCTCTGCCACACGTCTCGCTTGCAGGATGGTGCTGATATTCAGTTTCAGCTCTCAGGAGGAGCAATGGGTCCCAAGTTTGCTATTTTAGAGAAACAAATGCCTAACCCATCCTTTTGCATGCATTGGGCTGCATGCAGGCTCAGGCATTTATTGTTGCTGCCTCAAATCATCTGATTTCTGTTTTCAAGCTTTGCTTTGCAACTGTTGTCACTTAGTCTGCTTTTGGTTTTGTTGCAGGCAGAGATTGTAGCAGGATCAAATGATTCGAGGAGCTGGGGATCTCAGCAGAAGTTAAAATGCCTTTGCCTTAATCTAGTTGTGCTTTCTCTTAACCCTGGCCGTTTTGCACAGATCCCGAGTCAGCTAATGCTCAGCTGTTATGTCAGGAGTGCTGCCACCTGCCCAGCCCTGGCATCCTGAGCTGATGAATGTCACCAATTGCCTCCAGCATAAACGAAAGGGCCACCTCCCAAATGATTAGCCTGGAAACCAGCTTATGTCTGTAAATGGCATCCTAAAGACGGACTTTTTCATTAGATCTTCTCCAAAGTCACAACTTGGTCTGAAATAAAAGTTGCAAATATTAAGTGAAAACCCAGCAGTAGCTAAATGTGTGATTCAGCTACATCCCCTCCTGAACATAAGAAAAGGCAAAATAATGACTAATGTCATCATCATTGCCCAGCATCCAAAAGGGTAGCATTTCTACTGTTCAGCCACCAGGAAATCTTATTTCAAGGAAGTTGTGGTAACCAGTTAGAAAAGCTGTTCTAACAGTGCATGAAGGTATTGGCAATCTCCCAGAATATTTCCAGCAAGCGTAAGACCAGCTAAACACCATGGAGAGGCAGCTGGGAAAGGCTGACATAAAACAATAACAGCGTATGAGCTGTGAAAGGGAAGTCTCATGTTTATAAAGGTTAGCTGCAGTTATCTTTCCAAGAGCGTAAAGGTCGCAGAGAGTCTAACAGCTCAAAACCTGAAATGGTTTGTTAATTTATTTACTCATTCAAACGTACAGCTGAGTTTGGCTAGAGCCTGATTTGCAGCTAGAGGGAAAGACCATGAGTGAAATATATATCCTTTTGTATTGGAAATAATGATAACTGTTAGGAAACTCTGGAAATAATGATAAATCCCTACTCCAGACATAGCAGTGAGATCTGGTTTTATAATTAACTAAATAATTCATTTTGACTCATACAGATTGCTTCATTTCCAGACATAATTTAAAACTGTACAGCAGTATTATTTGCAAGCATTTGCAAATTAGTACTCTCATTTTTAATTTGCTAGCACAATTGCAAAAATTGTACCAGGAATGTCTTCACCTTGCTTCTTCTGTTCACCCTTTCTGTAATCTAAAGGGAACAGTTCCCCAGGTGTGAGACAATAAATTTTCAGTCAGTTTTGATCCTATGTCTGTGTTTTAGCATATGACTTCCTTTCTTCGGGTGGGATAAATTTTTTTGAAAGACAAAGGTACATTCTTTAGTGAAAACTAAACCAAAAATCTTTGTTTCATCAGGAAATACACTAATAAATTTATTGTTTCCTATGCTTAATCATTTCATTAATGTTTTTTGCAGGTTTTTAAAATATTGGTAACTAGCAGAAGTGTATTTATGACATATAAATATTTGAAGTAATTCACACAATGATATTCACAGTGCTAACAACTCTGATATTCTTAGAACTTCTCTTATTATTATATTCTGGCCTGTTAAAACTTCTCCCAAATAAATATATATGGCTTGGGAGGTTTATGTCATTTCCCAAAAGCTGAAGACAGAATTTTTCCTTGGTTTACATCTTCATGATTGCAAATGGAGGAAAAGCAAACAGATAAATACAGGAAAAAATTGTTCTTTAATGATGAATATTCATTAATGAAAGCAGATTATCCTGTCATGCACACAGCCATTCAGTCACATCATCTAAGGGTATATATGTGATAAGGACTTTCTTTTTTCAAATGTCTATTGCAAACAAAGCTGTTCGAAAACTTAGCATTTGACCTGAATGAGGTTATTGTAACTGGATCTGTGTTTTCCAACTGGAAAGGATCGGATTTTTTCCTATCTGATTTTTATTTTTAGAAATAGTTGGAATAGTGTAATTACAGACAGGGTATACAAGGTTCTGGTTTATAAGCAGTGGCTTTACTTTAATTTATAGAATTTTACAAATGTAACCCAGATGAGGATGTGGCCTGATCCTTTGTGCTGTCGGCACAAATGAAGCAGATGCTTCTTTAGGCTCTGTGGTGGAGAAGCAGACGTGCCTCAGACTCTGATTTTTCCTGTGTACTGGAATGACAGACTGACTTCTGCTGAGAAACGGCAGGGCAGGGGGGACAGTGGCTACGCTGGGGTCAGTGGCACCACCCCACCCTTCCCACGTCTTCAGGCAGAAAGCCCAACTCCCCCAACAGCTCTCTGTCCCACCTCCGTCTCTCTCTGGCAGCAGTGGCTCTGGCCCAGTCTTGGGGAGCTGCATTCAATTTTTTATTATAGCTCTTTCAGGCACTCCTGGAAATGCTATTGACTGTGGCAAAAGCTTGGACTGTTGTTTGTTTGAACTGTCTGGTATGCACCTGAATTTAAATGTTTTTATTTCCTAAATAGCAGACTTTAAGACAAATACTTGAAATGAATGTTTGAGTGTTGGCTTCATCTTTCTGTCTCTTGCCAATGTAAATAAATAGTTTTTCTCTGTAGCTGAGGATGCACTGTCACATTTAAAAATAGTTATGTTTCAAACTGAGTGAGGTACTTTTACTCTGAAGTGTCTGGGGAGGATAAAAAAGCAAAACTAGTCTTATGTTTTAGGCATTTATAATTGTACATGCACTTAATTGCTGTTGTGACTGTTCCATTTTTCCCACTTGCACACACTGATGGGCCCATAGCTCTGACTCTGGCTGCTCAGCAGAGAGAAGAAGGAATAAAAAGCATCTGCCCTATATTTTAGATTTTATTCAAAGATGTTTCTTATCAGTGATGTGGGGAAAAGTTGGAACTTAAGAAAGAAGCAGCTCTTGTCTGCCTGCACTACTTGCCCAAGGGGATGCTGAAGAACTCATGACATCCTCTAAATGAATAAGAGGTGCAGTAATCCTAAAATGCTGTCTGATTTCCTCCCCTTAACAAAACAAGCTCTCCTACACCTCTTAGCATACTGACTGCTGCAGAGTCCCTAACCAGTCTTTGCACTGTTGCTTGACCTTTCTATGTTCCAGTAGTTAGTTAAAATGTCAAAGGCTACTTTAGGTTTAAAAAATATATTCTTTTAAGAACTAATATCTTCTACTTTTGCCATTAAGGTGGAGTCATTTCATACTGTATCCTGTTGGGTCTCATACGACAGGTCTCCTTTTACCCAGTTCATAGAGAAAAGAAAATCTAACTTCAAGTTCAGGTGGAATGCATTTAATTCAAATGATGACACCTCAACCTGTTTAATTCCGAAGTTTCTAGTTCAAACCTAATGTATTGGCCGAGGCAGCCACCATCCCAGCATGAGGAGATGCTGCTCCCCTCCCAGGACTAGTGATTCTGGGATCAATCTGTAGACCATTTGTGGATGGAATGTGGTCAGCAGAACACCAAGACACTTTCACCACCATAATTGATTTGTAGACATGGAGTAAGCACCTCTGTAAGGGAAATGCAGTTGCAGCATGTCTATTGACATCTTAGCTGTCATCCAGCCTAGGAACTCTGGATGCTGCGATGGTGTTTTACATACTCAGTAAGTTTGCCTACTCCCATACCTGGGCCGGCCATGTGCAAAATTCATACTTTGGCATCCCTGACGGAGGTGAGGTGTTGCCCATATGGATGACAACACATGCACATGATATAAAGTATGTGTTTCTTCCTTGCCTTCTGTGGAAGTGAAGGCAGTCTGAAGTGTTTCAGCTGAAGTTTTAATATGTTGCTTTTATTTTCCAAGGCCTCAGTAGAACAGCCAGCTCTGTTTAACTCATTTCCTATTTTGATCTGAACAACACTGTGTTACTCTGTTGGGGATTTTAATTTTTAATTGTTTGAAATTAGCATCTAAATTAGCATGAGCTTTTCCATGGGACACAACAAAAGTAATGTTAGACCATACTGAACATTGAAGACAACTAGCTTTTCTAGCAAATGTGTAAAGAGGAACTTGTTTATGTGTTGTGCCTTCATAGGTAAGTTAAACTAGCATGAGCCAACAGTCCTCTGAATTTAAACCTGTATATTTATATCAGTGTAAGTCCTTTTGTGGATGGACTCTTCATGTATGAAGATACAGTCTTTTTCTATTTAGTCAATATGGCTTCCAAAACTATTTAACCCAAACAAAGAAACACTAAAATATTCACTCATATTTGGAATAAGGTTGTCCAAATGGAAAGTTGTATAGACACCAATATTACTGACAAAATTCTTCCCTGGAAAAAAAACATGCATCTTTCATGACTTAGAAGCATGTATTAAAATATTAATGGATGAGATTAAAATATGTAAGTTTTAATGCTCTACAAGTATAATTTTTTGGCAAATTTTATAGGTTATATCTTTGTCAGAAATTTCCAAGCAATTTGGCACATTTTTTTCTTAGAAATGACAGTGTAAATATTCCAAGATGTGTTCAAGAACAAGACAACATCTCTATGCTAAGTTTTCCACATACCCTTCAGAGCAGTTTTAGTTCATTGCTGGTATGATCTAACAGTAACAGGACAAACAGCATCTGAGATGCCAAGACATGAAATAAAAACTAAGCTTGTGACAGCCATTGAATCAGAAGCTTCATACCTTTTTTGCTGTAGCCACCAATGTATGATCATGGAAACTCATAGGCCTGAGCCTGAGCATTTATTCTTGAAAAAAAAGATTGGGACTGTTAGAAGAAATCTCTCCTAGAGTGTGTTGCTACCTACAACCTTCACTAATAAGAAACCAAACTGATTATTTTTTTGTATTGAATATAAGATTAAATAAGTCATATATAAAAGATGGTATTGACTTCATACTCCAAATCCTGCTGTCAGAATAGACAGAGCCAATGAATTCCATGATGTTTCAGGCTTCAGAAGATGGGTATCAGTTGCACTGGACAATTGTATGACTTGTTCTTGTTCTTGAAAATTCTGCCCCAAAAGAACAAGGTAGAGGGAAAACTCAGTAGTATTCACACAGTAGTAATGAACTGTGTGAATACAAGAATTTTGTTTTTCTTATTTTCTTTAGTATTTTTGTTGTTTTAAATTAGCAGTCTAAACTGGATGAAACTCGTTTTCCTGTAGGATGTTCTCTCTCTTTCCTTTGTTTACTGAGGGAGCTAAAATGCGTGGCTCTAGAAATAATAGTTAAACCTAAATAAATTACAGTCAATTTATCCACCTTTATTTTTTAATCATCATTGGAAAGAACTCCAAAATAAATAAAAATAGATATTTAGAATTCAAATTTCATATTTGTGAGCATTTTGGACTCTTTTGGTCACATCTGTATTAATGAATAATTCCTTTTTCAGGCTGTGGCAATCTTCTTTCATTTTACTGGAGGAATAAGAGGGAACACAAAGAATAGGAGGCAGAATAGAATGAACTGAAATGTCTCAAGGATTTGGAATTTTATAAGTCATCATGGTGAAGATGAATTGGTAGGCAAAGGGCAGGTGAGATGGTCAAAGGTGAATATAAATAAATGGGATGGTTCCACAATTTATCATGTGGCTATCGCCTGTACATACACGATATCTGTCCATCCATCTTGTCCCTGGGTCTGGCTACACTGCTTGTATATCCAGAAAGATAGGATGAATCAAAGGAAAAGACATAAGCTTGTAAATAGGTGTCTACTCTTTCTTATGCTAATCTTCTCCTGGGTCTCAATCTGTGTCTACTCTGAGTAAGTAACAGGATAACTCCAAAATAACTTTTAGCTACTATCATGCTTAGAAATCACTAAAGCCAGTCAGCTCATTAGTGTGAAATCTTTTAAGACAACAGTTTGGTTTAGAAAGACTGGCACTGAAAAATCTCTAAGAATGAACACAATTATACAGCAGGAGTTAGTACTGAGCTGATTTGGGAACTGTAGTCTTTTCTAAGAAGATTTATAAAACTTTGCTACAGAAACATGTTAAATTTTTATGCTCTCTTTCTCATGGTTTGAATTTGAAGTCTTATTTAGTTGTTGTCTATAGACAGTAGAACTGTCTTTAATAATCAAGCCCTACCAGGATCTCAAAACCTCAGAAATTTTCCCAAGTATCTGAAAAATGTTTAGTTCTAATCAATTCAAACATTCATTTTCATTTGTCTTTAATAGCCAATTACTGGAATTAGTGTGATTTTAAATTAAAAGCTATCTAGAATGAAAATACTTTAATTGTTCGTTTTCAAAGTAAGAAAACAGAATATTTCACTGTTACCATTGTTCTTCCATTCCAAATTCAAAGAAACAGTCCCTTTTCAGCAAATTTTGTATGAATCCTTAGGGAAAAGCTGATTTTGTAAAAAAAAATATACAACTACATGAAGTTGTGATCCACACTGAAAATATGTTTATTGACTTCCGTGGATTTTTGGTAAAGAATCCAAAATCTAAATACTGAATTTGGTTTATTTCTTTCTCATTGTAGAGTGTGTAGAGCTGTCATGGATAAAAGAAACCAGAATGAATCAGATGGATATTTAAAAGAGTTAGAAATCTGACCTCTAAAGGGTAAGGCACAGAGAACCAAGAAAGATGATGAAACTATGCTACTTTATTAATGTCCAGCACAAGAACTGTTTTATCAGTAATTTTTGCAGGGATTGCACTACTTCCTGATCTGGGAAAGAGTCCAAATGTCTTTCATACAGAATTATGGTTTCATACTGCCTTGTCTGGCTGATACCGGGAAGTTGAGCAGTTCATAACAGCCTTTGGTTAGTACTAACATCATAACGCTGTTACTAGGACAAGCTGCTTTGTAAAATACATTCTGCTCTCAAAACTTTGGGCTGGAATTTTCAAAAACCAAGATCCAGTCTCTGGGACCTGAGCACTAAGTTCCCATAGGTTATAATTACACAATTCCCCAAAAGCTGATCTAGGAATAACCGACTATCTGCATAACCATTCTGATCCCAGGTCATGTAGGGAGCTCACAGGAAATATTTATAAAGTGCCCAGGCACACATTGTGAATGCATTATTGTCAGGCTCCTGGTGTAGTGAAGGCAGGCAAGACTACGTATTCTGTGGAGAATGCCTAATGCCACATGAAGGCCTGTAAGTCTGTTTTAATTGTTTAGACAGATAAGAATATTAGTACTGAGCACAGTCACAGAGTACCCCTTGTAGATGAGTCCAGCTGTACAGCTTCCATGGAAGTATCTACCCACAACTGTAGGAAAACATTGAGATACAAGTCTTTTTTGGGCAACTGGCATGCTCTCATTTACTGGGTTAAAAAAAAGGATCCATTTTCAATTTATTTGTGGAATCATTCCAGTTTAGAAAAAGATAACATACAAAAATATGGTAGACTTGTATTACAGACCTTACGTTACAGGAACTTTTTCCTCCTGTCAGGTAGTACTATTTCATAGCACAAGATGGGAAATCAAGGATCAATTCATTTGTAAGGGCCAGTTTCAAATACAATAGCTGACATGCCCTTACACTGTTAGTTACCCTCAGTTTAACCATGTTCCTAAAGTGGAATCACTTTAGATTTCTTAGCTAGTCCCTTTTGTCGTGGTGTGTGTATCATGAGAGGAACAGGGAGAGGGAGAGAGAGAGAGATGGTCATTTACAAAGTGATTCTAACTTGCAAAAGTCTTTCTAGTCCAAAATATCCTAAGATTTGCTTAATATGACTGTGTGCACATTTAAATACTTAAATTGTCATTCTAAGGTTTTGTGTTTTTTAAACATAGCTGTTTAGTTTCTTACCCTTTTCTTTGGCTTTAGTGAATGGATTATGATGGTCAGCTTGTAATGCCATGAATGAAAGATTTAGGACTGCTAATCTTAAGAACACTGCTTGGCGCCAGTAGACAAACAATGCACTCCCCAACTTGTTATCTCAGCCATACTAAGCTTTCACTTCTTACCTGCTTTCAAAGACTGTCAGTTCACTCATATAGTCCACTGAGTAGTAGGCACAGTCTTCTCAATAAGGTGTTTTGTATTTCCTGATTTTTTGGAGGAGTTTATTACTTTATGATACATTTGTCTATGCCATAGCAAAGCTGAACTGAAATGCTTGAATTTGCAAAGCTTGAGCTGGTTTGAAAAACAATCTACTTCTATCAAGGTTTTGCAATAAAACACAGCATCGTTTTGGCATAATTTTTAAGACTTTCAGTTAAATGATTGTATTACGGCTTTTTTATATAATATTGACTCTTCAGAACCTTCATTGTTTATTTCAGAATAACCTGTACCAAAAAAATTATCTTGGTATACAGCAATGATATAACGGAATGATATAAGGTGAATGTATGTGCTCAATTATAAAGTTTCCTCACTTATATACCTGGAACAGAACAGACACCTTGTGACAAATACATGCCAAAATAAATTTTGTGCTCTTATCTCATAAGCTGCCAAAAGACCCCTACATGAAGCCAAGTGATCAAAGGTACAGCAATGTATCTTAGATGATCAGACCCTTAACACTGTGCCCATAAAATAATGTCTTTCTTAAATGGTTTTGTGGCAATTCATTGAATAGCCATGTGTTTTAATGAGTTTTCTTGCAAATATGTACATTGAAGGGAGAACAATGACATTGTGCTTTTAAGCATTTTATTTCACTCAGCTGCAGTTGAATACACGCTTAACCCTAAGGACAGGGTACTTAGTACTGGAAAAGGTAACTAAAAATGAAAACTCCACTTCTTTGAAGGGAAAACTGCAACAGCGCTTGATTAAATATAAAACACTGCATTTCGTTTTTGCATTAATATTTATATGAGAGGTGTTAATTAAATAAATAGTATCTCAGAAATCAATTCAAGACTTTGACTTATGAACATTGGGGGCTCCCTTGACCAGACTCCTGTAATGGTTTTCCTGTTGGTTATTGAATACTCCAGAATGCTCAAAAATTGGGTAATAAAACAACCATATGATATTTCCGAAAATTCAGAGGAAAAATAAAAGCTATAATTAAAATATATTAAAAATTAAAATTATAATGGCTATAATTAAAATTTTTAAAATGCTTTACAACTCTACTTTTAAAAATAACACAAATTTTACCATATAGGAAAGAAGACAGCAGAAAACTTATTTGGAACCTTTACTGAGAGCCTCAGTATGTTTTTTATTTTTAAATTATTTGTGAATTACATCAGTCTGAAAATGGTGGCTGGGCTGTAGATAAAGTGCCAAAGTACAAATGAATTTATTTTACCTCAAAATGCATAGAGCATAATTTTGTATAGCCAGTCAGATCCAGTTCAAGTCCACAGAATTGACAGAAAGAAGGAGATAATTCAATACGTACATATTCACAGAATCAATAGTTTATGGTGTATATATAGATACATGCAAGATATATCCTAATCAAATTGATAATTTACCCTACCTTTCCCACTGCCCTGTACCACAGAACATGTGGCCATGTTCTGCATCTTCACTGCTTCTGATAGTGAGAAGTTGTTACGATTCAAGGCCATCCTGTGGGCTGTTACCAAGACCTTTTCAGATTTTAAAGTAAAAGCTGAGGTATTTATTTCAGACTGATATCTCTGCCACTTTAATACTTGGTGTTTGTACTGAAATGATATCAAAGTAAACAATATTGCCATAGATATTTACTACTTCAAAATAGAAAACCCTCAAAAAATGTTTCCAGACACAAAAAAAAAAAAAACAAACCCCAAACAACTAACCACTCATACAAAAACAAAATTTGATGCACAGTCTAAAGATAGCATTTATTTAAATTATATTAGAGATCTCAGAATTACGTTTGGGTTACTATAAAACTTAATTGTGCCTCAATTTCTTTATGCAAACCTGTGTAATAAATACACAAATAAAACTGAATCCAGAAAAAGTACAGAAATTGAGGCTACATTGCAAAACCTTTTTTTCTAATATTAAGTTTTTTAATAATTGGCTCAAGGCAGACCTCCCTGAGCAGGGGGAATTGGACCAGATGACCTCCAGCAGTCCCTTCTGATCTCACCCATTCTGTGACACTGTGATTTTGTGAAACCCTTTGAACAGTTTTTTAAATAAAGTGTGTTTGATTTTAGAGGCCTGAACTCATATAGTTCCTATTAACAGCAAACATGGTCTGTTTGTGACTACCCTCTGAGTGAAGCTGGATCACTTCTGTTCAGATCCCTGCTTGAACATAACAATTTAGATTTAGAAATCTTCCTATAGAAATAAATTACAGAAAGGCAAACTAAATATTTCTTATTCATGTCTCCAGGTATTCCTCTGTCATACTTAGCTTGCCAAAGTTTAGACAGTCCTTAAAAAAGCCTTTAGATTCAGTGCTCCTTAGGTTGTATATACATTTAAGTCCAAAGTCAAAAACAGAAGGTGACTTTTCAGTTAAAAAATGAACAATTAAAAAAAGGTTTAGTAAGTAGGTAAAAACATATTTATAACCAATTCAGTGAAAATTTCCATTTCTTTTAAATTCATCACTGTGCCCTCTCTTCAATGTCTTTTTCTTTGTATTCCCATTTCAGTGTTTGTTCATCTCTGTTTTTTATTTTTATACTTGAAAGTGCTGTGGTTCTATGGCCATCCTTTTGACTTGAGATTTAGTTTTCTGCAATAATCTTTCTGTAGCTTGTTCTTAATCATTATATCACTTCTCCTGGTCCCTTAATGACAAACTTGATTGTTGTTATTCACCTTAAGCCAAAGAGGAAGGTGAAATTTCATAGCAGCAACTGCAATATAAAGTTACAAAAAAAAAAAAGCCCAAACCAATTTTTTTTTCCTCACCAAATGAGTATTCTCTTGGAGTTACAAAAGTCACTCTGATTTTGCCTCCTTTGTGTAGTTTCTTTTCTGCTCATTGATTGTTGCTGGGCTGAATAATGAAAGTGGAAAGAGACGCCATTAAAATGGCTCCATGAGTGGAACAGTGGTAATTTTGCAAGTACAGAAATTTTCAACCCACTATTGCAATGAAGGTCTTCAAATGGAAACCAGAGTAAAGCTGTGTGGAGAGCCTAAATCAGAAATTGCTATGATAAGTAATTTAGAATAAGAGACAGGGAAAGGGAAAAAAAAAGCAGATGTCAAGTGTTTATATTAAGCTTCATTACCGACTACCTACCCAAATCACCTTCCGCAGAATTTTGCTATTAAAAGTCAATGAACCAATATGGGTATTAGTACTAACCTTCTGAAAAAATGGAGTTGTCTGGCTATAGCAATAAATAATTAATTTTGCAACTTTTGCTCTTGCTGAGTAGTATTTGGAAATTCAAATTATTTAGAAGCATTTCATGAAGAATTAATATAATTTTATTCTAATTGAACAGCTGCAAACCCCCTAATATTTACATCAATATTTATAATGTCTATGTTCCCTCAGTAAACTCTGTGGTGTAATCTCTATAAGACAGAAATGTGGTGTCTAGGTGAGCTGATGGAGGAAAGGGCTGATGGAAGAAAAGGATAAGCAGAGGCTCCTGGCAGTAGTTTGGGGACAGAGGGCTAACTGCCCTGAGGCCTTGGTGATGTGCGCTCCAGCATGGCAGTAAGACGGACAATTCCTCAGGTCTAGGGCAGATTTCTTAAAACGGTAACTTGTCACATTCTTTACCTTTGTAGACTACAGGTAGTTGTTTCTTCTCTCACACAATTAATGAGAGACTGTTCCTATTAAAACCGTGTTGGATAGCACAGAAAGAATTTTAGTAGATGGGAATACATGATAAGTTGGTTATAACTTTATTAATTATCAGGGAGCTATCCAACAGTATTTTTTCCTGCACACATAATCACACCTCTTCTGCTTTCATGAAAATAATTGAGGCAGAACAATATTTGTGCAATTGACCATCCTGGTTGTCTCCTTTCAAGCTATTTTTGCAGTTTCAGTTCTTAAGTATTAGCCTGTGCAAAGCATAATGCTCACTTCTGGAAGGCTACCATAGCATAGGAATTGCCATACAGGTTTGGGCACAAAGTAGACCATCTTTGTAGCCATCTTTAACTGTCAACTTCTTCATAGTCAGCATCTGTGGCAGATACATGAGAATATTTCCTGGGTGTATCATTCCATTCCAGCCTTGGGACTTTCTGAGCCAGACATGATATCCTTGTATGGCATGTGTTTAACAGATATATTTAGTCACTTTTGCCTATTTTATATTACTTGGGTTTAGCTCCTGTTAGCACCCTGTACGCAAGTGTCAGAGTGGAGAAGGCAGCTGTCTCAGCTACATGGTACTGTGATTGAACAGTCGAGGTGACATGCAGATTAAACCTGGTCTCTCTCTAACAGAACTGCTAAATAGAAAAAGTACTTCTTTCAGGAAGGAAACAATTTTTAACGAGCCTTTGGAATATAGACAAGGTTTGCTGGAGGCAGATTAATTTCATTCTACAGTACTGGCCATTTAAATCACAACTAGTTCTCAGATTGATTTTAAAAGCCTCTCCAGTGAATTCTCAGCACTCTGCCTCCCCTCTGGAAATCAAGCTTCCATGTCACTTCATCAAGTATCTCTTCCTCTGCTTTCCTCCACATGTGGTGGTTTTGATTGGGAAGTACCCCCGTGTCACAGCCATAGTCCCATTGCCGTGCTCATGGCATGTGTCGCCAAGTGTTATTACACTGATAAAACATGCCTGGGTATGTAGAAATTATTAAGGTTCTTATTCTAGAACTTATTCTCAGTCAGCCACAAAACCACTTCTTCCTTCTTGAGTTCAGAGAAGGTTGAAATCCTAAATGGACCAAGGGAATTCCTCCTCCACAAAGCCACTTCGGTTGTGACAGTGAGTTGGAATGAAAATACAGATGGCATAGGGGTAGAAATGCCTATAAACATGTTTTCAGACAGCACTCGGCAAACCATATCAGTATCTTATTGCATAACCCCAAGGTATGGTCCAACATCTACACAGACTTACACACCACAAAACCATATTAAAACTGTGCAAATCTTGGCCCCCTGTCAGAAATTTGTTACATGAGTATTTTTTCAGGCCGTAATTTACAGCTTGCTTTCTTAGTTTTAATGCAGCACAGTTCTGATTCATCACTGACTGACTGATTGATAGTAACTTAGACATGTTAAGACTCAATCTAGCAAATATCACATATGTAAACTATTTTTGTATAACAAAGGGTTTTCGAGTTCAACACAAGTCAATATAATGTTGCCAATATAATGGATACTAAGTAATTATGACAGCCTGTATGGCCTTTTTGAGTATGTGCCATTTAATGAAAAATACAATCATTATATTGCTTTTAAAAAAGCTTCAACTGTGTAGACATATTTTTAATATCATAAGAGCATTATGGGCGTAGCTACTGCTTCTAGGAGACATACATCTTTTGTCACTAAAGCAGTAAAGTGGTTAACTGCATATTTGTTGTTCTTGATGTTAAACTCATTCTGGCAGAACAACTTTGGCTTCAAGAGATATCTACTTTATCTTCAAAGCATCTTGCTTTGCTTCTTTTCTGCTAGTATATTTCTAATGCAGTGAGTCGTCTAAAAATCTACCAGAATAAAGATTTGCCAAGAAGAATCCAAATGCTGACATAACTTTCCTTTCCCACAAATGCAGTAAATGTCTCTCTATCTTCTACATTGAGACAGGGGGAATCCACGTAAGAAACTTTACAACGATCTTCCCTTTTCCTATTTCTTTTTCCCATCAGTAAAAATATATCTTACCAGCTGACCAACGGCAGCACAATGTTTCTTTTCCAACATAAAGCTTTTTTTATTCACTTCTGGTTTTGTTTTTATAGGAAATTGTTAGCTAATGTGTGATTTACACTCTGACAGTTACACAGATCCTTTTCCCCACTTGTTTTGTTCTTAAATTCAACAATAGATATCATAACTTTCTTCCAATTCCTTTATCTTAAGTGAATCAGCATAATTAAAATGATGAGTTTCAGAATGCTGAGCTACTAGAAAACATTACCTACTGCCTTTGTAAATACTACCACAATAGTTCTGCAAAACAGATTTTATGCTGTGTAATGACTTTTTTGACTCTGCTCTTGGTAAGTTCACTTTCAGAGTAACGCGACAACAAAACCTTATTAATTCTATGTACTTACTGATTTGACAGGGGGGAGACAAAGTGATGCAGGAGAACTGGATATTTGTAATTATAATAAATACAGGTACCTCTTATTTCTCCATCAAAATTTTCTTAATTTTTAGATATGCTGGTTATCCAACACTGAAGCAAAGCCATTGCAGTGAGTTTCCTCAGTGCAGAAAAAGAAAGCCCCTCATAATTCCTCATTTACTAAACATTTATGATAATGAAGAAATTTTACCTGTCATGCCATCAAACTACTTCTATATTCTGACATTATTTCTGAGATTACTGCTTTGCAAATTGGCTTGGAGCATGATTTGCTATGTGGATAAAAGCATGGATAGTCACTATGTGGTCAATAAAGTCTCTTCTGTCACATTAAACTCCACTTGAAGTAACCCAAATATCTTCTGAGTATTCACTATATAACTCAGGAACTATTATTGTCACAATCACTTTATGGCTTATGATCTAATTGACTTATATTCTTGATGGGAAGGCGGGTTTCCAGCAGCTTCTTTTTAGAATTGTCTCTGCTTACTCAGCAAATACAGGTTATGCACAGATGACCCAGTACGTAAAATTTCTCTTCCTTGTTTCCCTTCCTGTTTCCCTCTCAACCAACAGAGAAGGAAATAAAAACATTTACTTGTTCTCTCAACAGTTAATTTATGCTTCTTGTATGCTTTTTTCAGTTCACATACCAATTTTTTGAATAAGATTTGAAAGAGCTCTCTCATTAGGCCTTCTGAAGATAATTGCATTGTTTCAGAAGCTCTCCTCATTCTGAGATCCAAATTGGCTTGTGACATTTTCTGATAGCTCGGTAGGTAAACAGTATGGGATTTTTTTTTATATTAACTGTTGATGGGAGAGTGCTATTTTGCTCACGACTTTTAAAGCTTGGTTCCAAAGCTTATTAAAGGTGCAAAGCTCTGCTGACCTGTTCACTGTGGCTTCAGTTACGGTTCTAGAGCTATAAAGCTCTAGTTATTGCATTTTTGCTTTCTAAACAATCCTTGAAGTTTTATTAATGTAGTGTAAATCCTTTTACAGATCTTTAAAGCTACCTCTTCATTATTTTCTGTGTGTTTATTTCTCCTAGATGTAAGGTTAGTTAAAAATGGAAATGTGAGTTGGAAAAATAATTGGTTTTATTTCTAAAGCCTAGCAGTTTTAAATTACTATATTCTTGCATAGCAGAGTTTTTAAGGCAGAAGAAAACCACAGTATGCTTGTGGTACTGATGTTGAAAATATTTTAGCAAAAAAAGGAGGGGGAAGGGAGAAAGGGAGGGAAACAGGACTTTAGACCAGGTGTTTTACTTGAGACTGACAACTGTTTTTAAAACACTGCTGACCCTTTAAGCCCGTATCCTAGCATAATATATGTTTATGTGATACATTGCAAATAAAAAAAGAGAAGATTCTCTAAATATTAGACTAAAATGGGAACTTACTTAGACAGAAATATTATAGCAAGATTTACCAAACAATGTCTGAAAAAAGTACTGTGACTACTACAGTGTCATGACAGAAGTGGAATAGTTTTATTTAGAGGGGCATATTTTCCATATGGACTTGAACTGAAGCTTACTGAAGTCAATGGAAAGACTCACTTGAATTTTAAATATGGGCCTGCATGAGGTGCTTTTAACAACTTAAAACATTATAGATTAAATAGCTTGGTTTCTTTATTTTTGCTGTGAGCCACATTCCCTACTTTCTGTATTTGCTAACTGTCTAATTACCAAAGTAGGGTGAAATGTGGGGCATTGAGACATTTTTAGGTATTATTTTTATGCTCAGAGAGGAAAAATAACATCTAATTGCTTACAACTTGAAAAAGCAATTTTGAGTAAGAATAAAATGCCCATGGAGTAAAAATAATTGTCCTTATTCTGCACTAAACAGATTGATTTACTAGAATTTGTTCATGTACAAAGACAACCTAAGAGTTAATTCTGACTTCTGTGAACCTAAATTTCCCTGCAGTTAAGATGAAGATGGCCTTTATTCAAAGAGTGGCATTTACAGGAAAGTCTACTTAGGTATGGCAATTCTGTGTCTTGGAAATGGCTTCACTGACCCTGATGGTTTTAATCCTGGGATGAATGATGCTGCTTGTGGCTGTGCTGGTCACTTTGAAGAAAACAGAATTTCATCCCCTCAGTGACAGAGAGGACTGCTAATAGAAACAAGCCTAAGGAGGGAACTATCCATTGCAAAAATTCCGTTAATGCAACTTAGTGAAAAAATAATAAGAAATTGTTATGATTTTCTTTCTCCAAAACAGTATGTCACAGTCAGCCAGTAAAAGTATTACAATACTCACAAAAATTTGTGAGATTTTAGTGACTGCAGTGTTTTTTCCCCAGAACTTTTCTACTAGAATATGTCATAACCATGCTAGGTTTCTGCTGAGTTAAAAAAAAATATCCAAGCACATTACAAATGTGTTTTGGGGCCAAGAAACAGCGTCAGCAAGTAAGTGAGAGACATGTGAACAAAGAAATCCTGGCTTGCATTTTCTTCCTGTTCCATGGAGCAAAAGTTTGCCCACTGTACTGTGCGCAAACAGCTGGTGAAATTACTGAAAACTAATAATAGTTAGTGCTTCAGAAGTTCATTGCACAGAAGACAAAAGAAAAATTCTGTTAATTATCCCATGAAATGACTAACTTTGTGATATTGTATATGTACAGATGCAACAGATTCAAATACACCATGTACGTTTTCTTTTAGGTCAATAAAGAATTCTTTAGTGTACATACATGCACAAACAGAAAACCCAGCATGATTCTTGTGGCCAAATTTATGCTGCCGTTGAAATTTCAGCTTTTACAATTCTCAGTTTTTGAGGTTTTCAGATTTGTAGGTTTGATGGTACATAAACACATTTTTGCATTCATTTTCCCATGTTTATTTTTTAAGTCTGTGAGTTAAAAGAGGGACAAGACCGGGGTTGATGCATGACATCATTTCACTCATAGTCAGAATAGTTTATGTAGAGGGTCCAAAGGATGAAGTGCTGTACTCATCCTCAGTTGGTAAATCAGGCTAAGATGCATCTGGTATGTCAGTTGTTGTCATCAGTGTTATACAAGAGAGTGATCTGGTTAGTGCTTATATCCCAAGCCCTGGAGAACAGATGACCAGTTACATCTGGATCAACAGGTGGTACCTTTAGGGCAAGTCCCATAAGGGTTCAGATGCAAGGTACACACCTCTGTAACAAGGTATTTTGCATACGGAAAGCCAAATTCAAATGAAAATGTAGACTTGGATATGGCTTAGATTAAAATGGATTTTTGAACCACAGTATTTATGCATTAATATATTCAAGATGCCAGTACCTGTATCAGAGTATCAGAGCATCATTTGCTTCAGTACCGTTGGGAGTACCCTCACGCATGTTACGTACACCTCACTTTGTCTCTGCAATGCAACCCCTTAAATGCAAAACCAACATGCTAAAGTAAGTTTGCCTTGCAAAGCAAACTGACAGAGAAAGGAAACAGATGGTCATTCATTCTGTAACGCACCCCATCTTATGTAGGCACTGCAGTCCACACAGTACCTTCAAATCATGTAACAGAAAATCTCCAGAAGCCCAAACCAGACGGACAGATCCACTGACTGGGTTGTGGGTAGGAAGAAATCTGTTTGCTTGAAACACAGAGCCAAGTTCAGAACCACTGCCTTGAAATTCGTGTTAAAGCAGTACTCAGTAAGTACGAAAAACCTGGAAAGATTTGTTTTGACTCGAGTCAGCATTAAATCAAGGGAAATAAGTGAGTAAAGGATGCTTCCCAGAAATAAAGCAAGTGTCAAAAAGAAAAATAGTTGCACACGCAAAAAAAGTTCAGGCTTCACAACTGGCTTCCTCATTGATTTCTCATTCCATTCAGTATTACTTCTGGTGACATTTTTGGGCTTTCATTCAACATATTCCAGAGTTTATTTGCTCTGATGAATGTCTACACATTTCCGAGGGTGCATTATGTCTTTTTTAAAAAGAGATAAATAAAAATATATAACTGGAAGTCAGCCTGAAACCTCAGAGGTGAATTGCATCTCGGAGTAGGAGGGCCTGCTCAGGGTTTAACACCTTGTAGAAGCTTCATATCATGACCATGGGATCATCTCTGTGAGACTGCTCTTCATTATGTAGCAGTGGGGCCACATGCTTGCCCCAAAGAGCTGAAGGTTGAATAGTTATATAAATCAGGGCATAACTGAAGCAGAAAAGGAGCAAATATTTCTCTCACTGGCTTGTTCAATAGTGGGATAATGGTGGGGGAAAAGAGACATTAGCCCTGCTCCTCTCCTGACACCTTTGCTGTTTTTTCCCCTCTGGAGCTCATCTGTCTCACTGTTTTATACATCTAAATTACTCAAGTTTTATGTGGGAGAACTGGATTTAACTATAGTTCATCAACAATCTCCTGACAGCAAAAAATATTTTGAGATAACTCTACAGGTTATGTGTCTGGATAATTATGGATTTTAAAGTTATGATTTGAGAGCAAAGGTAGGTATGGAAACTTTTAAATGGTCTAAATATTTTGCATTTCAAGAGCTAAAGTGAAAAAGTTACCAAAATATTTGTAAAATAGATTTTTCCAGTGGGACTTAACTACTCTGTTAATTTTGGGGTGGAATCAGATAAACAATAAAAATGTGATTTTCCTCTCTTCGCACAATAATCCCTTACCATTACTTAGAATCAAGAGCTAACTGGGAGGTCTTTCCTTTTTCCTGAAAACTTAAGAACAGCTCTTCAGTGTAATTTCTTTTTAAATATAGAATTTGGTAATTCCATAATTGTATATTCTATACAATTACTCTTCAAGTGTAAGCAAATACAATACACAGTGTTCAATTTTGTTTATAAATATTTTTGCAATATTTTCATGTGTATGTCTCTGGGTGGCTTCAAACTTACTAGAAACTCTCACTTCTGTTATGCTTTGTCAACACCAGAAGTATTTCATTTCAATATCTTATCAGACATGTTCACTTCCAAATTTTCATTACGCTTACTTGCCCTGATATGAAAGCATGCTTTTTCCCTTCCTTCTCCTAGCTATCTAGTTACCACACCTCTGTCATCATCACGGAGACCTTAACAAAAATGACCTAGAGAAACTTAACTGAATTTTCCTCCTTGAGAAGGAGAAAATCCTCCCATTTGTGTAGCCAGCTGTGATATTCTGTCAGACACACAAACCAATTCTAATAGCCCACTGACAGCTCAAGATGTTCCCTTTTACCACCACATTTTGACAAGCTAAAAACAGAGTTTAGCCTTTAGTTTGAAGAATAAAAGTTTATCCCACCTGATAAGTCACTAAGGAGTCCCTGTTAATGTTTCAAGGATGAACACTCTGGACGATATTAAGAAAGAATTCTATTTTCCTACAAATCATCAGACCCATTCCATTGCAGCTACAATTTTAGTTGTTTGGAATGTTGATTAGAAAATATTAATTTCATAAGAGTAGAGATTAATTCCATGGAATACAATGCTGCTTTTGCTCTCCAGTTAAAGTCTGAGTTCAATTGTTCTGTAAAAGTTTCTTCAGAGCTTCTATGATTTGTATTGAAATACTCCTGCTTCCCTATGGTGTATTTTAGAATGGACTTTAAGAATAGGCTCTTATGTTCCCAAACTATGCTGATGATGGAAGCAGTATACGTAAGTTCCACAAATAGTTTGTTTTTGCAGCAGTGACTTTATCAATGGAGAAATGCTATCTTGCATACAGGGAATTGGAATGTTGCCACTGAATTTGGTGGAGATATGTTTTTAATCTTGATGCATTTTATGGGAACTGCAAGGTACTGAATGCCATTTTCTCAAAGAAGCTGAAGAGAACTGAGAGAACATAATACCTCAAAGGATCAGAACTGGACAGAAAATGCAATACATGTGTAAGAGAAAATGTGGTGGTATAAGGATTCACTCCTGAAAATCTTGGCTACATCTTTCTTCCTGTTTCTTTAGTACTATTCATGGTGATAAACACTGCACTCAGAAATAAGCGTTAACTGGATTAGGGAACAAAATAACCTTACATTGTTCATTTATTCCTGTATGATTTTAAAATGGATTTTAAAATCTTCTAATGTACACTGGATAACTTTTATACACAGTGCTGAAGCAATGTATGTTTTCTTGCTACTAGATTATTTATAAAGCTTTCTTATTTGTACCCTGTTCAACATCCTCTTTGCTTTTTGAGGATGGTGAATACTGAAAACTGAAGGGGGATGGAAGCAAGCATATTTTATTTTACTTTCAAAATCTAACATGTAATGATTTTTGTAGTGCCCAATTTTTAGCTGTACCATGCAAGTCACACTAACTTTTACTGATCAGTAAGCCTTAAAGTGGGCATCATTAATAAAACTTCTCTTTACTTATCGAAGAACATATCCAAACGTATAATAGCCTCTCTGTCCTTCTAGATTTTATGATAATGGGCAAAGTAGCAAGCATTAGACATATCTTGCCCAAACAATCGATCATCTACTGCAGACATATAGACTGAGGAAAACAGGTACATGGAAGCATCATACATAAAATATGACAGTAGGGGTAGAAAAAAAAGGCCCCTTTGATTTTGATAGTGAAGCAAGTCACACCTTTTAAAATACCCATTTGTCTTCTATTTCTTATTAATGCACTGTTTGCTTCAGTGCCACTTTCTTCTTGATTATATGAATGATATAGAAAGGCTTGTATTTTGTAGTATATTTCCACTGCGGCTGTCCTTGTAGATGTTCAAGCCTGAGTTGCTACTGGAGGAAAAAGAGAAAGAGCTTGTTTAGAATGACAAGGATACAGAAAATAAATCCAAGAAAGCAACAGATTTGAAATAAAAATGTAGCACCTGACAGGCAGCTCACACACAGTATAAACAAGGATTAACACCAGCAGTGGTGCAGCAAATACTGGTCTTAGCACACATATGTTTAAATATCACAACCTGTGTACAAGAAAAATTACTTCACACACTTGCTATTTTGAATTGCTTTTGGATTGAATAGCTACTCCTAGAGCAATAATGATACTTGATACAGGGGCAGTGAACAGATTCAGTTCAGAAAGCAATTAAGCTAGAAAAGGAGTTTGCAAGCAAATACGCTAGAAAATTAGTTTTTCTACCTTCTCTTTGGTTTTATCACAGAATATCATTCTAGACAAGGAGAAATATGGGGCTACCACAACCTAAGCAGTTATTTAGATTAATCTGTTTAATCATTTGCCTCCAGGCAAGTGGGTCTCATAGATTTTCCTGAGGCAATTATTACCTTTCTCAGGGGGATTTAGTCTTCCCTAGAACGAACAGGTTACAAATAAACATTTTAAAAATCAGTTCCCTATCCATTTTAAAATCAACTGAAGTTCAGTAGCTTGTGATCAAAGATCAGATATGACTTGAGGAGTGGATGGTCTCACCGCTGACATAGAGCTCAGGCTGCAGGCATATGGCAACAGATGATCACCATTAGGGACGTTAATATAAGGTTAATTGTCTGGGTCAGGCCTCTGCTGGCAGGCACTGGCTACATACAGCTGTGTATACTATCATCAGCTGAACAGGAGCTGACCAAAACAATCTGTATTCTCTGCTCTGACTACCTGTCCTCCCTAGCACAGAAGGAAAACAAGCCAATGAATGATTATTGAATTTGAAAACACTAAAGCAAAAACCTTTTGGTATTTGTATCCTCAACTGGCAGGTGAAAGAGACATTTTTTTTGCCTTCTGACAACCTAGTTTTTAATCCGTGATAAGGGATCTCAAGGCATCATTCCCATAACTTCTGCCTCTTTCTGGACTGGGAGCAATAAATAGTACCCTTAGGGTTATCTTTTCCTCCTTCTCCCACTGGTGAGCAAGCAGGATGGAAAAGCATCCTCTGAACAGATGGCTCTGCTGGTGACCAAATGATCCTTTTGTACTGAGGAGTGATGATAAAGCTTTAACTCTCCCTTACATGGAGAAAACTGGCAATGGAGGTGGATTTAAGAGGCAGTATTCAACTACTAAGTGAAGGAATGGAACAGAATTCATGTAATTCTGTCGTCTAACCTGTTTAGCCCTATTAAAGGCCATGGAGACAAAGGCAATCGTTCACCTGATGGCAATATTTAAGGAAAGAACCCAGCTTGATCCCATTCACATTATTATCCACAGGTTTTAGGTGTGTTGATAAGGTTGCTGTCTGTTCCAAACACATTCACTGCGACTTAGTTTTCTTCCCATATTTCTGAAACACTCTCATAAGGGCATAATTGAGCACAGGAGCAGATTAGCCACTTAAAATATTACCTCAGATTCCCCGTATGACAGATCCACAAAGGTCTCAATTCTGAATGTAGTTTTCTGAAAGGAAACATGGAGAGAGAAAACTGCAGTACCCTAGAGAAAACTGGTTTGAGATCACCAGTGAGTGCAAGTAAGTTAGGGTAGAACCACAGAAATGACAGTAATGATTTTTGAAAATGGTGGAAAATCAGGAATATCCTTCACTACATCGGTGAAACGTATTCAGCCCTAAGGGTAAGTAAAATATTTTACTTCGGCTCAACAAGGATGCAAGTCAAAAAGTAGTCATGTTAGGACAGGAGAAATTGATCAATGATGGCAAGTAACAACTCTTCCTTTTCCTGAAAAAAAAAAAGTCTTGGGGTTAAATTAATTTTGTTGTTAACCTATCAAAGTCAATGAAGTTTTATCAAAGTGTAGTGTGGCTTGTTAGAACCATTTAGGCAGAGTGAATCCTACAATCCTGTTGAGAATAAGGATGTTTAGAATGTTACCCACATAGCTTCTGCGTTCAAAGTCTATCTTTGTAATATTCTGAGGGTTCTTTGGTGGAGGGACAGGTTATATGCTATTGCTTTAAGCTTTCAGAATTTCAGCTAGATAGAATAATACTTATTTACTCAGTATTGTACGATCTCAGCCACACTTCAGTTATAGACTGCATTTTATGTATCTCTAGTCAGTCCCTTCCAGCAAAACGATAAGTTTAAGGGGAAAATAACTGTGACACGTTATTTTTCTTTTCTTTATTTCCAAATATTTTTGACCCAAACATTAGCCCCTTTATGTCTGGTTCTTTATAAAATCTTTGATCTCCCCTTAGCGTAGACAGAGTATTGACTTTTTTGCTCCATGCAAACCTGAGTAGTGTTGCTAAACGTTTTAGTCATGCTTACATAAAATCTCCCAGAAAGCCTAACCTGAGCCCCTGGAGTTCAGGTGATGCCTCTTCTCCCTGACCTCTTCTGCCAAACAAAGGAGAAGGGGGAGGGATCCCTTAAAGGAGTAATAACCACTTTCTTTGAGCCTAACAGGAAAGTGTACCTGGTGTTTTAGACTGTGAATTATGCACTGGCAACCCCAAAATATAATGCGTTGGGGAGAATTTTCAAAAAGGATCCTACATATGCACATTTTGCCTGCAATAATGGGAACTGAACATCATTCAGCGAGGACACATTTGTTAGAATCTGGATGTAAACTAAATACACTAATGGGAATAGAGCAAACAGGGAGAGAACGAGAGGAGAGGGACGGTAACAGCAAGATGAATGTCCGATTGCACATCTCTGGCAATAACTCACATTGTTAGGTAAAAGATACAAGTGATTTCAGTAATCCCCTAAAGACATCATTATCAACTGACAATTTGCTACAGGTACCACAGTCGTCCAAAGAGTTAAATAGCTCCAAAACTGACAAAATCAGTCAAATACTCCCAAGGAGCATAATATTTTTCTTCTGTGTAAACAGTCCTCTTATTCCTTAGGTTATGAGCCAGGTGACTCTCATTAAGTTAATCATCATCAACTGGGCTTGACCAGCAAGTAGAAAGGAGAAGGCAATCTACCATTATGTAGGCATTGAGTCTAGACTGAACTATTATCTTCAACACCCTGTAGCTCAAAACATAACTACTTCGATTGCTGAGATAATAACCATGGCCAGCCAGCCATTTGCAGTGGCTATAGCTGCCAGCTTCAGAAGGTAGATAAATATATTAAATCTCTATTAGAGCTTTCCATCATAAAATGCATTCAGCTGCAATACCCTGTCTTTTCTCTTAACACCTCTAGAGATATATGAATGCCATCCTGCACTGTGGCATGGGTGGTATGGTCATTTCATTATTTGCAGCTGGACCATAATGGTATGTAATTTATATCAGCTACTGAAAAAAGAACAATACAAATAAAGACAATCAGTAAATGCATAAGAATCACACTGTTTGTAGAACCGCTGTTCAGAGTAAGTGTATACTTTCACAGGTCCATAACACCCTGGGATGTTTAATACTCTGTCCCCTGCAGGGTGACCTCGCTTTATTTAGTATGACTACTTTCAACTGGCCAAAAGCACAAGGCTACCTCCACCTATGGATGGAACTTATGACATTCACATCTGAAGTACTTTAAGGTAGATTTGCCTTAGGTTATCAGAAGTGATGTGTATTGCTTGTCCAAGCGACTACAAAAGAGTTAATAACTGTTTTTTTGAAGCAAACTGTTTTTCTTTAAGCAAGCAGAAGTGAACAGCTATTTTGCATAAAATTGCAGAGATTTATACTTTCAAAAATCAGTTTTGTTTCTGATACCAATGCACAGAAAACCTTCCCCGACATCTTCTTTGTTCACTCAGATACTTTTTTGTTAAATAAAATACATATATAATCTCATCTAATCCCCCCAAACCCAAGCTCACATCAGAATATTTATTTGGCTCCACGCTCATGAACACAACTCTTTCAAAAAGTGAAAGTTGTATTTGAAAACATCATTCACACAGGATTTCCCCTTGCTTGAGGAAACATTTTCACTGCAAAATGTGGCATGAGTTGCTTCTCTTCATGTCGTGTTTTTTTGGATGATTGTTGATCTTCAGCAAGGAAATAATATAACAGGGTAGGTGGGGTTTTTTTGGTAAATTTCTTCCCAGCTGAGAGGAGCTAATAGGAAAAATGAAATAGCAAAATCACCATTCATTCTGTTTGAAGGAATTATTTTCACGTAGTAAAATCCCATACTCCTTATTAAGCTATTATTCATATTATCTTATTTTCCTAAAAGAAATAAAGCCAGAAGAGGAGGAATTAATCTAGCTTGAAATAATAGATACGAACACTCAAATTATTGGGTGGCTCTATAATTTACAAAGTTTGGCACCACGACATTATAGTGACGGGTACTTCAGATATGTAGGTAGACAGCTAGATAGATAGGATTAAAAAGAAGCAGTTCAAACCATTCTTGCTGGATTTATTACTTCTGGCAAAACCAACGCTCCTGGTGTTGAGTCCTTAGAAGGCGGCAGCATGTGGGCACAGCTTGACCTTCCAGATCAGGCAGATTAAGAACGTAATATTTTCTACACAGTTAATGCTGAGATGATGTTAATTACTTAGCAGACCCTAAATCCCATGACTGATTTTTTGTCATTTTGATAGAACAAGGGAATGATGTGTTCAGTATGGAAAAGCTGGCAGGGAGCTATCTGGCAAGTTTTCAAGACAGTATGCAATTAAGAAAAAGAAATAAAACCAGAATGTCACTTGGACTTGTTTTCCAACCAGACCACTTTTGAAGTGTCAACCAGCAGAGAAACTGAGTATTAATAAAAAAAGTCTGTATTTCTCATTTCTAAATGTTGACGATAACTTGAAAGGCCCTGCAGTGCTCTTAATGAACTCAGTGAAAGGAAGGAGAGTTGGATCAAGATTTGCAGACCTTGAGGTCAAAAGTAAGGCTTCTTAGTGGACTGGCATTCAAAAACACTGAGTATCTCTCTTAGCTGCACATGTGTTTCTATGGATGTGCATTATTTTTAAAAAACAGAGTGCTAATATTGGATCTCGGAAGAAAACAGAGCTTGGGAATAGTTAATGGTAATGATGGAATAACCAGCTACTATTGTGTAAAAATGGCATATAAGAAGTGCAGCGTGGCTAGTTAAACGATGCTGATAGAATCTAAACTGGAGCCTTCCCTTGCGTTTCTTCCTGTGGTCTTCCAGACCTAATGCTGCTTTAATATACATTTCTGAATCTAATTGCTCCTGAACATGCAGCACTCAGTCTTAAAGACTGATAATAAAATACAGTCATCCCTGCACCCTGTACTGAAATATTACCTTATCACTGGGGTAAAAAAATCCTGCTTTGATTAAATTATAGTCAAACACCAAACTGTCTAAAAAATGGAAATCCCAAGTAAAACAATGATGAATGTGAAAAATGGGAGAAAAAAATATTATGTAGATTACAAAAATAAAATAATGTAAGATGATTAAAATCAGTTGGTTTGTCTGTGGTCAGGGTACATGTGGAAGCTTTAACTGAAATGCCTGATGCAAGTAGACATTCCAAGATTTCCTGAATCATGTTCTCACAGTAAAATATATGCGGCCCATAGCTTGTTATAAACAGCATGCCTGATCATGTCCAGTCTAGCAGCTCTTCAAGTAGGCTGATGGATATAAGAAAAAGCTTCATGATGAGACATTTAGCTCTTTTGGAAGTAGTTTTAGTCCGTTGTTCTGTGCTGAGAACCTGTCTAGCCTTTGTGTGTTTCTGGAACTAAAACAAACATGAAAAAAGTACATGCCAGTATTGTTAGGGTGGATATATCCAGGGAATAAGTGTCATAACCTTACACTCTGAGAGTACCACAGTACTACATGAGCACTACTTGCAAAATACCGCAAATGGAGGGCAACGTTACACCCATTCATAATCCAAAACAAAATAGGAGTAACCCCTCAGCAGAACTACTTTACAGCAGAAGTTTGCTGAGCCTTGGTAACAGAGGGTTAACCTGCAGATCTTATGGTTTTATTGCAAGCCTTGCAAATTTTAGTGAGAATTCTGTCCAAATTTCTGGGCTTACAGTAATACATGAGTCTCGGTGTTCATTTCTTTTAATAACCATGGAATCTTAGACCTGTAGGGAAGTTATAGAGAGGATTGAAAATGTAACCTGAGTGCACTCTACTGATTTACAATATTAAAAAATTGAACAAAAGGAATCAAAAGATAATATTTTTGAACATTTCATGATTTTTAGAGACATACCCAGGGTTTTAGATTCTTGAGGATAGTAACATTAGCATAGTAATTTTTTGCAATGTACTACATGTCAAAATACTTCTAGTTAAGGAAAGTGATTTTAAAACACTTAAAAATAATTATTTTTATCATACCCATATAATTTAGGCATCATACGAGTAGAAACTCAAACAGTATTATGAGGAAAAAGAGTATTTCTTGAGCACCTAAGGAGTTCTTCCATTTTACCCATTAAAAAGGCATGTTGTGAAACAGAAAATGTAATACAAATAACAAAATGAGCACCCTTAACAGGAAGCCTAGGTGCTGCTCATCAAAAGTTGATGATTGGAAGTGCAGGAAATTATTTTTCCCACCTCAGGAGATATTCTTTAAAACTAGTAATCTTTTTATACAGATGTAAGCTTAAGACTTGAGGGTGAGGAAGACAGAAATATCTGTGGGAATAAAACTGGAGAAATGTTATCCCACAGCATACAAGCACAGGTAAGTAAGAACAGATATGAACTGAGCAAAAGGTCTTCAACCTGAGTTTCCCTCATTACAGCTAAATGCTCTGATCACCAGCTATGTTCATCTGTGGCAGAAAAGGTCAGGGATTCTCTAAATAATTGAGCAGAGACATTGGGCCAGAAAATTAGAAGAGGTGATTCATTGGTCCAATGATTAGGACATTCAGCTTGGGTATAGACGACCTAGTTTGTATTATGACTCAGGCAGTCAATGAAGCCACTGAACCTTGAGCTCCAAAGCAAGCACATGAGGCAGAGGATAGCAAAGGCTTCTGGGCACCTCAGGAGGTGAACAACACCCACCACAGCAGCTTGAAGAGGCCAAGACTTAAAAGAGAGCAGCAGAATGACTCAGGCTTAGTGCTCGGATGTGGGAGATCAAGGTTTAAATGTCAATTTTGAATCCAAAGTTACAGGGGAGAGTTACCCAGCTTCTTAGGAGGGGTCTTTTTCCCCTGAGATACTGTAGGGTGATGTTCTCTGTGCTAAATCTGTTGTGAAGAATGTCTGCTTGTCCCACAAAAAACTTTGATTTTAATGGCTTCATATTCTCATGCTTTAAGAGAACCCTCTTTTCAGATATATATGCAAGAAGCTCCATTAAAAGCAGAAGCTTCTAGAAGTTATAGGGAACATGGCAAACTTTAATGCAGTATTTAACTGTGTTTCTTCTCATTACTGAACTAATAATAATGAAAAAAATCATAAATATATGTGAAAGCGGTAAAAAAGCCCATTGAATGCATAGAGAGGGTCCTGGTAGGCAAGTCTGAGGCTAAACACAAGCATCCTAGAAAGAAAGAATGAAAAAATAATCGTACCACTTAATCAAAGGAAGTGCTTATGCAAGCACATCCAGACTATAATGATAGTGCACTTTGAGGCTAGTCATGGAAATGTCCAGATCACATTACTGTCAAAGTCAATAGTACAACTGTGGATAGATCTAAACATAATACAACACAACAATCCAATAGACTTTTAAAAATGAATAAAGACATGGCTATAAGATGCTCATATCTTGTTACTCCAGATCTCTTAAAACTACATTATAGCATAAAAATTGGATAAACTATGAAATGTTCATATAGTTAGTCCATTTTCCCAGTTACAAGCCTCTTCCTAATCGCTAATGCAAAAATTCAGAAGGGTGAATGGCATCTTGCAGTCAGTAAAAACAGGAAAAGAACAACAGGGAGGTCGTTCTGCTGAAATAAGCACCTTTTTGTTGGTTTCAGCAGGAAAAAAAAAGTAAATAAAATATATATTTATACACAAATATAAATTGTAATATACATACGTAAGTATGTACATTGAATTTTTTAGTGACAGAGACCAGAGCCAGACACTGTGAGGCTCAGAAGAGCAGTGGAAAGTTTGGAGCCCAGAGCAGCTGGATTCATCTGGTGAGGCCAGCGCAACCCAGCAGGAAAAAGAACAAGTGGTCATAGAAATCAAAACCCAGCCCTCAGCAATACTCAGCATAAGCAAACATCAGTGACCATGGGGAAGACTGCTTCTTTCCTTGCCTGGACAGAGTCTTTATTAATATTAACTTGGAAGAGAACATTAATCTGTTTGTTTAGGCTTGGGAACCAGTGAGTGGAACAATGAATTGGGTCAGAGAGCGTGAATCTGTTTGTTTAAGCTTACAAACATTGTACTATTACTGGAGGATATGTATGGTATTACTATTGATGAATCAAAGTGAAGGCTTACACACTCAGATAATATGATGCTAAGCACAGTGGCAATTCCTGTGCTACCTCCTGCTGCTCAAAAAAAGGTTTAGCATGGACCCGTCTCAAGATCTTTATCCAACTGTATGGTTCTGTCACCTTACAATAAGTTTTCTGCTTCTAGTGGTGATGCTTCTCTCATTTCTTTCCACGCAAATAGAAAAGAAACATAATTACAGTGTTAATTACAGTTTTGTAGACTGATGGCAAAATAGTAAAGCAAGGAGTAATAGAGATAAAAGCTAGATAAGAGAGCCAAAAGCAACCCAGAATGATTTAGAAAGGGATGCTGGATTTCCCCACAGTCTAGAGCTTAGTACTTTCTCCTTGGAAAGAGGAATCCAAAATCAATTCTAAGGACAACTTTTATGTTTCATTCAATGACTATTTGATGGAAATACCTAAGTGGCTGCTGGGTTATAGGCTAAGGCCAAGTTTTCCTTAGCCATTGCAGTGGGATTCTGTTCACACAGAGGTTTGTTCTCACAACTCAGTTCAATATTTTGTTCATGCATTTATTTCTTTCTTTGTCAAAAAGCAGAGAGGAACATTTTCAACAGAAGAGGCTGAGAATTCCTTTATTCTTTACCATTATACTCTACAGTTATAGCGGTGATTTCTTCTGGAGATGGAAGACGTAAGCTTGAATTTCCTGAAGCAGAGGAAACAATTGAAATAGGTGTCCCCAGTTAATGCTTTATCCACCGAACTGTTGTACAAGTAGGAAGGATTTCTTCTTGCAGTGCAACTTAAAGGGAATGTGATAGACAGCCTTGAATTTTTTACAGAACCAAGTGAAGGAGAAGTTTGAAGCACAGACTGATCCCCTCTGAACCCCCAAGCTTCCCACGTAAAGCACAAAGCAGTTCATTAGTTCTGATGAAACATAGCACAAAATAAAAGGTAAGCTTCTCAGTACTGTTAGTTTGACTGGCATATCTAATGCAGTATAACATAGAAACCATCAAAAGCAATATACAATATTAACTGACTAATAATTGTTGGCTGACTCAGTGTAGCCGTTTTAAACTCAAGTTCCAAGTTGCAAATTTAAATATGCCAGAAAACCACCATAAATAATACTTAATCATGATAAATATTATCACGATGCTACAAAGCAATGTTTGATGAGATGAATGCCAAAGGGCACAAGTTCCAAACTGGTTAGTGTTGGGTACTGCTGTAAGACCTTTCTGAGCGTCTCTTTGATGACTGCTAGGCTATTTCAATCATAAGTGGAAAACTCTTACTTTTTTGGAAACCCAAAAGCAGCTGGTATTATACCTCTGCTATCCTTAGTTGGAAATGAAATGCCGTTTTTCCGTTCAATGGTAAACAGCTTTGATTAATGTTGCTTCTTTACCGAAGAGCTTGAACTTATTCCTACTCTTAAAGCCTAAGCAGATTTGATGAAGCTATTTTAACTGCTGATTGTTAATTTATGCTGCAAAAAGGCGTAGTGACAAAGGACTTTGAGATTCACATTATGAATCCAGAGACAGGAATGTGTTCAGGATTTTTTTTGTTTTGAGATCAAGATGCTCAGGAATGTTGTTGGAGGTTGTCTGCAGATGTAAATGGGTAACAGGTCATTCTGGTTGGGAAATCAAAGATGTACCAAAATGAATATCAGTCACACAATTTGTTCGTGTGTCAGTGGTTACATAAGTTGGCATGCCACAACCATGCTGGTTAAATAGGCCTTCCATTTTAAGGCTGAATGGACCTCGATTTTCTACTTCAGTAATGCCTAGGTACCCAAGTGGTGCACTTAGAGCCAGTTATACAAGTTTATAACAAAAAGATGGTTCATGCACCTGAGAGTTAATAACTCAGTACAAAATATGAGACGTCAGGTAGACACAGGTATATGAGAATAAAAATATAAAAGAAGAAAGATTTGTCAGCATCATAAAATGTTTTACCCACACTTTTTCCCCACCTCTTGTCAAGTTTTAGAAATTCCATTCCAATTATGCAATAAATGCAAAATCTTCTTTTCTCCAGGCAAGCAAACTATCAAGCAGCAAGCTTGTAAGAGAGCTATCTGTATTTCGGAATTTGCAGAGGAGAATAAAATTATCCTCAGATTGTGTCTGAACTAACTGCCAGAAACCATCTTGTTAAAAAGAATTTTGTTGCTCAAGGATGCACACTTAAATTTGCCTAAGCGCTTTTCAGAAGATATTAATATCAGTTCTCTTGTTTTTGTAAAAGTTAAACTAACAGAAACATAATGAAGAGTCAAATTGTTCCTTGGTGATTACTTTTTCATTTGTTTTACATTATTGTCAGTCTTTGCAAGAATTGTTTATTATTACTTATCTGTGAAGCCTTGAGAGTCTGAATAGCTCTGAAGAAGACTAAATAAATACATGGTCTCCAGTTTAAAAAGCTAACTAGAGAGTAATTTCTTTTGGTAATGATTAATAGACAATGCACTCAAAGCTATAGTATATAGTATGGATATGTTAATGTTGTTGATGATGTTGATGGATGTTTCATATACTTATCAAAAGATCAAGGTTTCAGAATGAAAAATGTATTCAGTGAATATACTTTTACGGAGGCTAAAATAGTTTAATTTCTCAGAATAAACATTGAAGAGTCCAATATATAATTTCATGAGCAACAAAAAGAATGGTACATATCATTACGTGAGAGAGTTTCTCCATAGGCATTCCTACAGCCTAGAAGATCAGGATTGTCTCTGAACAGATAGACTGAGCATGACCATATGTCGTATTTATGTAGGCATCAGAAAGCTCCCTAAGGACTCTCTACTAGGTGCAAAAGACAGGTGCAGGGAAGACAGTAATTCAGTTCCTTTGACACCTCTTTTTTGAAATCATCAGATCCTATGAATTCATTAAGGTTTAAAAAAACCCTCTGTAGACTAGAAATGAAATATTATCTAGTTATATTCCATTTTTCTTTGAACTCAGTGACTCAACTGTCATTGAGTTCAAAGACCTGCTTGAAAAAAGCTAGATCCCCAGTATTCATGTTTCATCTACTGACTTCTCAGATCTTCATAAACCTCTCTAGAGAAAAAGGATTATAATGCTCACCTGATCTTTAATAAACTCCTAAGCATTGTAATGCTCACCTGATTTACAATAAACTCCCAATTTCCTGTTGGAAAGAAAATTTATCAGTAGCAGTAGAAGCTTTTAACCTCCTGGATTTCACAAATATGCTCTGTTTCTTTGTCTTACTTTTTTTTGAATTAAACTATGAAGCAACAAAATAGGTTGAGGTAAACTCAACACCAATTAAAATAATATTACATTGAGATATGTTTGCAAGTAGTTGTTTAAATGTATTGTATCAAGGTTACAGAGTTTGTAACAAATGGCGTGCTGAGTGGTCCCCTGTTGCTTATGAAGTTAGAAAGGCATTCCCTATGGCTGCATAATTTCTTTCAAGCCTCTTAAAGAATGGTACACATCTCCAGTTTAATATAAACAAGGGCCCTTCAACAGCAACATATAAAATACCTAGTTCTCTATTTGTTGAAATAATGGATAAGGTGAATCCAAATGTTTTGGCAAAGATTTCTAGGTTCACAGACAGAAATGTGTTTCTCCATAAAATTAACCATCTGCAACTATGACACAAAATAAAATGTAAAAGAAATAGATTAACTGTTCAAAATATAGACTTTATTGCTAAGTACTCAACAGGTATAAGATATTATAATAATAACCGTCAAAGAGTTTTGGATTTCCTTTTTCTGTCTGACTTTGTTTTTTGAAGCTTGCAGGCAAACATACTGACTTCAGCTCTACTATCCTGACTATGCACCTAGATATCGTGATGGTTGGTATATTTAAAAGAAAACTCTGGAATAGCAATTGACACGCTTAATCTCTGTTCCAGGTAATTTTCTGTCACAAGCCTGGGTTTGGCTATGCCCTCAGACTCTTTGAAGTTCATTCCCCAGCCCACCCCCCAAAAAAAAACACTAAACAAAACCCCAAAGCAAACAAACAAAAAAAACCACAAAACACACATGCACGCACACACACAAAAAGAAGACCAAAAAAAAAAAACCAAAAACCAAAAAAAAACCAACCCCAAGAGCAATCCAGAGATATACATGTCTCAGTGCGTAGTCCCTAAAATGAAATGTTCCTAAAATGTACTTCAAAACAGAATATTATAATGTTCTTTGCATAAGCAAAAATAACTTTTGGTGTACCCACATGGAACTATATTATGGGATATAATTGACTAACCAATTTCAAATGTCTATTATACATTTGACTTATTGCTGAGTTTTTTCATAGTTGAAAACTGCAGATGGCCTTACTGACAAAACCAAGTAATGCTAAAATGCAATATTCAGACCTTGGCAATTTCTACCCAGATTGCTTGCCTATCTATATAGGTACAAAGCCCTGGATATTTAGGACTGATACAAAGACTTGATGCAAATTTTGATAAGACAAAATCTTGGTTTAAGTATTTTGACAATATTTTGTTCCTTACCAATTGTCTCTCCAACTTCATTTCAAAAAGTCTCAGTAAGCTATAAATTATATTTATGTTTCAGGCAAATGGTTATGAAAGTTCTGAAGTGACGCTTTTAAGGAGATTCTTAATTAAGTTTGTATTTTTTCCATAAAGTAAGCATAGATGTGGCTGTTAGTCTCAATCAGAAAAAGAGCAGAACTCCCATAAGTGATTAACTGTACCCCAAACTCTCAGTGTATTCAGGTAGGTAAAGAAAAGAATTCAGAGAAAAGCCACTAAAACAAGTATTCGCAGAGTGCAGAGACCAAAGATAAGGAGGAATCAACCCAAGAAGTACCCTTGACAATGTTAAATTGAGAGGGAGTAGGAGGGAGGCTTGTTATTTTGAATTTTCTTAAGCAATGCTCTTCTAGAGGAAATGTTTCAGGCTATGAGGATTTCTGTATTTTCATTCACATCTATGCTGTAGCCTCCAGAAACTCACTTTGCCTTATGGAAGAACATAAGCAACAACAATCCTCAGCCTCTGAGGTCTTTAAGTCTGTGCTTGGCATCAAGTGTCTCTATTTATTTTTCTGCCTTTAAAAATCTCTGCATTTTTTACAGATCGGGAATACTCTATCCAGGGCTACGTGCCACAAAATGTAACTGTAAAATGGTGTTAAATAGGACTTAAAATCTGGTGAAAACCACTCTCCAACTTATGAACCATTGCTTCATGGAAATCGCCTTGTGTCCATCTAGCAGTAATTATCTCTCTGTCCTTTTGTTCCCCTTTACATTTTATGTAAGAAAATAGTTTCACAAAAAGCTAAGAGTATACAGCATGCTAACACCTGAAATATGTTGTATATTTAATGTATCTTCATTAAATATGTAGATATCTTACTGTAAAATTGTGATTAAATACTTCATGTCACTTCTTGTGTCAACACGGTGGTAGCTCAACCACATGCTTTCTGGACCCAAATACATTGTTTCCACAGAGGTGATGAACTTCCTCACCTCTCACAGATGAAGTGTGGTTTCCCTGCTTTTAGACCCACCTCAGTGGGGTGCAGTGTTCATTCCCTTCAATGTGAAAAAGAGCATTGCTATCTGACTGTAGAAATGACAACAGGAACTGTTGAGGCAGCTGTGGCAGCCTTAAAAGTACTTAGACCTGTGGTGCTGCTTAGCCCAGTGTCCTGTTTCCGACACTGCCCAACACAAGGCATTTGGTGAAGATTATAGGAAAAACACAATCATGTAGTGATACTTCTCCAGGATACCTTTTCCATCTCTGGCAGTTTTTGGTTTAGAGAGTTTCTGTCACAAAAATGCTGGTGCCCTGACTCTTGGAAGGTTATCTGTGGCTTTTCATGACAGGTGACACTGAATTGTATACCAACTTTAATGAATTCGTGTTCTTGACCTCCACCTCAGATCACAAGATGTGACGGGGTGTTCAGATCAAATCTGTGTAGGTTGTCTGTCTGGGTTCAATGATATCAATCAGAGAATATGAAAAGGTCCCATACCATAAGCATCCTACCTGTTTCTGGGCTGGTTTAGGAGATGAGAGTCACTTTCCTCTAGAGGAATTAATTTCCCTAAAGAATTTCACTATGTCTTGGAAGGTTATGAGTAATTCTTGCTGCTTGTTTGGTTTTGAACTTCCTTCAAGATGTTGCAATTCCTCTGCTGAACAGTCAAGGATGCACTGTGTTCATACTATAAATCGGTGAGGTACTGAAGTGTTGTAGGAAGCACTGATCAAGTTCAGCATACGTATCCTTCCAACACATTGTAATAAAAGGATTTTATCATTCGTGCACCAACTCTATCAAACATTGTGCAAATATTTAAGAAGATTTTTTAATTTTTTTTTTTAACTATCTGCAGTGTAATAGAATGCATTTCTGGAGCCAGTGAAACTAAATTCTGTAATATAATATAGCCAGACATTTCAGTGGCAGGTAGAAGAGTGACACCAATGAATATGAGTGCATATTCCCTGATATTTTTTTTTACAATTGTTGTGAATCTTCAGCATGATAATAAATATTAGGATTTCAATGAGTATGAAGTTAAAAAATACTGAAAAACAAAGTTCTCTGTCCTTGTTTCAAGAAACCAGCTAGCTGCAGTCAGGTATGTTTCTTCTTTAAACCATGTGCTTCAAAATAATCGTGCAGCTCTTCATCTTTTTGCCATCAGCTGCTTTGGTGAAAGCCTTTCCTTTTATACAGATGATATGGAGAAAAAAACAACAGCAAAACCAAAGGCAGCAAGTGAATATATAATGCTCAAGTGAATATATAATGCACAAGCGATGGCTGTTATACCTTTGCATATTGGAGAGGAAGGGATGGAAACTGGGTTTCTACACTCTGCAGTGATATTCCAGGGGCCTTATTGCTGTTCCTAATATTCTTGTTGCACAGGAAGAGAGCAGGATCCTGCCTGAGATGCCTGCTTTGGAGGTGGTAGTGTGCATGAGCATGGTAAATGGTCATTGAATGGCCTTATATGCACTCTTTCCCTGACAGCCAGATCGCAGGAGCAATTCACACTCATGTACAAGGTGTATCTCAATGTTACAGTAGTACAGTTATGTGAATTCTGCGCCAAAGATATACAGATGACCATGCACTTGCATTTAAACCCATTAGGTGATACACATGCATTATGATTACAGATGACTAAGAGATTAACAGATAACCTGACCTTGGTAGCCAGCAAAAGAGAGTGGACTACTAGTGCGACAGCTGGTTCAGGATTCAGCATCCACAGCAATTCCATTAGAATGAATACAGATCATATCTCAGGAAACCTACTTTCAAAGAAGGATTAATAATCTATGATAAAATGACATGTTATTTACACCAGAGGGAAAGTAAAGAACAGATTCAAGGCAGTTTAACATGATATAATTCCAGTTAATCCACAGCAAACTTCGCGTATGAAGAAATTCTGACTTTCCTTCACTGTGAGATTGCATATTCCTTGGCCTGTTACAATAAACTATTCAAATCCAACCGGAATAATCTGCAGTTCAGTCTATGTTTTGAACTCTTAAATTTACTTCTATACTAGACTCAATTAGTTTTTGGAATTATGTGCTGGACTTGTGTTTGTTTTGCAGAGGAAGCAGCAAAGAGCGTACCACAGCACTCCAGGAAGAAGGGGTGAGTACTGCTTGAGAGGGGCTAGCTGAATTCCTCCTTAAAGCATGAACGCAGTGCCTATTCAGAAGTGCCCCCTTTTTCAGCTGCGCCTCCTTCCACTCTTCTTCTTTGCCGTGTATCTCTGCAGAAGGAAAAGACATGCAGTAAGTTACTCGAGGCAACCGAAAGCAACAGACCTCACCTGAGCCCCTGCCTGCACTTGTGACACAGCAGTATGTCCTCGCGTCCTTTTCCGCACACTGGCAGGAATTCCCAGGTTCCCCGCAGCACAATGGTTGGCATCTGCTGTATGCCACAGGAAAGAAATATTTCCGCATTTTAGTAGGTGGAAGGACTGATTCCCAGAGGAACTCATTATAAACTTAGGATTCAGGTGTTACTTTATGGTTCTGCTAATTTTTTCATTTTAAGAGTTACTGAAAACTGCATTTTCTGTTGGGAATGAGCTGAAGCAGCTCCTTTCTGTGCAAAGATGCAAATAAAACCTAAACTTTATTCCCAGTTCTTTCTTTCTCCACTTCCTTCCCATACTTGAGTGCTGCTGAAGTTTGATAATAATCAAGAAAAATGTTAATTCTCCTCCTAGATGTCTTTTTTCTTTTCCTTTGACTGAAAGATTTCCCAAGACCTTAACAGTCTGAGAATCACGAATGAAAATGAGATTTGACAAAAATAAAAAGAAAGGATACAAAAATTGTCAATCACAGAGAATTTCAATTTCTGAACTTAAAAGCACCTGATTTATACTTTTCTCTGAGAAGGTACATCCATTATTCTCCACTGTTTCACCAAAATAAAATGGGAACAACTGTCTTTAGAAAACAATACACCAAATTCAACCCTAGGTGATAGCATCTGGCTTCACCTGTCAACTATAATCCAGTTCTTCTATAGGACTTGCCCAGAAAATTCTGACAAAGGTTGTCAGTGAATCAGCCAACAATTTGGTAGTCCAGCTGAAGGTTTTAGCACTACTTCCAGAGGAAAAGGTAACTCATTTAAAATAAAAGTTGAAAGAAACGGAAATATACTTTTAATTTATTTTACACTATTGAATGCAAAGCCACAGTTTGCTCTGAATCATACCTTATTTTGGGTCCATAGTTTGTAAATGAATATTGAACTTTCAAATCATACCTTTTGCTATCTATTCATAACTTCTGCTATACAGTACTTTGCAGTCCCTGTCTATGCAATTTCTTTTTATTAATGTACAAACAAAACATGATGAATTAAACATGCTATTGCATGTACTTTTTGGCAAGCATTAAAGATGAGGTAATTGAGGATGGTTATTATTTCCAGCTGTACAGTGCTAGCACATAGTGACATTTAAATAATAAGAGAGAAACTAAAATAGGTGTTTTGGTTTTAACAATACTGTCCTCTAAGCATCCCAACTCACTAATTTCTTCTAATTATTTCAGATTATACCATTGTCACACAAAGCTGTGTCTCAGACTATTTAAATAATTTCTGATATGTAAAAAACCCTGAAAAATGCTGTAATAACTAGATATTTTATTATAGCTAGATACTAGAACCTAGACAAGTCACTGTATAGATCTCCAAGACATAAAGAATCACTTCCAGCAAAAGTAAACTTTCTTCCTCTTTGTTAAAGAATAGATTAATTATAAGAAAATAACTCATCTTTATTTATCATTCTGAAATCTGCAATAAACATATATGATTTTTTGTAAATTGCTGTTTAGTAAAAGAGAGTTTCTCACACATTCTTCTGCTTAACCTTTAGTTCAGGATCATTTCCAGTAAGAAACTATTGTTTCTATCCTGATCTGTTTGGCAACCTACTGCAAGCTGCATTTTATCTGGTACATCTTTTTCTCAAAAATTATAATTTTTATTACTTAACCATGTAGACAGTAGCTGAACATAAAGTAGGGAATGGCACTGTTTCAGCTAAACTGTCCAGTGCTAGAATCGTAAGAGATGACTGGCTCAGCAGGGAGCGAGAGGCTGGTTTAATTTCCGTGCTCTCACTGTATTTCTGTGGAATTAGCTGCCAAATAGAACTTTAAAGATTTATGGTTGATTGCCATGTGTACAATAATTTTCTATTTGAAAAATAAAACCAGCAAATACTTGGCTTTTTTGAAGTCAATAACCATTACACATAAGAATGGAGAGTACTGGATTGGGCCTGTCACCCCCTTGTTTCAGTAAACTTGGGAGAACCATAGAATGTAGATACATTTTTTTTATCTGTGCTTTGCAGAGGCTCTGGTCATAGCATGCAGGCCACGGAAATTGCAGCAATGCACGGATTTTCATGTTAGGCACGATTGGTCGTCCCAGGTTTGCACACCCTCCAGTGAACTTATCCTAAGAGGACAGCACACAACTGTCTTCTTCAGTCGCTTCACAGTCATAATAGTGTTCTCACCAGCGTTCCAGTCTATCCCTCCAGTTCCACGCTTATCACAGAAGTGCTGAAACAAAGGACTTAAGCTTAGCAATTAACTGTAAAACCTTGTTCAAGACCTCATTTCGTAAGTATCAAGCTGTAGAGAATGTCATTCTTAAAGAGTGTGAAAAATTCACAGGTAACTGAGATGCATACCGATGTAAATGTAAGGTGACATCAATATGAATGAAATCCCCCCTAAGATATTAAATGACATCTATTTTGTTTATGGTTTATAAAAGTCTGACACTAAAGCAATCTTAGTTTTGAGTCATGTAGAGTACCAGTGCATTTCCCTTAGCTTATTTTGTAGAAAAAAAACAAAACAAAACAAAACAAAAAAACAACTACTTAAATGGGAAAAAAAATAGAGCAAAAAAATCTATCAATGTTCATGAGATGGTAGAACCTATTCTACTATTTCATTAACTCAGCTCCCAAAAGGGATATTAATATCAAGAAAAAGAAAATTGCTCATCTTACATCCCAAAAAATGGATCATAAAAAAAGCGAATACTTAAGGCAGGCATATATCTTCAGTGATTCTTACTTCTGTGACCAATTTGGGCACATTAACATAGTTTGAGAGTTCAGGACCAGCAACCCCTCTGGTCACCTAGTCCCTCTTCAAATATATCACTAGATCATATATTTCATTCTTTTACCACTGTGCTGAGTCTCACTAAATTGCTTTTAGTGAAACGCTTTTTCTAAACATGTATCTGAAGTCACCCTGGGACCTGGGAATTAACCGCATCCATCTGATGGAAGTTTAAGTGACTGATTACAATTCACCATCAAAAATATGTCTTATTTCCTATTTAAATTTGTCTGGCCTCAGGCTGTTTGTGCTGAACCTTATCATTCCTTTCTTAAAAGTCCCGTTTTATGACTGTATTTTCTCCATGTGAAAGCACTTAGACACTGTAAGCAACTCAACTCTCAGTTTTCTTTTTGGTGTCCTAAACACACTGAACTGTTATAAGCCTCCCACTGAGAAGCTTTCCACTCATTCAGTCACACAGAGGCTAATTCCTACCTCCTATTAATTTTTTTCAGCATCCTTCTTCAAATGCAGACACTAAAAGTATAAACAGCATTTCAGCATCAGCAATTTCTGTAGAAGTACCATATGCATGACTTGGAATATATACCTGGTTCTTGCTGAATTAGATGGAACTTTAAAATACTCTTTAAAACTTGGAGAGTGGAATTAGCACATTGAAAAGCAAAAACTGCCACTTTGGATTATTTTGATTTCATAGTTTTATTTTTCATTCTTATAAAACATATTACATTAAAACAATATCTGGTGGTGCACAATTAATTCATTAAAATCAATAGAACTCTTTGGTAGACAGTTATTTTAACTTTGGTGGATTGGAAGAGATTACATTTACATTTAACTTTCCATGAGAAGCACTAGTGGAAAAGGTTGCGCATTTGTAGTGAACATGCCTCACTTTCGGATTCTATGCCCAACCTGTGGGAGGTATCTTTGACATATCTGCATATTTCAGAATTCTTATAAGTATTTGTGTAGGTGACGGTAGAGGTGATCCTTGGTCTTCCAAAGCTGATTAGTTTTCAAAGCATATTCTCTTATATGTTATTTTTAACATTTTTGACAAATCCATTTTTAAGCACCTTTGATTTAAAGTACATAATAAGGACTCCAGTTTTACACTGCAACTGAAACAAACAAAAAAAAAGTACTTTGACTATTATCTACTTATATATGGTACAAATGTGTGAACAGATCTAACAAGATTATTTTCATCATGATTCAGCACATCAGGTTTTACAAAAAGTAAGCATACGCTTAAGAAGTGAGCTGAAAAGCAGAGGTTTACTCACGTACTTATTGCTGGAAATGTTAGGATCTGAAATTTAACTATTTTAAGGATCGTCTTTTTCATGAAGCTTGATTCTGCTCTCTTACTTACTTGAGTTACTGCTGTAGATTTGAACCACCACTCTGGTATCGCTCACCAATGTGATATTAATAAGGACTGGTGGATTCATTCCTTCTACCAGATTTTTTAGGCACGAACATGCTGTTCATGAGTGAATATTAAAGATTATGCCTTGAATTTCATGTGACTAATTTAAAGGTCATACTTGTTAACTGTTGCAAATTTTTGCCTATGGAACCTTTGACATTACAAAATGAAATACAATCTTATAACACTCTAAAATTCCTTCAGCCAATGGATTTTGTTTCATATGATGTGGCATTTCACATCTTGAAAGCATGGCATTCCAAGCCCTTTTCTTAAGGAAAGAAACAGAAGTATATTGTGAAACTGATTATGCAGACACCTGTAAAGACTGACTGTAAATGAGTATGCAGTAACCAGGACTGAAAAGGACATGATACTTTATTTTGTCATTATCACTTGGAATAATGAGAATAAATTAACTCATGTTACAAAGGGTATAGACAATATATTGTGTCCTGCAGCAGCACACATACAGCTTGCTTGAGAAGAGGTGAACACCCTACTCTGGTATTCCTAGTCCATGATGAATAAGTAGTGTCTTACCATTTGATTTCTTTCTCTGAAGTCTCCTGACCTGATACTGTGCTGCAGGGTTCAAAGGGTCAAGTGTCATACAGCCCTAATGCTTGGGTAGACAAGTAGTGGTTTTCCATTGGTGGGCAGTGGGTGATACATGTTTGCAAAAAACATATACTGTGTAAAAAACATAAGTCTGTTGACACTAGGCTTAAATTTGCCACAGATCCCTATTTCCAGTCAAAAGATTTTAAGGATGTGAAAACTGCAGACATTTGAAATTACTGTAATAGATGTTTTATCTCAACAAGATGTCTACTTCTCTAAAACTATACTTGTAAAGCTTCAGCTTTTTAATCATTGAAAATTACGCTAGTGGAGATAATATAGTTAAACATACAGGATACAGTTTGACTGGAATGTGCCACTGTCACTGCTGTGTCAGGAGACTGTAGCCAGTCATGTCTGAAAATCTGGGACACATTCCTTCTACTCGCACCCTTGTACTTTGCATTCTGGCTAGTGTGCTAGTAATAATACAGTAATATCTTTTAGATGACATGTTAAATCAAAGTTTTCCAGAGATTAGCGATTACATGGTACATTTTGAAAAAGAGAAGGATAATAAATCTGGTGTCCTGACAAATTTCTTCAGTAGTCTTCATAACCTCCCCCCCTAAGACAAGGGCATGGTCTCTTTGGAAACAAGCATTCATGCTCAAAGAGATGTCCTGCTCAAAAAGCTGCTAAAAGATTAACGGATATCTAATGCTCTAGGACACATTGCAATATGCCATTTTTGGAATGCCACAGTTTCACGGTTGCATTAAAGCATAATTTTATTTCTATGCTCAGCCTACAGATTGCAGATGGCTCTATTTTCCACTGGTTTATTGAAACACTGGCAATTTGAAATATGCTACTAAAGGCCACACATTGTATACAAAACGTATAAACTGCATATTTACATGAAACTAAAATGAGGGTTTGCATGGATTGAAGGTTATGAGGCTGATTTGGGAATTTTAACCAAAGAAAATTTTTTCTTTTGTTACATAGTTATTACCTTTAGAACTGTTACTGCACTAAAAAAAAAAAAAAAAAAAATCACAAAAGAAGCCACTGGAGTTCTTGAGTTCAGTAAATATATTGAAAATGCCATTTCAGTTCTGTAGAGTATCCAGGATTTGAATATGATGTTTCCCAGCTGAACACACACCTTAAAGAAAAAAAAAGTTCTGTTAAAATATTGTCAGTTCTAAAAAGTAAAGGGCATTTTTGTCTTTGAAAATTTAGCTGACTCTATCACATTGTCTTTTTCATCAAAACATAACTTACTCCTGAAAAGAGGAAGAAATGTAGGTGTTGATTTTCCTGAGTGTTTCCAACCACCATATTGATACTTTTTTTTTAATTACAGAGGTACTAACCATAGACATATTTATACCACTTAAGAAAGAGATTTTCTAACAAAGTTTTCTAACAAATTTCTAACAAAATGAACGTGATGCATTTTGGAACATTTGAGGTGCATGAGGTAATTAGCCTTCAGGTATTCAAAACCACCATTCCCTGCTGTTACAGTGGAGGGTCTTTCAAACTTGATGTTCTAAGTAATGCACTCACTCTGACCCATGCTTTACCCATGGAAACTGGCAGGATTATACCTATTTATGGTCTCCTTGCTGTACCCATGGGGACTAAGTGGCAAGAACTGTGGCCCTGGAATGCCAGCTTGTGTATTATTGTTGCTGAATAGCACAGCGTTTTCAAGTTTCAACTTGAAACATAAACACTAATATGTGCTGTTAAGTGAAGGTATCGTGCTCATGTATTGGTGTGGGGCAAAGGCAATATCTGATCTGTGCCATGTGCAAGAAGTGCGTTCCTGGAGCCTGAAACACTCTGTTTGCACCTGGTGTGTTCAGGGACCAGCAGCAATGCCGGCTGCTTCGGACTGGGCAGCCACTGGAGCATCGCAGCTCCTTCTCAGTGATGATTCACTGTTTGTTTTCAGACAAAAAGCTTGTTTTCAGAAGCAAGGAACCTGTTTCTGAAATACTCCGAAAAGCTTGGAGAACAGACCTCAGGCTCCTCAGAAGGGTGTACATTAATGTCGCTTTTGGGTCTGTGAGGAATTTGTGCCTATCCACTTGAAAAAGGAGTGTGTCACAGTTTAACCCCAGCTGGCAACCAGAACCATGCAGCCGCTCACCCTTTTTTCCCTGCCAAGAAGGGTGGGGGGAAGAGGAAAAAAAAAGAGGAAAAAGGGAGAAAAAAACCCTCATGAGCTGACATAAAGACTATGTAATAGAAACAATAACAGAAAAGGAAAAATAACAATAATAATAACAATAATAATAATAATAATAATGACACGGATCACTCGCACTGCTGGGTGAATTGGCACCATCCTGAGCAGTGATGGCGGATTCCCACCCCCCCAGCTAACTCCCATTTCTTTACTGAGCATTATGTCTATGGTATGGAATATTCCTTTGGCCATTCCATCGCTCCGTCTATGTTTCTATGGGAAGCTGAAAAAAGTCCTTGAATAGTGTAAACATCACTTAGCAACAACTAAAAACAATAGGTATTTCTGACATTCCTTTCACAGCAATCACTAGAAAGAAAATTAAGTCTTTCCCAGATGAAACCAGGACAGTGATAGATCTAATGAAGGTATTCAGGTAAATCACTGAACAGCTTAACACTGTGAGTCTGTGATCCTTTAGGCATACATTACCACTTAAGGACAGATTTTGAACTCAGGGACAATGCACCCAGTCTCTGTGGAGGTCTGTGAAGGTACTAGATGGAATAATTTGCAGAATGAGAGTTCCTGAGCCCTTCTTTTTGGCATTACATAGAGTGGCAATAGAGACATTATAGGAGTCATTCCTCTCTGACAGCATCTGAAGCACATACTCTTCCAGGAATTTACTATAGAACAAGATTGTTAAAAAAGTTTGACTTAAGCCTAAAATGTCACCAGTGCTGAAATGATCCTAAATATGAAGCACATTAAACAGAACAATTCTGTTATTCCATTCATTCTTCTATCTTCCATTCTCTATGCAAGGAGATAAGCTTACATTATTTGTAATGACATATAGTGCCTGTATTATGCCTAATGTCAAAGGGAATTCTATAGTATTTGGTAAGAGGTTAGCTCCCTTGGTAATGGACACAACATAGCTAGAAATACATACATGTAAACAGAATGACCAGTCTTTGCCCTATTAGCATAAATCTCCAGTAAATTTGCTAAATGAAATAGCTAAAGAAAGTTCCGAATTAATCAAGGTCACGCAGCGAACGAATCAGGTAGTTTAAACTCTGTCTCTGTTAGAAATTCGGCTGCATCACAGATTTTAAAAAACCCTTAATTTCATCTAAGCTGCAAACAGATTGCAGGCTTTGGAGACCCAAATCAGTGAACAACTGGCGGCCAGGAGCAAAGACCGTGCTGAGAACATGACCAGTGAGTTCTTGGATTCTGCTTGATCAAACGACTCCCCTCTTACATCCACACTGGGAAATCTAGCACAGGGGTCATTGCAGGGGCTCCAAGGCAATCCAGGTTAATAAAGCAACAACTGTGGGTGAAGGTAAATATGAGAGACTGTCATAAAGGCCCATCTATCCCCATGCTCTGTGCCGCTCTGAAGCTATAAGCTGATTTTTGCGGAAGAGTAAGAATTTGGCAAAAGTATGCAGAACTATCCTCTTGCATTGTGGTAGCTCTAGGACTTTTTGACTCAGACATGTTTTCTGCAGAAGACAGAAATAGCAAAGATCACACAGAGACCACTGGTTCCCTTTTGCCTCCACAGTCTGTGATGAAGTCCATGTTTGGGAGACTTTGTTCAAGGTAAATGGACTATAAGAGATCAGATTATGACATATACTCTCATAAGTAGAAAGGACCCACACTTAAGACACAGCTGTTATAAACAAACAAACAAACAAACAAACAGAAGATAAATAACATGGCAGAGCACCTGAAAAACAAATTACTCCATCCCCAGGAGCTTACTGATGACTAAATGTGACCAGTACCCCCCGCTCCTAACCCGTGGTAATGTGGTTAGTATTTTATAAGGCAAGCAGCCATTCTCTGTGACTGAGTGAATCATAAAATCCTAGAATGGTTTAGGTTGGAAGGAACCTTAAAGGTCATCTAGTTTGAACCCCCCTGCCATGGGCAGGGATGCCTTCCACCGGACCAGGTTGCTCAAAGCCCCATCCAAACCAGCCTTGAACACTTCCAGGGATGGGGCCTCCACAACTTCCCTGGGCAACCTGTGCCAGTGCCTCACCACCCTCATAGTGAAAAATTTCTTCCTGATATCTAACCTAAATCTCCCTTCTTCCAGTTTGAAGCCATTACCTCTTGTCCTATCCCTACATGTCCTTGTAAAAAGTCCCACTTCAGCTTTCTTGTAGGCGCCCTTCAGATACTGGAAGGCTGCTATAAGGTCTCCTCGAAGTCTTCTCTTCTCCAGACTGAACAACCTTTATTCTCTCAGCCTGTCCTCATAGCAGAGGTACTCCAGCCCTCTGATCATCTTTGTGGCCCTCCTCTGGACCCACTCCAACAGGTCCATGTCATTCTTATATTGGGGGCTCCAGACCTGGAAGCAATATTCCAGGTGGGGTCTCACAAGAGCAGAGTAGAGGGACAGAATCACCTCCCTCACCCTGCTGGCCACACTTATAATGCAGCCCAGGATATGGTTGGTCTTCTGGGCTGCGAGTGGACATTGCCAGCTCATGTTGAGCTTCTCATCAGCCAACAACCTGCTACTCAGGGCTGCTCTCAATCCATTTTCTGCCGAGCCCGTATTTGTGCTTGGGATTGCCCTGACCCACATACAGCACCTTCTACTCGGCCTTATTGAACTTCATGAGGTTTGCACAGGCCTACCTCTCCAGACTGTTCAGGTCCCCCTGGATGGCATCCCTTCCCTCCAGCGTGTTGACCACTCCACACAGCTTGGTGTTGTCAGCTAAAGTGTTGAGGGTGCACTCAATCCCAACATTCATGTCACCAACAAAGACATTAAATAGTACCAGTCCCAGTACCAGCCCCTGAGGAACACCACTTGTCACTGCTCGCCACTTGGACATGGAGCCGTTGACCACAATTATTTTGAGTGTGACCATCCAGCCAGTTCCTTATCCACCAAGTGGTCTATCCATCAAATCCATGTCTCTCCAATTTAGATACAAGGATGTCATGCAGAACGGTGTCAAATGCTTTGCACAAGTCCAGCTAGATGACATCTCTTGCTCTCCCCTTATCCACCAACACTGTAATGCCATCGTAGAAGGACACCAAATATGTCAGACACGATTTGCCCATGGTTAAGCCATGTTGGCTGTCAGCAATCACCTCCTTATTTTCCACGTTCCTCACCAAAGTTTCCAAGACAATATGCTCCATTATCTCACCGGGCACAGAGGTGAGACTGATCTGCCTGTAGTTCCCCGAGTCCTCTTTTTTACGTGAATGAGTCACGTATTTGTTCCCTTTCCCTCATTACCAGGCCCTTAAGGTCTTGTGAACAAAGTAAACAAACCAAACAGATTTCTTCTTCCACTGCGTACCAGCCTCAAGGTTCCTGGACTCCAGGCTGATTACTCCTGTCCTCACCGGCCTTAAAGGTCCCAGGCACCCAGCCAGCCAGGTGGTGTTGATGACCCCCTTGCATAACAGGGAATTGTAACAGCACACAGAGCACTGTCCATAAAATCAAGCAGTTATAAGTCCTAAGTGGGGAACCTGGACCAGAACTGCTACTGGACAGCGAGACCCGTGACCCACCATTGCCAGAGACACCTCCACTGTTCTCTGCTTCCTTGGAGGACTGAGGGAGTAACTCGTATTCTTTCATACGACTTTCAAGTCTAGATTGTGATTGTTACATTGATACAGTAAAGCATGTATTAAGATCTGACTCAATCTGCAGGGGGTCCAGATGATTAGAAATCATAAATTAAGTTGTATTATAAATTCTGCATTACACTACTTATAGGTTGTATTACATTGGTTCTGCTTGTAGAAATCCTGTGCCATTCTAAACATAAATTCTGTGCTATACAAATCATAAGATCCTCTTAAGAAAATAAAGCTTTAATTTAGTGCTGTCATCATTCTGCCAAGGATCCCTAAAAGAACCTGTCTGTCCCCTCAGTGTCGGGTGACACTAAAGCTGTCGAATTTTCAGCTGGAAATACAAGCTCAAAAACAGAGCTATTTCCTCATCAAAAGATAAATCCTGCAGGAGTCACATTTCACTGGAAGAATTCAGAAAAACATCAGAATATAGTCACTTCCCTGCAGCAACAGGACTCTGTTCCCTGAAGATTCCCATTATACTTAATTAAGGATGTGGGGTGGGATCCAGGAGCTCATTCCAGGCTCCTTCTGACTCCATGTTGGGTGACAAGTCCCCAACATTAACTGCCTGTATGCCAAACTGTGATTCCACGCAAAACAGAACTGTTACACAAGGCAGCAAGACCCTGTGGCATGTTTTAACAGCCTCCTTGATCTGGGCCATCAGGACCCAGGCCTGCTAGAGACGTCCTTTTCCCACAGCAAACATGACTCATGAAACTGACTATCTCTTTCCTGATCAGGTGATAAACTTCCCCAAAAACACGTATCCAGAGAAAGAAGCAGTTTGGCATATGGGAATTAATGCCAGTTTGGGGATTAATGCGAGTTTTGGAGCAAATTTGAAGCAGAAGAAAACATGATTTGGCCCTTTCTAAAGTGGAAGAGGAGGAACAGGAGCTTCATCAGCTGCAGTAAACTTGATAAAACAAAATACTTACTCAAATAATTCCCCACTGGGAAGTACAGAGGAGCAAAATGATAAACAGATGACCAAAAACTTTGATGCAGACTGTAAAACACTCTTCAAACTTTACTGTCCCATGGGAAATTATATATTGCAAGTAACATGCTCTGGGCAATATCATGTTTTGCTCTCCACTTGCCTTGGCTTTAAGCTTTTATTTCTGGTGGCATTAAGCAACATCAACAAGTCTTAAAATAAAAGGTTGCCTGCAGGTAATAGAGACCACTGCATAGTTGTCTCTGGAGGAGACTTCTTGAAATCCACATAAGAGACCAATAGGATAATTTAGACATCAGAATATATTTTTTTGGTGTATACAAGAAAATGGGCAGGAACATCTTGCATTCCAGAAATGCTGAGAAAGACAGAGGCAATAATCAAGAATAAAACCAATTAGATTTACAGAAATAGATCTGAAGCTGTTTCATGGAGGGGGCATAGTGTCTGGATGACTATCGGCACCCATAAGGTTCCTGAAATATGAGACAAGAGACACTCTTGGACAATGAAGCAAATCTGTGAGTGGCAGCCATGAAAGCAAATGGGAGGAAAAAGAAAAGGAGAGTAAAAGATAACTTTTTAAAATTAATTTTTCACCTGTCCCAAAAAACACTTGTGTCTCAGAGGTTTTTATTTCAGGAAGCCAAGACAAAACCATGAGTTCCAGTCAAGGCAAGTGAAAAGAATATCTGCAAATGTCTAAAAGTACATTCAGCTATTATCAGTGTGAAAATGCTACAGGTTATTAAATGAAGTAACTGAATAGATTTTTTTTAAGAAGCAAAGAGGTGAGAATTTAACTTTTAGGATTTTTTAGTCTTACAGCTGCAGCAACCCCACTGATATAAGTCAAGCTAGGCAAAACCCAGCCAGATGACGTTTGGTCCCATATGCCTACAGTAATGGTGTGTAAAGTGGCAGATCTGAATTAGATTCTTTCTAACTGAAATGGACTTCATCTGAATTTTAGCAATGCTGAACATTTTAACTTAGCAAATTAATATTCTTTTCCCATATAAAAATGTGGATATATTCCACTGAAATAGCATGTGCTCCTACAGATTTACTTTTGGTCTTGCATGTATTAAAGTCACACTGTTAATAATGTCATCCTTTTAAGATGCTGTCCTTAAGACATCAAACCAGTAACCATTTGGGTTGCTAGTACAGTGTCCTCTAATCAGGAATAACTAGTTGTCTCATCCATGATGCTAAGTTAAAAGAAACGAGAGTACAGTGAGACCAGAATTACCTGCAGAAGCCACGAGGAACTTGGAATAGGCATGAGAAGGTGGAAAGAGGAGTTCTGTTAGCCCTCTGTAACTTCAAGTTGATGGCACTACTCCACAGAGCTATGGGAAACACGTCACCTTTTCTGCACATTGCTACATCTTTGTTTTGTACATGAGCCAACCAAAAGCCTAATTTTCAAAGACCTGTGAAAAACATATTTTCACATTTGCAAGGCTGGAAAACTGTCTACGTCTTTATGAAGATCACACACAGAGACCACAGAATCACAGAATCACAGAATGGTCAGGGTTGGAAGGGACCGCTGGAGATCATCTAGTCCAATCCCCCCGCCACAGCAGGTTCACCTACAGCAGGTTGCACAGGACGGCGTCCAGGCGGGTTTTGAAAGTCTCCAGAGAGGGAGACTCCACAACCTCTCTGGGCAGCCAGTGCCAGTGCTCTGCCACCCTCAAAGTAAAGTCCCTCCACATGTTTAGATGGAACTTCCTATGTTCAGGTTTGTGCCCGTTACCTCTTGTCCTATCACTGGGCACCACTGAAAAAAGACTGTTCCCATCCCCCTGGCACCCTCCCTTTAAGTACTTATAAGTATTGATAAGATCCCCTCTGAGTCTTCTTTTCTCTAGACTAAAAAGACCCAAGTCCCTGAGCCTTTCCTCATAAGAAAGATGCTCCAAACCCCTAATCATCTTAGTAGCCCTGGGCAGCCCAGACCAGGACACAATACTCCAGATGTGGCCTCACCAGGGCAGAGTAGAGGGGGAGGATGACCTCCCTCGACCTGCTGGCCACACTCTTCTTGATGCACCCCAGGATGCCATTGGCCTTCTTGGCCACCAGGGCACATTGCTGGCTCATGGTCATCCTGTTGTCCACCAGGACTCCCGGGTCCCTTTCCACACAGCTGCTCTCCAGGAGGTCAGCCCCCAACCTGTACTGATGCATGGGGTTATTCCTCCCCAGATGCAGTACCCTACACTTGCCCTTGTTGAATTTCATAAGGTTCCTCTCTGCCCAACTCTCCAGCCTGTCCAGGTCATGCTGTATGGCAGCACAGCCTTTTGGCGTGTCAGCCACCCCTCCCAGTTTTGTGTCAGCAGCAAACTTGCTGATGGTACACTCTATCCCTTCATCCAGGTCATTGATGAATATATTGAACAGGACTGGACCCAGTACTGACCCCCGGGGAGCACCACTAGTTACTGGCCTCCAACTGGACTCTGCACCACTAACCACAACCCTCTGAGCTCTATCTGTCAGCCACTGTTCAATCCACCCCACTGTCCATTCATCTAACCCACACTTCCTAAGCTTGCCTGTGAGGATGATGACTGAAACATCGTTCCCTATCTTTAGGATGTGCTGGGAAGAGGGAGAAAAAGAATGGCCTTGAAGTGCCTCTCCCCTTAACCTTTGAGCCTTGATAGCACTTCACCCGAGGCTTCTGGGCTGTGGCTCCTTGGACCGTGCTTCCCACACTGCTGTACTCTGATGGATGTGGTCACTGTGTGAACAACCCAAGCTCATGGAAGAGTGCCCATACTCCAGATTCATCTAACTGTATGGACAGCTCTGGTGCTGTGGAAGTGTAATGGAAACTGGAATCTAGCCGTAGATGTAGGCTATAGTATAATAACCTTAATCTGCATAAAAATGTTCCTGTCTAGCCATGGTTTTAGAAAAACTTTAGCACCGTGAAGGTACCTGTAAACTTTTATACGGCAAGGATGTTGCAGTTATTTATTCTTTGGAAAACTTGTGACCCTAAATTTAGGAGGAGATAGTTTTAAGCAGAGAAAGGTGGGAGTTTTTTGAACAATGTCATTTTTCTAAGGTCTCGAGGCAAACTCCACAAAAAATAATATAAAGTGTGTAAATGGTGGTTTGATCAAGCAGGCTGGCAAATATAATATTGACATGAAAGAGATAACAAAATGCTTCACCTGTTAAAAACCTAAATAATTTTAATTTAAACTTAAATAGAATTTCAAGTAAAATATTTCACATTATCCAGTCGCCAGGAAACATCCAAAATAGTACTGTTCTGGAGGAAGTTAATTTCGTTTAGTTCTGTAAAGCTGCCAACTGTCAAACTTAAGTAAATATTTTCTTAAGGAACCAGCGTGCACATAAATGCAAATTCACAGCAGTAGAAACAAAAATGAGGATGAGACTGGAATGGCACAGAAAAGGTCCTCCCAAATCTAGCTATAATTTTTCTAGGTGGCTGATAGGTTTTGTCACTACTGCAGTAAAAAATTTAAAAAAAAAAAAAAAGGAAAAAGGAAAGTTATGAGATTTTTTTTTAAATATATCCAATCTCTACTGGAATTGCAAGGCCTTTTGCCAAATCAATTCTAATATAGTCACTGGACACCCTCAGCTTTCTAATACATTTATTTGTGTCTCCCTCAAGCTCAGAGGAAGAAATGGGGCACCTGCTCCTGCTTTGGTGGGATGATTCACACAGGTGGAGCCTGAAGTCTCCTTCTTCTGCCACTGTGTGAGGGAAGAGAGAAAAACTCATGTTCACATGGGGCTCAGCCTGTGTAAATCACAGAGCATGGCTCAGACGTCCACCTTTCAGTGCGTACTCTGCCATCTGTCTGACTCCCCAGACTTTTATGACACACTGAAAACTCCAATATTTAGGCACCTAATGGTGGAAAGCCACTAATGCAAACTACTGCTCATGAGATGCAGTGTGAATTAGGTTTAATTAAGCTATGCTGATTTTGGCTGCAGTACAGAATTTCTGGGTTAACCTTATTGCCAGGTCTCAGGATTTTACTGACACACTCACAATATTTCACTTCAGTACTGGCTCCTGGAATCAATGTTAGGGAAAGATCTTGGCTTTCACATACAGAGAGATTTTAATTTTCTCAGCTGTAGACAGAAGTTTAAAGCCACAAGCTCTTAAAATCTGAAATACCAAAGGTGAACAGATGGAACAAAACTGTATTTTGTTAAAATCTAATTTTTGGCACCCAATTTAACAATTGTGGCTCCTTGGTAGATGGCCAAAAGCGATATCAAAACTGAAGGTAAACTTAAGCAACCCTTTTTTATGCTATGCTACACCCAATCTATAATTCACACCTGGTGATGTTGCGTTCATTTAAGGTCAGAGTGGTCTCCAAATGTTTATCAGCATATCAGGCTGACTTTATGGAAAAATGAAAAAAAAAAAAGGAGGCTTGATTTTTACACAAGGTTACTGCTGTGATAGATGTCCCCACTCTGAGTGAGTTCAGGCATCAACAGCAAGAGACCTGACTGAAATCAGGTCTGCTGTGCAATCCTTGAGAACTGTGCTAGACCATGTCTTCTCAGGAACTAAGGAGTTTAAACCATGTCTTATCAGGAGGCAACAGTACCAGCCTGACCTGGGACTAGACAAAACGAAAACTACTACAGCTGTACACTTGTGCACACACCAGAAGGGGAGGGGAGGTAGTGAATACAGGTCAATTGCTGTATGCTATAGGCATCTAAAGCCGCCCAAACCCATTGAGCTCTCCTGTACGACAGCAGGCTGCACAGTGGCAATCTCCCCTTGAGCAAGTACACCTCTCAAGGTTACTCCTCAAGGTTGAGAGCCCCCTCACCCAGTGTCTGCCACCTATAACAAGGTAAGTGACATTTTACACTAGGCCTAAGAGTATATTGTATGCTAGTGATGTTTATATATCCAGCTCTAACTTAATTATTAGAAGTGTAGTAAGTGGTAGAGTGTTTGACTGCCATCTAATCACCATCCAAATTATTATTTAAATATTGTCAAATAATTGTTAAATCCCTGTTTAATTACTATTCAATTATTGCTTCATCACCATTTGATTATCATTCAGTCATCAATTAATTATAATTGGATCATCATTTAATCATTACTAAAACCCTTTTAGCTAGTCCCACAAGGATGACTTCTCTTAATAATTCACCTGCAACAGATATCAAAATAAAATTAGTCTCCTCCTGTCTTCCCAATTTACTGAACTGGCAAGGAACTTCAGAAGAGAACAGCAAAACTTCAGGTAAAAAGCATAAATAAAAGCTCTAGGTGCTGCAAAAAGGCCGAACCTTATCAAAGCTGTGCTACACAAATATTAGATGCATAACATTTGGCTGAAGAAAGTATCAGGTTAAACATTCAAGCTAAATAAAAACTTGGAGGTAAATTTGAACACAGCCTTGATGTTCCTCAGCTCATTCCTGCTGTAACTGAAGTACTCTTCTAATAATTTATTATTTCGTAGGTTACCTTCTTCTCATTTACTCGTTACTTCACCGGTCCATTTTCCTTCTTTATATTGCAGGCTTCAACATAACCTGTTTAAGACTCTACAGTGTTATTGATTAAGCAACAGATTATTAAGAAACTAATAAACAATCTGAACACACCAATGTTATTAACTTATCATTACAACATTTTTCACATTACTGCACACAGTAATACACAATACTATACACAATAATATTCTTTGTCACTCTTTAATTTGATGATTGTTTTACTTTTCTGAAGTAACCCTTCCTTGAGGCATAAGGCAGTACCGCCATCTACTTCCAGTTGCTGTCTCCAGACTCCTCCAGTCATCTCTTGTTGCTGCTGGTTTGGATGGTTTGGCCTTCGTTTATGTATTTTTCAGAATAGTACCACACGCTGGTTCAGTTAAGGATTGCAGTTTCATCATCATTTTTCCGGAATATTCAGGGTAAATAGAGTCACCTATGCTATTTAGGTTTATTCTGACAAATATTTGTGCGTTGAGTAGCGTGTGGTCTGCCCTGCTACCCATACTATTTTTTCAAAACTAAAGTAAGATCTACTAAAACTTTCCATCTTAGAATTAATTTGTAGTTCCATGTACTTCAGATAGTTTCTACCTTATATAGCATGTGGCCAAACACACAAGAATCTAAGAATCTGTGTTCAGAAAATCTGTCTCAGTGAGTAACTCTAGCAGTGGAAGTTACTACAGTCTGCCATCCCATTCATCTTCGGTGATAAACTAGAGCAGCATGATTGGCCAAACGTGGCACAGCCAGGACCTCAATGAGAAGCGTCCCCAGGATTGTAACCCAAACACTCACGTTGCAGAACAGATGTACAGAAATTGTTAACTTGCTGCTCTGTTTCACCAGCTCCAAAAAAAATGTAGAGAATGCAGTCAGTGGCAAGAAACCTGGACAGATTATACCAGGAAACATACAGAACAGAGCTAGTTTAATGTGCTGATGTTGATCTAGCCTGGGCTGCACATAAACATTCCTGGGCCTAGAGAATAAACCTGGCATAATAAGTTTTACATTAAATGTACAGATCCAGACTTAACCCCAAAATTTACAACTTCAGACTGTAAGACATCACAGAATATGTGTGGAGAAGTCCCTGTTACGTGCATTGATTGCTGTCGCCTTAAGAATCAGAGTGGAGAGATTGTTTGTGTTCTCCTGAATGGGTTTTTGGTCTCATATCTCCAGCTGCACGCTGTAGTGGGTGAGAGACAGGAATAGGAAGGCCTTTGAAGCAGACTGTAATTCACACACACGCACACGCACACGTGCACACACACCTTTAGGAAGGGAATTAAGCATAAAGCCTGCTGAAATAGAACGCAGTCAGATCATGGGACAGAGTCCTATATCACAAACTCTGGAACAGCAGGAAAGAGACTTTAAGGCCATAATGCCTTATTGTGTGGACCTGCCTTGAGGAAAGCCTGTACCATGGACCAGCGTAATGGGGGTCCCACCACATGCCAGAAGAGGAGAGAGCTATGCCACACACAGTGGCAAGAGAGCTAACAAGCTCAGAGCTGTTGAAATTGCACTAGGGACAGAACTTGTTTCTCAGGTACAATTGACTCAAACCATGTAGGAATTTATATATTAATACTGGCATCATGAACTGACCTGCAAGCAAACTAGAAGTCTGTGGGAAAAGAGATAATGTACTCCTTATAGGCAGCAATGCTAATTAGACGAGAAACTGTGCTTTAAGCTACTTGCATACTTCTAGTGGACTTCAGAGCAATCTTGGAAAGAAAGCTCTGAAATCATCCAGAGGAATTTATAATGGAAGAATAATTGCACAAAGCCCATATCAGAGCAATGGGAATAAAGGCTACAATCTCTTAAACAAATGGAAGTGACTGGAAATCTCTGCTACTTTATAATCCAGGAACAGCTGTTCTTTGCTAATTCTAAAATTCAGCATGGTCATACGCCTTTGAAAGAAAGAAAAAAAAATTACAGGCTCTTCTAGATGTATTCAGTTGATGTACATCTAATTTAGGTGTGAATTTACTTCCATGCACTGCTCATAACATGTTCAATCCTAGAAACCATTAACTCCTGATAAAAGCAGTTACAGAATCAGGCCCCAGATAGCTCTGATGACTTACAAACTCAATAGTGGTTGTGAAATGTTCTAAATGTCAAAGTTAATCTTAGCATCTGTGTCAAGTAGGAGGTCTTTCTTCTTTGCAGAGACATCCTTGAAAATATGAGCCAGTGCAAATCAGTGTAGACTCATAATCCAATTAAAATTTGTCACTTTTTTTTCCCCTGAAATTCGTGGGTTAATAAGACTGGTCTTTGTGAGGCTGTGAAACTCCTAACAGTTCCTCCATTATCTGAGGGAAAAGGCAAGGCTTGGAGAGACAAAAAGAAGAGCTGAGGAGCAGAACACCAGACTAATTGGTGTTTGCAATGGAACCGAGGTGTCTGGGAAGCCATTAATGACATTGAGGCCAACGCGCCCCCTCTCATTCAGCAGCCTGCAGTTGAGCAACACCTTTCCCTTCCTCTGATATAAAGGGGAAAGTTTCATTCTGAGAGAAGCGCAGACCAGGAGCAAAGGTGGCTACTCTGTAGTCCTTCTCCCATTCCTTTCTAGCAATTCACTACCTCGCCTCCATTGCCAGAAGGACAGAAAGCAGAATGAAATTTAGGAATGCTCTGAAGAGACAGGAAGAGATGATGGGTGCAGAGAAAAAGAATGGGAAGAAAAAGGAATTGTAGTGCACACATGATGATGGAAGAGGTGAGCAGACCAAGAGTGAGTAAATGGCAAAGAAAGACCAGAAGGAAGGAAAAGGACACTTTTCAGAAAGAAGAATAAGGACAGGAAATAATGATCTGTCTTATAAAAATGTCCATCAGCTGGATCCCTCCATCAGCACAAGAGAGCTGTGGAGTAATGCTAATGCCATCCACAGATGACATTTCTGCTGCATTTGAGGGCTTGGTGCAGAATGGAAAGAGATGCAGTCATGAGATTTCTTCACCATCTGTTCGTTGCTCGCTACAGTTTCCAAGTATTCACCAATGTAAAACAGACAGTCATGAAAAAATCTGCATACAATCATAGCACAGATACTTATTTGTTCCAAAAGTCACATTGAAAGTACTTTGTTGGTGGTTGTTCACTATGCATTTGTGTTCTTTTAGTTTACAGACAATGAGAAACAATGCTGTGTGTCACTGACAATTATTTCCCAGAAATATCTGACAGTAAATCAGCAAATAAGTAATAGGAACCTTTCAGTTTTAAAGTATTCTTTGAATTCTCTGTCGTGTTCTTACTGATACATTACTGGGAGTCCATATATGGCACTCTTACAAATAGTTAACTGAGCACACAGATGATGAGTCTTTGGAGGATGTCCACACAAGCTCCATGTGGTGTCACCTCACCTCACTCTGAGTGGGCACAGAGCTGTGCTAGTGTGTGCAGTGTTTCTGATACTTTAACTGGCTTCTTCAGAGATCAGAAAAGAGTTTAAGATTTACAGGGCCAAAAGATGAGAACCAGAGGAACATGATTCTTTAATCTGCTGGTTGAAAAGCAAAGATCATATTTCTAGCTCCTTGTCCAACCACAATATGAAGCATCCATGAAAAAAATGTGTTTATAAGCCTTGAGACATAGATCACAGCCTGAATTTTTCTTCGTCTAGGTCAGTGACCCATCACTGAGCTTTGGAATCGTGTTTCTTCCTGTTCTCGCTTTCTGGTTCAGCACATCGTTTCTTCACAGTTGTACATCTTCAGTAGAGTGGCTAAAAGATGTCTATCCTTTTCCCTGTCCCCTGCTCCCACCAGGGTAATAATAGAGAGGTGATAGGAGCTCTCTGATGGGACATGGAAGGTGTTATCTTGAGTCTTCCCAGTTATATCTGGGCCAAGCCCTGTAATCCCTAAGCTATTGTATAATAGGTGCCTGACAGCAGCATGTGGCTGGTTTACTTTGTTTTCTGTTTCTTTTGTTTGTTTGTTTTTAATAGGGACTTCTGCTCTGCTTTGTCATAAAAGATCTGTGAGATCACTGAGTTAGTACTCCCAGACAGACTAAAGTACTTTTTCACAGACATGGCTAAGTAGTCGAAGCTGTGAACAGGGAAAGGACTGAAGACCTAATAGTTTTCAGGTGCTTCCCACGCAGGAGCTCTACACATCTCCTTGATCAGCATGCTGACTGCAGGCGGAGTTTATTACAGCAGGCGTGCATTTGGGATCATGTACCTCACGCTACCCCAGCAAGCTGAGAGACCTAACCCAGGGTTCCATATTTTTCTCACAAAAAAAATCATAGTTTTGGAGGACAAGATGTAAATCTGCTGTAATTACACAACTTTTCTTGGATCTAACCCTCACTACTTATGATCATGCATATTCAGCATACAGTATAGAGGTATTCAATAACATGGAACTCAGGAAAACTGCATTTCATTCCATGTTCTTTTCATGCATGCTGTTTAATCTTCAAAAACTAACTTTTTGTGCTATTTCTGTTTCCCTGCTCTCCTATTACCAGTATTATAAATTCTAGAAGGTTTGAGGCAGATATTTTTTATTATTATGCTTTGATGGTGGCAAACATGCTACACTTTGTTTCCCACTGGAGACTGTAATGCTAATAGTATCTCTAGTGATGTTCAAGGCAACCAGAACCACAGCTTTTAAAGAAGGGACGACTAATATTGCCTTAGTACCTTTCTGTATCCATCATGAATGTACTGAGGCATACCCTGAGGGCCACTCTGCTGCTGTTCATGTCAGTGATGCACAGAAGCCGTTAAGCTTTTTATTCAGCCAGATGCACAGAAAACTGAGTAGCACCTGGCTCTAAGACACGCTGAAGAGACTCTCTGTGGCCAGAGCATCACAGTACTCCAGTGCAACACACACCATGCTACAGTCATGTAAAAAAGGCCATGCATTCTCACATCAGCTCTTAGCACTCCAAGATATAGGAGCTTGAAGGATGGTCTCAAAGTCATGAACCACTCCCAATGGGTGCACTGAAGAGAGATTCTTCACAAGCATCTGCATACAGCAATATCTGCCAATTCCTCAGCTTTTTTATATCTACTTCTAAATGGATACACAAATGTTTATTTCAATAAGTTATAGCTCACGTATAGTCAACATTTAGGCATTATTTCACCAGGAAAATGACACATTCACGTCAGGGTTCTGCTCACTTTTACAACATAATCAATAGCAATCAGTCAATAGTAATTTTAAGCTAAGTTGTAGGACTGACCTTGGTATTCAGTGTTTATAAAAGTAAGTCCCAAAAATACAGCTCTGTGGCTCATCCCCTGTATCTTTCTTGCCATGGCTCAGTAGCAGGAATCAGGAACTGAAGATATTTCTCTTTTTCTTAACTAATTAAATTGATAGCAAGGAAATGAATAGTCATAGCAATTAGTTTGTCTGTTTCTGCTTCAGAATTTGTCTGTATATCCCTGCATTACCTAAGCAAAGCAAAGTGCATATTGTCTCAGGTATTCAGCATTTCATACCCAACAAAAGCTTGCCATGGTTTTAAGTTAGTTTCACAAGCTTAATGTTGTATTAGCACACTCTTTTGTCTGTGAATGTAATAGCTCTATTACTGACATATTCGGGGGGGGGGGG